>VZSC01018647.1:3728-51950 GCA_013398225.1 Steatornis caripensis
AACGCCGGCGGAAGGCGCGGGCGGCACACGCCGGCCGCGCCGTGGAGGAGCGCGCGACCCGGCGCACACAGCCCCCTGGCGGCCGGAGGAGCGCGCAGCGGCCGGGGGCACCGCGCCAGCGCCCCCAGGGCAGCCCCCACCCCCGCAACGGCCCCCGAGGGGGCACCCGCTTTGTGCCTGGGTTCTCACAAGCTTAAGGGCTGGAAACAATCGCAACACGCACGTGAGAATAACGGTAAAAATTTTATTAGCGTAACTGCAAGAATTTTAAATGAAAAAAAAAAAAGCGCGGAGTTAGAAGTTTACAAGGGAGCAAGATATTATCAAATAACTGTCGACCCAGCGCAGCACCCCCCAGCCCAGCCCCAACGTGGTGTGAAAGACCCTCCCCAGGGGCACTGCTTGGTCCGGGGGGGCCGCACACAGCGCTGAGGCTTTGCAGCCAAACCCCCGGCCCAGCGGCCGCAGCCTCCCGGGGCGCCCACCGCCCTGTGCCTGGGGACGGGGCACAGCACCGGTGGGCCGCTCGCACACTAACACCCTGACACTGCATCTGAAATCGAACAACGGGCTCGTTGGACGCCCACAGGGGCAGCAGCCACCAAAGGTCGTTGTTTGGCAGAGTAGCATCCGTGTCACATCCCGGCATGTCAGAAAACAGATGGATCCAGAACACGGGGGTGAGAGCGTAACGATCCACACCCAACACTAACGACAGACGGGCCAGCGTCCCTCAGCGCTGCACGCCCCCAGCACCCCTCCGTGGCACCCTGCACCCAGGCGTGCCAAAAGCGTCACTTACGCAAGCCTCAACTAGTAGTGAGGTAGGTTAAACTCGGGGTAGATTCCCCGGACAGGGAATCTGAGGCACATGATTACACCGTTTGCAGGCGTCGCACAACGAGCGGTAGTGCCAGAAGCATCTTCTCACCCCTCCCCAGCACTCCCGCCACAACAGGTTTTTCATCCTCTTAGTAGGGCCAAACGAAGCTGACCTTTTTGGCGAGATAAACACGCAGCTTAGAAATGTCCATTTTAAGTCAAATCAACCTCAAAGATGAAGACAGATGCGTAAGGTTTCTTGCCTCGCACACTCTCCAAGAGCTGCACTCAGCCCAGCTGACGCAGCTTTAGCTCTAGCGCTTCCTCAGCTCCCTTCGGCCTCACAACCACAAACAGGTTCCTTTGTACAGGAAAGCTGGTGAAAAACAGTTTCAGCGACCCAAGCAGGGCAGTGGAGCACCGCGGCAAGGTTAGGCAGGATGGCAACACACAGATTCCAGCCTAAGGTCTGGCTGGTTTCTGACACGGTTGCCCCCAGGCCCCTAATGCACTGTCAAGCTGAAAAGCACAACCAGACATCGATGGTGATACTGCTGTAGCACTCTGGAGAAGTAATTCCAAGTACTGCTCCCTGGGCTGCTTTGACTGTTACCACAGAACACCATCAGTATTTCAACGTGATACTTCACCTTCCATAGCACCCTCCGACCAGGAACCTAAAAGTGCTTCAGCAAACATGAACTAAGCCTCATAACCACCTCACAAATCCAGGCTAAACTGCCCCCATTTTACAGATGGGGAAACTGAGGCACGGTAAGGTTCAGTGACTGGCCCAAAGTTACACAGCTAGTCAGGAACAGAATCTACCTCTCCCAATTTCTTCTCCTTAGTCACAAGACCTTTCTTCCACAGGAGAAAAAGGATTCCCTTCCCCAATTAGCCCTGCTCTGGTTTCAGGTGGCTGAACAGAAACCGAGGGTGAAGCTCTGAGCTCTTCCCCCCCTGCAGCATCATATTAAGACTCACTAGAACATCCCGGAAGCTGGGCTTTGGGAGATCGGCAGGTGATTCAAATACAGCAGTTTACAGGTTACAATAAAACCCAAAAAACACACTTTTAGGTGACCCGGGGCAGAGGTGGGGAGAAAAAAAAAGCTATTCACAGTTCACCTGCCTGTGCTAGGGAAAAAAAGAAAATACAAGTCACATTCCCTTCCCCATAGATTCCAGCCCCTCCCAACCCGCAATAAAAAGAAAATATTCAATGTTAGTTAGGCTTAACAAAGCGCTGAGGTTACAGATGCAGTAAGCCAGCGCAACTGGCAGACTGCCTAGAACAGCACAGCTTGATATAAAAGTTGCTTCCTTAAAATCACTTCAAAACCAATTTCTGTATAAGAGGATTAAAAGCAAATTAGATATGAATTCAAAATCAGTGTAGAAATCTACAGTTCTTATCAAAGACAGGATACAGTATTCACTTCCATAGTAAAACTCCAAGTGTGTCACACACACCTGACCCAAGGGACTTGTTATACCAGTTAACAGTCAATATAAAAGGTTATTGCTCTAGCATCTCTCAGTAGAACATGTTTAACAAGAGCACAAAAAGGGAAACACCAAGGGCTGACAGGCCTCATTAGCAAAGAGAGGAAGAAGAAAGGATATAAAGTTCGGATCTTTTTTTTTTCCCCTGGCTTCTTAAACCCCTCCACTTCTCCCTGCTCTTGTGACAATTTCAGGCCAGATAAACACACACGTGTCACATTCGCTCATGACAGGAATGGATGAAAAAGGCTGTGCTCTAACCTCTCTGCACCTGCTTTTAAAGAAGTGACAATGCCTCTTCCCCGCTCCCGAAAGAGCGGCAGGCAAGAGCAGATGCCCAGAGGCAGCCTGGATGCTGACAGAGGTGCCTGGCATAGGATGTCACCCACAGGAGCGCACATCAGTGCTGAGGGATGGTCGGGGCCTTCCTCCACCTCCTGCTCCAGTGTGTTGAGAAAAGGCAGGGAATAACAAACTAGGGAAAAAAACAAAACACCCCACACAGTAACATCTTGATTCCTCTTAAAGAAAAAAAAAAAAAGGTAAGTGGTATCATCTCCTTACAGTGTTAATGGAACTGGAGAGACCCTTGTAGGGTCTTGGCTGCCCATGCCGCCGCTCTGATCTTGGTAAGTCACACACGCCACATGGCTCCAGCGAGCAGAGCCAGGGTGGCACTGAGATCACACGGTGCCCTCGCTGTGCTACTGCTCAGACTGCAGGCGTGCAGACAAAAGCCTGAGAAAGAGGTGTCAAAGCAGAGGGCTGTGCTGTCTGCAAGTGTCACGATTTGCTCAGGGAGCTGACACAGGCTGAGACTTACTGGCAAAGGCTCCTTCTGCCAGGAGGGGGCTGGGTAAAATCTCCCTGTTGGAGCCCTGGAGCTAAGCTCAGCTGTCAGTCACACACACAGACACGCACACCGTAATGAGGGGACTCGGCCTCTCTCTACTGAGACACAGCAAGGGCATTTCCAGTTTAATGGTCCGTCTCATCTCTGGATCTACTGCCTCTCCATAGCAGCAGAAAGCAGTCCCACCCCACACCATCCCACCCTCCTCCCCCACCCCGTAAGGTTTCTAAATCACAGTAATGTTCAGAGAGACAGAGCTGCCAAGGGGGTGGCAGAAAGATGCTTAGCGCCCATCTATGATGCCTCTAACAGAAGAGCTTGAGAAAGCAGTTCTGGCAGTAGGGCTTGTCGTTCTGTTCTTTGAAGGTTCCTTTGTTGAGCTGCTTGAGGCAGAAGGCACAGACAAAGTGTTCAGGGTGAAATTTCTTGCCCATAGCAGTGATGCAGCGTCCTGTGATAGGCTTCTGGCAACCGGAGCAGAGCGAGCCACGACGCTCGTGGTAATGCACCTCGCAGTAGGGCTGCCCGTCATGCTCAAAGAAGCTGCCATTGATGAATGGTGTGAAACATTCCTGCAGGAGGATAAAGCAGAAGGGGACAGATTGTGTAACAAGCTGGAGATGCGGACAGCTCCATGAGCCTCCTCACAGCCACAGCGCAGGGTGAACTGCTGCCTGTCAGCATTATCCTGTTATGCAAAGAGCCAAACCCCGTCCATCAAGAAGAGTTTCCAATGAAAGGCTGATAGATGGACAGATACAGGCACAAGCAAGGGAATTAACCACACTCCTTCCCCCAGCTGGCTTCACTTCTACAAAAAAAATACTACAGATGAGCTACCAGATGTGTCCAGCCAAGAGAAAGGAGAATCCTGAGACAGGAAACACTGCAGTACCTTTCCCTTCTTTTTTTTTTTTTTGAATCTCACTCCAGCTTCCCCACAATGCCAGGCAGAAGCAGGGAGCAACACACACTTTCATGTAGCAGAGTTTTGATGAACATGGGACTGGTTCCAGCTGAGAAAATGAGGCACAATTAATCCTTACAAGTGATCTCTCCAGATTGGGTGGCATCACACAAGTACACTTTGTGCAGGATTGTCCATCCTGAAACACCTCCACCAGGTACACATGGATAGCTGCTGGGTGAAACTGTTTGCTCTAAGTGCTAATGATTTTGAATAGATGAAGAGAATACGCCAGCTATGTGCTTATTGGTGTCCAGAGCTCCTCACTCCCCTCCCTCAGTGTCAGGCAGCTGAGGATGCTAGACTTCAGAACCTGCAACAGAAGCACTCACCATCCCCACAAGACTGGGGAGACTCCAGTCCTTGTACGAGTGGGAAACTGAGGCAGCAAGGTGTGAGGCAGAGTCAAGGATACTGCCAGAGCTACCAAACAGATCAGCAGAAAGGCCCAGAGGAGAAGTCAGATTTCCAGAATCCTGGTTTTGCTCAGCCCCAACACCACCCTCTTCCCCAGGGAGGACACAGGAGTCCAGCAAACAGCATGGAGAGCCATAGACAGCTGAACACTCTCAATACTGGGACAAACGCAGTTCGCCTGCAGTGGGTTCAAGACTTTTCTAACGCTGACAGTTAGTTCAATAGTCTCCTCCCTCAGTCAGCAAGACAGCTGGAAAGTCTGCTCTGCTTTAGTAAAAACAGGAAGAGAATCCCATCCTGTGTCCTGAAAGACATCAGAGCTGGCCCACTAATACAGGCAGTGTGGCAGCAGAGGGAAGGGAAAGCAGAACTGCTTGACCGAAGTCTCAATCTCTGCACAAAAAGGTACAGCCCTCCCCAGCCCCCGCCACAGCACTGCCATCCTCTGCACACCGCTCTGGGAGCCACAGATAGTTCTGGGCAGGCAGTCCCAACAGCATGGTGACAGTCTGCTCTGAGCATCGTACCAGGAATCAGCAGCTTGTAGTTCTGCTGCTTGTTCTGGTCTCTGCCTTTCTTTCCCACTCTAGGAAACGACGGCTGATTTTGCTCATCTCTTGGGGCCTGTAAGAGTTAATATTTGCAATGCTCTCTGAAAGAGTGCCAAGCATTTAATCTGCAGTATTCCTGTTTATTACGCCTGTTGTATGGAGCCTGCCACTATTTCACTGACTTGCATGTTTGTCTGAACAAGGTCAGTCTCATCAGTTTACATTGTCAGATGTAGCATGGGAGGAAGATCCTCAAAATCTGATTGCTGAGGCAAGTGCTTAGAGAGAAGCTTAGCTTATAATTATTTAAAGGTCACAGAAAATGTCTCTGTTTATCTATGAGCCGCTGCAGAAGCCCATAATTGCAGCTGGGAACAGAAAGAGCAAAGCAGCTAGAAAGTTTAATGTAAACAGGCAGAGGAACAAGAAGGTGTTTCATTGCTGACATGTTTTTATCTTGTGGGGCTGGCTGCCCTTCACTACCCCACAGACGCCTTTTCCTGATAAGGGACCAGATGCCTGCTGGGTGGAAATGAGAGGGGTCGCACAGCAGCAGCAAAGGACCTTGGGTTTCTTACCCGACAGACAAAGCATTCAGGGTGCCACAGGGTGTTCAAGGCAGAGATGTAGTTTTCCAGGATAGCCCGGGCACAGCCTCCACACTTGGGAGCAAACATGTCAAAGTAGTCCTTGCGGCAATAGGCTTTGCCATCCTTCTCATGAAATCCTGCCAAAGGAGAAGAGAGGCAAAGAGCATAAGCTCCTGATCTTCATCTATGGCCAGCCAAGCTCTGCGGGGTAACCTGTGTGGGTAGGACCATCCTTCCCCCTGCTAACACACGTAGTAGGGAGCTGTTCCTTGTTCTGCTGCCCTTCCTGCCCCATATGCACACATGCATATCCTTCCTCTCCAGGGAAAAAACATTACTGCTTGCATCCTTCCCTCCCAAACAGCTATATCCCTTGGAACTTCCATCTCGAGTAGCTCCCCTGACATCTCCCAGGCTGCCCCCTAATAGCAGCCTTACACGCTCGTCTGCAGTTCAGGGAGGAGACTGCATAAACCAGCAATACCTTCAGGTCCGAAGAAAGCTCCACACTGGGCACAGAAAAAGTGTTCAGGGTGCCATGTCCTGTCCAAAGCTGTCACCACTTTCTGTTCAGAAGAAGACAAAGTACAAGTCATGTAAACGATGGCTTCAGCTTGGAGGTAAGGGGGGGCTGGGTGGGAGGAAGAACACTTTAATGTTGGTACTGACAAAAGAGTGCATTAAAATAGACTGTCCTTTAGAGAGCTGAGTCAATTCTCCCCCGCCTCTGGCTCATTCAGGCTTTCCCCACTGCACACTTTTTTTACCCTAAAAGGATCTTACGCACTGCTCCCTCCCTTAAACAGGGCCCCGACCAGCTCTCGGGAGTGGCACTAGTGCCTGTTACTACAGGCTACCAACAGACAAATGTGAGGAATCACTGATGGAATGATAGAGAGGCTGGGGTTCTGAAGGAACTTCAGCAAAGGTAAGAGGGACTAACTCCTCTCACTAGCGTAAGAATTTGACTGGACCAAGTTGTTTCCCTTTCAGAGCCCAGGCAAAGGGAAAACAGAAGCCCCCAAACAAAATCTTCCACTCAGGACACATGGGTGGAGTTTTTAACATCCAGGCCCGCAGCACCTTGCCAACGCCCTTAATCCCCCCAAGAAACTCACATCAAGGATCGGCCCGTTGCAGTAGTAGCAGCGTGGGGAGAAGAGGTTGTGATAGTCCTTCTCGCAGTAGGGCTGACCATCGCGCTCAAAGAAGTTCCGTGACCCAATCTCCTCCTGGCAGTGGGTGCAGACGAAGTGCTCAGGATGCCAAGTTTTCCCCATGGCTGTAACTACCTGTTGGGAAGACAAATTATGAAGCACAACTCTCTCTCTCTCAACCCTAGACCACATGACAATACACCAGCTGGAGGTCAGCAAGAATGACAAGTTCTACTACTCAAGTGAGCCCTGGACTGGGGTAGCATGAAAACTGAATTACCTATCATCTCAGGAGAGGGCAGTCCCTCAAGGGCAGGGTAGAGGTCACTGGAGGAGCTTACAGCGTACCTAGCCAGTGGATAAATAGAGTACTTCAGTTTCTCCAGCATCTCCAGTCTCTTCAGCCTCACGAAACAGCCCTCCCCATTATTCCCAGCTGCACCCCAAGATTCAGCAATGAGACAGCACCTTCAACTCACCTGCCCAGCAATAGGCTTCTTGCAGGCTCCACAGACACCTTTGGCAACTGTAGCTACACCCAGTTTGTTCAGGTCAGACTGGAGACTTCCCAGCATGGTGTCCAGCTGACTGCCAGGCTTGGAGGCTGTGGATGGTGGGGAGCTGCTCCCGGCTTTTCCCTGCGCCATGAACTGCAGGGAAGAGAAAACAAAGACTGTAAGGCGAGTGCTGCTGCACTTACAAGATAAATGCCCGCTGTTGCTGCCAGTGGCTCCTCTGTAGAGACGGGCAGGAGACTGCTACGAGACAGCTACACCCTCTGCAGAAGCCAGTGAGAGCCAGGATCAAGCATACACATGTATTCCGCCCATGCAGAGACATGCAGAGACCCTGGGATGTATAACAGCAGTGCTGTGAGCTCAGGATTTGATTTTTCCCTCACTGCACATACACCAGAAGTCACCAGCAGATCCCAAGCAGTCAGTACAGTGCTCTAAGCCGCTGCCAAAAATCTCCCTTTACCTCATCGGTTCCTGGCCAGCTGACAAAGCAGAGACACCATGCAGAGGGCCCCTTCCCCTTGACCTCTCTCTATTTCTATGCTGTTGCTCTCTCTCTGTTGTCACTCTCTCCTCTCTGACAAGAGATCCCTCTGCTCTTCCTCATCTGACCTCCCTTTCGCTTAGAATATCTACTTCCTTCCCCTCCCTCCCTTTGCACCACCCCGCACAGATCTTTTTGCCAAGTCTCCTTTGCCCCCATCAGGTGGCTCTCATTCCACACCTGAACTAAGCAAGTGGAAGCAGGAAGGAAATAACGCCCTTCAAGTTGCCTGCCGTTTACCCACAGAGAGGGCAGCGCATCCATGGCAGAGCTCTAGCAGACAGGAGTGCCACATCTATTGTTGGACTGCTGGAAATGCATGGGGGTGGGAGGAAAGGGATTAGGATACTTGTCTCAGAGGCCGTTTCTGAAACTCACACCACCACAGTACACACAGCTTGGAAAAGCTTCCCAGAGGAGGGGGAGAAATGTTCTACTTAGGTTCGTAACTTATAAACAAAGTGTATGTTCTCTTTGGCCACCAAAGCCCCCTTTGCAGGCAAACTGCAATAATGAAACACAGATTATTTTCACTTGAATTTGCACTGCAATAGCTACTGCCAGGTTTAGAGAGACTCAAAAAAGTCCCCGAGATGCTGGTCTGGAGCACATTTTCTCTTATTAAGAGGGTAAATTAAAACAGGCATAAAATCTACACTTGTGAACAACCCACCGGCCTGCTGCCAGCACAGCCAGGGGAGCAGGGACACACTCAAGCGCTTCAGTGTCTTGGCAGAACCTGCCCTTCCAGCCACAGGAGGAGCTCTATTCCCTGTCCTGCAGCTGGTTTTATTTGGTAGTCGACTAGTTCCCTCAATGACAAACCCTGGTTTCTACTGGTTTGTATAAAAACCTCTCATGACATACATAATTTTAGCTTTTTTACACACACTCCTCATCAGCCTTGCATGCAGCATGACTCCCAATGGAGCCTAACACACAGCTTTTCCCTTGCTCTCTCCTCCCAGCCACCCCATAACTTGCAACCTCCTCTAGTACAGCAGCACAGAGCAGCCCCATCACAACCCGGTGTCCTGAGCCTAAAACAAAGCCTCCTCCACACAACAGTTATTTGCTACCATACAGTTACAGTGAATGTCTCCAAAGCACACCACTGCAAGGAGACTTCTCACCGGAGAGAGACAACAGGCCTTTATGAACAAAGTCCAGAATCCCAGGACAAAGCCAGGGCTTCCTGCACAGCACAGTAGGAGGAAAAGGGCTGGACCATGCCAAGAGAATCATGTCCTCTCTCACTCTAACCAGGGGCTTGTGGCCACCAGACAGGGCAGGCACAAAGGCCACACACAAATGATAAATACCATCTGGAGAGAAAGGAGATGAGATGAATTCAACATGTAGCAACAGAGCACTTCACCCTTGCCTGTAGGAACCTGCAAGCCACAGCTGACCTCGGTGCAGGTACAACCACCTACACACACTACAATTTCTACCTGGCCTGGTGATCCAGCCTTCTTGACAGCTCACAGATGAGTCCCCACCTGAAAGGGGTTCGTTTTCACCTCCTGCATGCAATGCCTGCTGTTTACAGGGGACACTCAGCACAGCATCCACATAAATTCATCATGCAAAGGCTCTTCAAATTCCCGCCCTTCACTCATGAGATCTGTCGTTACTCAAGTTCAGTTAGGAGCTCTACGAGCAGCAAACCATGCACTACAGGATATCATCTACATTAATGGCACTGCGAGCTCTCAAAGCAGATCCTAGCAGCATCTGCAGCACACTCATCGACCAGAAGAACACACCACGCTGAGGAAACAGAAAAGAGGTCCTGCCTTCTCAGGGGCTGGGGGGCCCAGGGGCGCATGAGCAGCCAGCGGACTGGCACTGCGGGTAAGGGGAGGAGCAGAGGTCACCTGAAAAGTACAACAGTTCAATATGCAGAGGCGTTTCCTTGCTCAGTGCTTGAGAGCTGCCTCTCTGCACACAACACTGCACACCACTGCACCGGTCATATACATTAAGACTTCCCACCATCCTGGAGCTGCAGCCCTTTCCTGACGGGAGATGCAGAACACAACTCTTGATTATACCATCTCCTCCCCAAAATCCACTCGCACTGTGGACATCTGTCTGAACAGGCAAACACAAGAAGCACTGCTGATGTGCTCCTCCCAGTAACAAGATTTTGCCATCTTTTACTCCCCCCACTCCAAGAGAGATTGTGGCAGGGAGAGCTGCAGCCTGCGTTTCAGAGGTACCTTCTTCATCTCAGAGGGAAGCAGAGTCCCTGCTACACGAAGTGATCATCAGGACAGACAGGAACCACACACACCCCCCCCAGCAGGTTACTGCACAGACACGTACTGTGCAGTGCTAGACAGGCACAGCTGGGATTAGATATTGCCAGTAAGCCCTCTCTCCTACCTAGCAGTTCAGTACTAGCCTTTACCTGAACGCTGTATCTATCTACTGAGCTATCAAGTTGGGAGCAGTAGTTAGACTGGAAAACACTGCTAAAAAAACAAACCAGAATAGAGAAGTCTGTCTGCATTTGTGGGAAGAAAGCATCATCTTCAGTCTGACAGCCAACAGAAACAACTGTCTTGGTGCTAGGTGTCCCGGTCTGGTGAGAATAGGAATGCCTAGGATCTTCAGAAGGTGGGGTGCCCACACCAGAAAGGTCATGATAATCATCATCATAAGTTTCCCACTGGAAGAGAGGCTGGGGAGCCAAGCTGAAGGAAGAGGCGGAGACTGGACAAGAAGCTGGGGTAGATGGCACATGGGAAGGCTGAGGTGGGAGTGGGAAGAGAGGTGCAGGGCCAGACAGATGAGAAGGAGCAGCATTAGCAGGGACTGTCTTTGCAGCTTCTTTGGAAGGCTGAAGCAGGGGAGAGGCTGGAACAGAGACCGTCCTCCTTGGGGGGAGCGGAGATTCTGGAGGGAAAACCACCTAGAAAGACAGGGAGCAAGAANACACAATGCTATCTGGACAGAGGGACATGCTGGAACTCCCAGCACACGTCCCTGCTTTCTACCTTCTCTACTTGCTGTCCACCATCCTGCTCTTCCCCCTGGGGTCTGGCAGTGACAATGACCCCCTCTGTCAGCCAGTCATCCTGGCTTTTCCTTTCTTCCTGCTCCTGTTTAGCGATGCCCAGTCTGTCCTGCAGCTCTTCAACCAAGCGATCTTGGGACTCAGTCTTGTGAAATATGGCAGGACCTAGTTTACGCCTTGGAGAGAGGTCACGATTCATTGGATGTACATTCGCAGTCTCTTTTGTCCTCTTGATTAAAGATTTAATCTAAATGACAAAGGTAATAGTATCAGCAGAGAAGAGCAATGTCAAAGCAAGCCCGAAGATGCAATAGCACAAACTCAAGCCATTAGTGACAACTGTGTGCAGGAACAGTGATGACATTTATTCCACAATGCCAAAATTCCTCTTGGCACAGCCCAGAACAGTGACTCAGTGCAAGGAAAAACCCCGTAAGGATAATCATAGCAGCCAAAAATAACTATCTAGAAAAGGAAGGGAAAGATCAACTAGCAGGAAGCCAAGATAGGAGGTGCAGCATGACCACTCCGCTGAGCATTAAAGAAACCTCAGCATCACAAGGACACAGAGCAGCCTCTCTGTGTTTGCCCTTTACAGGCATAAGACTCTTGGTCAGAGACATCTGGTGCACAAAGCGTACTTCCAGCGCTGAAAGAACGCTAACAGCTCCAGCAATGAAACCTAAAAAGGCTAGCAGAGCAGAGGAGCTGCCATCCCAAGGCAGGAACATCCTCCAGTGGCACAAAACAGCCCTTTAACTTTTCAGAGGCCTCTACAGACTGAGCCTTACTGCAGTTAGGGAACAGAAGTCCATTTCACAGGGAAGTTCCTTTGAACTGCCATGTTCTGTGCTGCCGACTGACACGCAGAAGAGACCACAAGATAAAGCAGAGGATTTCAAGCCTCCGTGACATGCAGCTGTCTGTAACACTGCTCAGAGCTGCATGCTGTGAGTGTGGGTGAGTCCAGGCACACTCACACCACAAACAAAATGTTAGTGTGCTGTCAGAAGAGTCCTAACTAGGACTTGTCCTACTTCTACATTCATTCAGTGCCTGCCTGGCCTGATGCAGAAATCCTCTCAATAGGCAGTTTGGAGATACGTGGCAGATCCCATTCAGCTTTCCAAATGTTTTCAGTAGATTCCGGAGTGACTGTAGAGCTTCTGGCCTGCTCATTCTCCTGGTCTCCTCCAGCTTTGTTCATGTTAGCAGTACCTGCCTTCCTAGGAGTTCTCTCTCTGCCCTGCNCAGATGAGAAGGAGCAGCATTAGCAGGGACTGTCTTTGCAGCTTCTTTGGAAGGCTGAAGCAGGGGAGAGGCTGGAACAGAGACCGTCCTCCTTGGGGGGAGCGGAGATTCTGGAGGGAAAACCACCTAGAAAGACAGGGAGCAAGAAAGGTGAATAAATCCAAAGAGGAACCAACAAGCACTTCCTGCAACAGGAAGGCTGGTTGTTACCAGTATGTTTATCTAAGGGGAAAAAGTAGCAAGAAAGAGAAGGGAACTATAAAACGTGCTTCCCTGTGTAGCTCAAGGAAGAGCACCATCTTATCCCTAGAACTTCCTGCACAGGTACAGTATTTGGGAAAACAAAGCACACCTCTGTGTTCTAAAAACAATCCCCACATGGACGTTTGCTGCGTGATAGCAGCAGACTGCCCAAACAAATACCATCACCAGCACCCTCAGATCCCACTTCAATTCTTAAACATCAAGAACTAGAACCCACAAGCCAGTTCCCTTTTCAGGCCAGACAAGGGCAAGTGGAAAGAGTTCATTCTTCATTTGCGTTGCTTAGGACATTCAAGAAACATAATCATAGAATCATAGAATCATAGAATGGTAGGGGTTGGAAGGGACCTCTAGAGATCATCTAGTCCAACCCCCCTGCTAAAGCAGGTTAGCCTAGAGCAGGGTGCACAGGAATGCATCCAGGCGGGTTTTGAATATCTCCAGAGAAGGAGACTCCACAACCTCTCTGGGCAGCCTGTTCCAGTNCAGCATGACCACTCCGCTGAGCATTAAAGAAACCTCAGCATCACAAGGACACAGAGCAGCCTCTCTGTGTTTGCCCTTTACAGGCATAAGACTCTTGGTCAGAGACATCTGGTGCACAAAGCGTACTTCCAGCGCTGAAAGAACGCTAACAGCTCCAGCAATGAAACCTAAAAAGGCTAGCAGAGCAGAGGAGCTGCCATCCCAAGGCAGGAACATCCTCCAGTGGCACAAAACAGCCCTTTAACTTTTCAGAGGCCTCTACAGACTGAGCCTTACTGCAGTTAGGGAACAGAAGTCCATTTCACAGGGAAGTTCCTTTGAACTGCCATGTTCTGTGCTGCCGACTGACACGCAGAAGAGACCACAAGATAAAGCAGAGGATTTCAAGCCTCCGTGACATGCAGCTGTCTGTAACACTGCTCAGAGCTGCATGCTGTGAGTGTGGGTGAGTCCAGGCACACTCACACCACAAACAAAATGTTAGTGTGCTGTCAGAAGAGTCCTAACTAGGACTTGTCCTACTTCTACATTCATTCAGTGCCTGCCTGGCCTGATGCAGAAATCCTCTCAATAGGCAGTTTGGAGATACGTGGCAGATCCCATTCAGCTTTCCAAATGTTTTCAGTAGATTCCGGAGTGACTGTAGAGCTTCTGGCCTGCTCATTCTCCTGGTCTCCTCCAGCTTTGTTCATGTTAGCAGTACCTGCCTTCCTAGGAGTTCTCTCTCTGCCCTGCCTCTTCTTGACCAGATCAGGACAGCCATCTACCTTAGTTTCATGTGCTACTTCAGCTTTTAGCTCCTGTTCTTGCTCCACTACAAAGCCCAGCTGGTTTTTAGTGTCTGGGAAGACATCCCACCGATCCAGGGCCACAACAGAAGGTTCATACACAGGACTCAAAACACTGTCATTCTTTGCATGTACCTCTGGCACACGTGCAGACGGCTCCAGGGCCCACAGCCCATCGAAAGCTGTTGCCACATCTCTGCCCTGGGAAGGAAGAGCTGAATTGTCCCTGAATGCTCCCTGCTGATCCAGCTCTTTAGGTATCTGTCCCTTCCCCTGACCATTTAAAGTGTTTGAAATAGGTACACTTGAGACTTTGGGGTCAGTTCTCTGCCCCTTCTTCTCAGTCTCTTTTGCCAAATTGTTCTCCAGGCCTTGTGCCTCCACGTAAGCAGAGCTGCAAAGAAGCTCCACGCTGGAAGCCGGCACAGCCTGAAAAACATTTCTAGAAGGGTCAGGCTTCCTGCTCAGCCGAGCCAAGCTTGCAGAGGTCATCTGCTCCCCACGAGTAGCAGAACCAGAAGAGACTCGTGGTGGGGGCACAGGGACCGTTTGTGGCAAACAGGGCATGCATGGAAGAGCAGCAGAAGGCCCTGAAGTAGGCAGAATTACAGTGTTACTGCCTTCCTCAACGCAGAGGACTGCTGAGGGGGCAGACTTTGGCGCTGCCAAGTCCCCACTGTGACTTGCAGAAGGGTGTTTGGAACGGGATAGCACTGTTAAGCTGTGAGGACTGTTGCTGGAATCTGCACTTGCTGAACTGGGAACTGGTTCTAGAGAGGGTTCAGAAATCAGAGACATAGTGGAACTAGTCTGTAAAAAGGAGACAGAAGGAATGAGGAAAGAGAAAGAGAAAGGTAAGGAGAAGGAAAAAAGCAGAGAATTAAGCATTATAGCAATCATGACCTCCAAACTGAAGGGCCATGTTGATCCAAAGCCTTACTTCGAAAAATAAGGAAGGAAAATGAGATATCAAAGAGCAGAACCAGTATGACATTGTGCCAATCTTCACATGAGATTACAGGAGATGGAAGTTCTACAGCCATTGAGATCCTTCTCCTACGCCCTCTAAGTGACAGCTCATGTGTTCACCTGCAGCTGTGATGGGGGCACACAGCAGCCGCTGGGAAGCCAGCTACAAACCCAGGAATGTCTAGACTGTGAGTAAAGGTCACATTAACTTACTCATAGTCAGACATGTAAATTTTACATTTCAAAGCTGGAAAAAAAGCAATCAATGAAAAGAACAAAGCATGACATTTTCTTCTTGATACACTAATAAAATGCTCCAGCTGGCTGNGGCACACAGCGGCCGCTGGGAAGCCAGCTACAAACCCAGGAATGTCTAGACTGTGAGTAAAGGTCACATTAACTTACTCATAGTCAGACATGTAAATTTTACATTTCAAAGCTGGAAAAAAAGCAATCAATGAAAAGAACAAAGCATGACATTTTCTTCTTGATACACTAATAAAATGCTCCAGCTGGCTGAGTACATGGCAATGAAAACAAAGCTTCGGGGCACTCACAGCAAGAACAGATGACATGGGCTCTGTTCTATTCACATCACTAATCTCACCTTGGACGTGCCACATACTGAATCTATACAAGCCTGTCAGTCACTCCACGCCCCTGTAAGCATTGCTTAGGTGGCTAGATTAGCCTCTTCCCCATGGGCCAATGACTCCACATTCACATTGCAATAAAATCAGTATTAATTTTGATCCAAAATATACTCTAACAAGAGCAACTGACACAGAGTTTTTGGTTCTTCTTGACTTACAGTGTCTTTTGAAAACAAAACATCGTTGAGTCCTCCTTTCCCCATTTTCAGTGGCTCCTGGCTGAGCTCTAGGCGACAAACTGGTATCATTCCTTTTTCTTAAAAAGGGAAAATCAGAACAGTGGCTTGGACAAGGTCACACAGCAGGTCAACTTAAGACCAATGCTGAGCCTTCTTAGTTTTAAAATGGTATCCACAAAGGGTTTTCAAGTTCAAGAGCTATCAAAGTCTGCTCTGATTCTTAGTCACATTTTCCAAAGAAGTCTCAAGAAGTTTGATGCTCACGCTCTAAGGCAGCAGGGCACGTAACTTCCTAAGCCCATGCATAGTACCGAAGTCTTTACTTACCTTTCCAGGATACTTATGAATAAAGAGATAAAATTAAACAGAACATGCACAAAATCTGCCAGTAGGTGGAAGAGACATACACCTTCAGCTGAGCTAAGCTGCTACCATCCCGAGGAGTCAGGAGCCGGCACGCACACACACACACATTTGTGAAGTCACAACAGTAGCACTATAGGAAAACTGCACTCGAAAAGAAAAGAGCAATAGGGGACTGGAATTCATTACAGATTTCTCCTCCCCTTCAGCAGCACAGCAAGACCCCCAATCACAGCAGAGACGTAAACAACTAATAAGTATACTCAGTACTTAAAATGAGGGAATTTCCCAATATTGCCCTGCCCCTGTATTTTGCCTAAGCTGGATGCACCTGTAAAAGCGAAGTCATTTCATGCTATGGTTCACACTCAGTTTCCAGACTTCCTAAAACGAAGTCAGTCATTTTCAAGGCAAGACTACCATTTTGCTCAAAAGCAAGTATTTCCAGCATATTAAAAACATACAAGCTCCAAAAGAAAAGCAATGGTTAAACACTCACTAGTAATAGAACAGTTAAATACAAGCATCTAGCTATGCAGTAAAGCAGGCATCATATTACACAGAAATGGTAGAGGTTGAAAACACAAGTGCATTAAGTAATCGCAGTGCCGGCTGACTGATGAGCTAGATAACCAAAATCAAATGGATTCTGTAAGCAAAAAGAATGAGCAACTCATTAAAGCGAGTAAAAGATGATAAAAGGGTAATGTATCAGTCTGTAACAGCATCTTTTACTCTGGGGTATGAGGTAAATTAAACATCAGTGCCTCCACTCCTCCCATCCCTATCTAATCCAACTCCTAGTTGTACCAACTACCAACATATCATACTTAGTTCTTCTGTCCTACTTCTTGCAACCACACACAGGTCTGGCACTCCAACAGTAGCTTTTCATCTTTCACCGTTGCAAAGACTCCACTTCTGTCCCATCCTGCCACTGGTACAGACTAGAAATCCATTTTAACAGGCAAGCTAAACAGCACTAGTTGGCACAAACAGAGGAGCTAAAACCAAGCAAGGACTGAAGGGAAAATGAAGCAACCTGGAGGACAGGAAAAAAGAAAGTAACAAAAGGAAAACGATCACAGAAACCAGGTTCCTCGTGCTTCAGGAAGAACGTTTAGACACAGATGAGTCCAATGCCTTGCAAAAACACCAATGCTGTGTTTATAAAGCCCAAATCTTAAAGTGTTGCTGCATTTCAGTTTGGTCTCAGAGCTCAACCAGAAAGGCAGGAAGTATTACAGAAAGCAGCTTGTCTCCATCATGCAGGTTTTACTGGAGTCACAGAGAGATTCCCAGGCCCTCTTCTCAAGGCTGTAAAGCATTTGGACACCCACACTTAGGAATGTCCCCTCCTTGTATCTTGCAAGGAAAACCTGTGCTGGGCAAGGTCATGCTCAGTTCCCTTTGCTCACCTAGGAGCAAAGGCTGGTGGCAGCAGCCACACCCTGAGCTTTTCTGAGCCCTGATAAAAGCAGCAAGGGCACTAGGCCATAGCGCTCAAGCTCCCACAGCACACGGAAGGAGCAAGGCATGGTATGCCAGCAGCACAGGTGGGAACTCTTCTCCAGCTTCACAACAGTGTAGTTTTTCAACTAGACTGAAAAGACACTTTTGCATATCCTGCACTCTACCCTAGGACCTAATATGGGGGGAAAAAGGCAACACTAAGGTGTCAATACTTGCAGTTGACTAAATACACACTACAGTAAGTCTAGAGAAAACAGTAACTCCTAGATTTTCACAAAATGAAGCACATGTGCCAGAAATGGCAGACTGAATTCAATTCCAGCAAATGCAAGGAAAGCGAAGTCCCGCAGAGCATGCATGCTTACTGCTAGGTTTTAAACTCCCGCACTTGGTCAAAACTCTGGGTATTGTAACAACCTCCACGAAACCCACAGCACACATCACAAGTGCTCACGTGAATGGTGACACAGAGAGAATAGCAAACAGCCAAGCTGTCATTGAATGTCCTGTATCTCTCCTCACAAAACATTCCTCAGCTCTGGCTGCCCCACCTAAAGTCATGGTAGGAAGAGATGGAGTTCAGCACAGACAAGAAACACCAAATATCAGTAGAATCTTCCATAAGAGAAAAAACCAAAGAGTTAGGGACTGAGGATTAGAATGCAGACTTGCATGTGTATAAAAGAAAGGCAAACCCAACAATGACAAAGAGATATATTAGGTATTTACTGTCTCCAACTCTCAGAACAAATTCAAGTGAGCTAGTCAGTAAAGCTATAAGCAAAGCAGCTGAAAGTGAAAATCAAGAAGAGACAGTATTTTTCATTTTGCTATGATTATGGGGAAATGAAGCCTCATGAAAATAAGCTCCACAGTTAATCATCTAGTCCAAGAACAATAACATACCCGCATGAATAAAGAACAAGTTATCCAAGTACCTATGCCAAGTGCTTCAGGTATCAAGATTACCATGGGCAAGCTACTCCTGAGCTGTGACGGAAGTAGCAGGTTTCTTCCAATACAAGTTTGATTTTCAAACAGGATTCTGAATAGCATTTGCCATCCTCTACCCTGACAAGAAGCTTAGACTTCAATCTCATTTTGAAATGAATAAGAGATATTGTTTTAAGATGGAAACCTTTGAAGTCTCCAGTTGTCTGATGCAAAGGCTTCATTCAGTGCTTACACCACATGCCTGGAAGATCCTCCTAAGGGAAAGCACGTCAGGGTAAAAATACACTCCAAGAGGAGGGTCATCCTACAGAACAGAAGAGCCTGGTCTCTGTCAGTAAGCAGACTGGTGCCCCATGCTCTCCTACTTCTTGTTAAGTTGTAAGCACAGCAAAATAATTCATCCTGTACCAAGCAGTAACTAAGCTCATTACCTTTGGCAAACAGACAAACTGCAGAACCAAAGGAAAAACAGACCCCAGAACTGCCTTACTCTGCCAGCGATGAGAATTTATAGCAGTTGAGTATATCTACAGCAGCACTCAGAAAGCACAAGTAACACCACATGAAGTTTCTCAGAGCAAGTCTGAGAGGTAAAGAGCGCATTCTGGAGATCAAACAAGGTCAGCAGATGAGGCTAATGGGTAAGAGTCTAGGGGTGGGGAGACCAAGATGAAGTATTAAGTTGTCATGATAGGGTACCTTAAAGTCAGAGAGAGATGCCATGAGCTCATCCAGTTCTCGGGTAGCTGAAGAAGCAGATATACGGGTCTGCTGCTGACTGGCTGTGACCCGCTGGGGGCTGCTCAGCTCACCTTGGCTCACAGTGATTGCAGGGCTGAGAAGGAAAAAAGGGGGAAAAAAAGGGTGTGTTTAAGCCTAGGAGAGCACTCCTAGACTGAAAGTCCCACTGCTCCCCCAAGCAAGCATAGAATGATGAGTTTCATCAGCACTGCTCACCCTGGCCAGTCCTCCCCCAGACCCAGCTTCCACAACACCCGCAGACCCTGTCTCCCTGTCAAGTCTAACATGAGTGTGTGCATACACACGATCCATTAAGAAATGGACAATGACCAAACATTCATTTTGTCAGACAGCAAGTATTTGTGATCAGCTATAAATCTAAGTTTGAACAATCCACCTCCCATAACATGACTTCTGTATTTCTTCACCCAGGAGTAGACAAAAGAGCACCAGCATCTTCAAGAGCCTGCTTGATTTCCAATCCTTTACACAAAGCCCATCTTCTGCCTGTCACTCTCCTGCAGCATCTGCCCCTACACCCCAGTCATCATTCCCACAAGAGCCTGTCCCACCTCACCCAAGCCAGCAACCATCAAAACATTACTCACACTGGACTTGGCACAGAGCTCTCCAGCTCATCCAGCAGGCTCTCCACACTGGGACGCACGTCTTCGATCCCACGTGCACCATTTCGCTTTGGCTTTTCTTTTGTAGGGGGTGCAGCCTTTCCTCCCACAGAGCTGCTGCTCTCTGGGATGACATAGTGAGGTCCAGTCACACTAGGCAGTGATGGGCTTCTGCTGGCTTCATCTTAAGAAAGGGGAAGCAGAAAAGAGTCATTCAGACCCTTAGATCCAGCCACACATGCTAATGACAGACAAGAGCAAGAAATTGCCCAGAAACCTTGTGGATCATCCATCTTTGAGGATTCTCAGCACTTAGCACAAGGGTCTGAACAACCTAATCTAACTTTGAAACTTGAGTTAGGGACGATTTTTAAGTTGGCCCTGCTTTAAACAGCGTGCTGCACCACAGACCTCAAGAGATCCCATCTGTACTAAATGAATCTTTGATCAGGGGCTGGAGGGGTCACCCTCAGTAAGCACGTCTGAAAGAAAAACAGGCTCGTATTTTGAGAATCAAACTATCCACCCACATCAAATGTCTGGCTATTCCTTACCTGCTGGGAAGCCACTGGTGGGATTATGTTGAACAGCATTCAGTTCCAGAAGAAGTCTGTCCAGTTCTGAGAGGTTGCTGCCCAGAGAGGAGCTGGTCATTGTGGGAGATGGTTCCGCAGACTTCTGCTTGTTCGGGAAACTAAACATAACAGGGAAGCGTGACATTTCTACGTCAAGATACAGCAGAAGGATGAAGGGAAACTTACATTAGGTTCACAAATTTTACACATGTACTGTATTCTTTCCCAGCTGATGCTTTTAGCTCTGGGGGAGAGATGTGTGCTTTGTGAAATGACTACGAGGCAGCCGCTGCTTAGCCACACCTTGTCAGTTTCAAAGAAACAGCACTGATGGACAGGGCCTCAGGTTTTAGGACTGTGTGCTGCACAGCCCTGTAGCAAAGAGATAACTGTCTGCAGATCCAAGATGCACAGAACAGCAGCAGAACCATTAGCCTGCATATAGGAAAATGACTTGTTTCTGCTGACACCACACCAAGCAGCAAAAACCTCCCCCCGGCAGCAAAAGAACATAGGGCTAGCACAGACTGCAGAAATAGGCAAACTACAATCCTCAAGCTGTCAACAAAAAGTCAAAAGCAGCATGTTATGTGGTAGCCTCCTGCAGCACTCAAGGTCTCTTCAAGCCCTCAAACCTTTAATTTGGGGAACTCTAATCAATTTATAAGAAAATACTTTGAAACTGCTTCCTACTGTGTTAAATATACAAGCCTGGAAAGAAGTTTACCCGTGCACAAGTGTGTATAAAACACTGGCTGTAATTATTCCTTATCCTATATGGGTGATCCCATTTACCACACACAACTGCAAACTGTTTCAAAGCAAAACCTTGCACCAATGCAGTGATTTTTATAGTAATTACACTATACTAACAGTCTTCCTATCATCAATGGCAGTGAAATTATTTTCTCCTAGTTTTACAAAAGAAGAAAAAACTTCTAATGCTCTAGAAGTTCTTCTTTTATCAAAAAGATACTTTCCAAATCCAAAATGAGACCTTCTCTCTTGCACACACTACCATGATATGCTCAGGAAGTTAACATGTAACAGGCTTTAGGACTCTGACACCTGTAACACCAGCAACAACTAGGAAATTCCGTAAGGGCAGTTAACTATCTTTATCTTCAGACTGAAAAAAAATTCCATATAGGCAATCTCAGGAGGGCATACTTCATCCTGACCCAAGCACACAAGCTACAATTCACACCAGAACCAGGCCATGCCAGACCCTTGCACAGGAGGACTTATGGCTGTAATTTTGTACTAATTTTTGTACTAATTGCATGCAGCTACCTGAAAAAATTGCTATTACTGCCTCCATTGGGCCATCTCTGCATATGCCCGCCTCGACCCAGAATAAGTTCTGGTTCAAAGCAACTTCCTGCTCAGCAGAAAGAGCTACGCATGGTTAGAACACGACACCAGAGAAACACCAGTCTCCACACTGTAAAAAGGGACCCGGGACAGAGTGCACTGTACAGGGCCATCAGAGATGAAGCTCTGACAGCCTTCTCCTCACTCACCCTCATGTCAGCAGAATGGTCTGTCCTACCATACAGGCTACTCTTCCAACCTCTCGATGTAAGAGAAGCTGCCTTTGTGAATATAAACTAGTTATCTGTATGTCATCTACTGAGATGAAAGTTTCAAGAAGTTTGAATTTACTTGAAAATTCAAGTCACTGCATATCCTGCTAGGCCACAGATAACTGAGTTCCCCAGGATAACTGACCCAAAGGCCACCCATCTCCTAAAGAACTTTTGGGCTGCTTAACAGGAGGATGGATTTGTCACTTGTCTATGGATTGTATCCTTCACAACACAATCCAGATCCTGTTCTGTCTGATGGATCCTGAACTACTTCTGCAGCTGAGCAAACCAAAGGGCCAGGTCAATGTTTGAAGTGAATATGAAAGTGACAGTGGCCCTTACAGAAGAGGTAACAGGGCAACATAACATACACAGGGAACAGAGCTTGTTTCCACTTATAGAAGGCAGCTTGAGCGACAGCAGGCTCAAGTTGTGAGCCAGGCTTATCTCTTAACAGGGACAAGATACCTGTAGACGTGTTCCTCTTCACTGGCACGGGGAGAAGGAGAGCTGAGCCCGTCTCTAGGAAGAGAGGCACTGGAGCTTTTGGTACTAGAGCTGTATATAGGAGACTGGGACTGAGGCTGTGGAAATGAGATTTGCATTGGAAACAGAGAATACAAAATGAGTTACGTACACTACTGCATTGCAACCCCACACATAAATAGGACGGAACAAAGTCCATCAGTAAAAACCCCCAAAAAACCCCACACCAAAAAACCTGCTATATAGACAACCAGCCTCTATCACATGAGCTACACCTGGAACAACTGTTCTCCACTTGCTTCATATTTGCCTATGAGTCGCAAATCTGTGCTGGAAACCCCCAGTCTGCTTTCCACAGGCTACAGGACAGATGACTAACACCAACCTCATCACACTACCATTTTGTCAGAACAATGACGATGGATTTCAAATTATTTTCTGCCATTTGCTCCAACCAGTTATTTCTACTAAAAATCCCCACCTCCCTCCACTTCCCCACTCTGTTCATAGCCAAACTCATCCTCACTTCTTGCTGTTCCCTCCCCTCCCCTACTTCCTTGAGAGATACCGCACAAACAAAACAAGCGTGCACCCTCCCCATCCGCACACATTCACTTACTTGCTGGTGGACGTATCTGGATACGTTGGGCTGCCACTGGTCTAAGGGGTCAATCACAGTGCCATTCAGGGCCTCGTTGGAAGGTGGCGGGGGCACTGGAGGTGGCACAGCAATCTCCTGGTACGTGTGGTTTCCAGTTGGGTAGGAGTAAGGTGTTTCCTCTGTTAGAAACACTGGTCGTTTGGAGATATGTGAGGTGGTGGATTCCAGGTCCGCCAGTAAGGCGTCTGCAGGAAAGACAAAATACCAAAATGGTAAAATCCTGGACTACAGCTTTTTCTTTTTTGTCTCATTCAGGATGTCTTTATCAGAAGGTTTTTGGTAAGACTTTTCATCTAGGGCGATCTACTAAATGTCTTGAAAAATATTACTGCAGCCCAGGACTGAATGGGTTAATCACATTTCTAATACAAAGACAACACCAAGAGGTAAGAAAGCAGACAGAAAAACTGTGTCAGTCACAGATTTTTGTCTTAACTGGAAAACCACCTAACAACAGGGACCTGTAGTCTCGCTGCTCCCTGCAGAAGAGCAACCTAAGAGAAACTCGCCCAGAGATCAACTCGCAACAGGATATTGACACAGACTAATTACAGGCCCCACATCATCACAGAGTCATTTGCTGTGGCCGCAGGCATTGCTTTCTGCAGGAAACAAGATCTCGGGAGGGGTTTTCTCCAGAGTCAAAGGTAGTGGAAGAAGCACGAAACTTTTCAATTAGTCCATCAGCACAGCAGAAGTACGTGCTTCAGTTTTCCCAACAAAAATCCCTCTCAGTACATCACACAAACAGTTAACTAATTTCCAGAGGCTGCCAGGTAAACGCCATTTCTTCTCCTGGAAACAATTCTCAACTTGCTGGGTGGAGACTGCTCACAAATTCCTGAAGAGAAGAAAAACTTCCACCAGCTAGAAACACTGGCACTCAGGCCAGGCAGAGGAACTCACGTCACAGTTAGTACCTCTCAGCAATCTCAAAGCAGGAAAAATGCTCTCCCTCAAAGATGGGGCATGGAAAGGCATTCCCACCTTCCTGGATTTCTCCCTGCAATCTATCATCTGCGCATTCCCAACCCCACACTCCTCTGCGGTGACTCGCAGGCAAATCCCGACTCATTGGACCTTCTGTACTGTGAACCCACCCTGCAGAGCCCACTGCAGTCCCCAGTGGGGGAAACTTCAGCAAGCGACTGCAGGTCCGCACTATACTCACTTTCTAAAGAAAGCCTTGCTGGCCGGGTGCCCAGCTTTCCACTGGGGCAGCAAGCTCCAGTGCACACCTCTTTAAGGCTATTAGAGAGGAGCTGGTTCACCAGGGACATCAGCGCTCTCCATTATAAGAAAGCATCAGGACATACCTGGCAGGTCCCTTCAGAGATGCAGAATTCAGCCAGATACCACTAACGCAACTTTGGCAGAACGAGGAGAGGAGGCTCTCACGCATCCCCTGGATCTCCCTCCTCTCTGCGTAGACCCAACTGTCTTCAGCCAGTCTCAGTTAGCAAGATTTGTCTTTCTCCTCCCACACACAGCAGGCACTTGATAGTCAGGTTTGGGGTGTGAAGGCTCAGCCTGAGCGCAGCCGTCCTGCAGTATCCTCCACCGGGGTCACAAGGAGCTGAAGTTATCAGGTGGGACCAGAATAGCAACTGAGCAACTGCTTGCCCTAATGGCTGCCTACCAGCTCCGCAAGGGCAGGCACCTGCCAGCTCAAAGCCACTTCCTGAGCACAGCAGACCACACCAGCCCATGCACTTAGCAATCCTTCAAGAAAATACATTAAAGGGTCAAATGGAGGACAGTATTATTGCATTACAAGATGAGGAAGGTGCTGCTTTTATATTTCGTCTCTTCCACAAACCAATGCATCACAACAGAAAAAAAAATTAAAAACCCAGTCCTGCCCTCAGAGAACGGAATACAGCCATTAGTAAATTAAACACTGTGTTAAATTAACTCTATACACCTTTCATTTAGCCAAAAAGATGTTCCAAATCATTTAAGCCACAGGCATCTTCCTACAGGGGCCAAAATACCCCAGAAGCAGTTTCACCAAAGGAATACTAGCTTTGTGCAGCTGGGGAAAAATGAACTTAATCTTCTTTTTAAGCAAAAGAACAGCTGGTGGATTCCAGAGTGTAAGGCACATACCTCAAGGGAACTGCCGAAGAGCTGCAATTCCTTCACCCAGGCAGGTCCTATGACTGGAGGTTTCGTGCACACAACCTCCAAGAGAAGTGCTATCCCAGAAGGTGTGGTTTTTTGCTTCTCCCCACCAATGACAAAGGCAAATCAAACTCCACCAGGAAGTGAAAATCCCATCAGGGTGCTGGACTCCTCCAGCCCTGCAGAGGGGACCCAAACCATTTCTCCACCCTCCGCCCCCAACCCTCCCTGCAGGACAGGCAGAAGTAACCATCTCGCCACAAGTCTCCTGAACGCACTCTGCTGAGCGAGCCATCGGACAGAAATCCACTGCTTTTCGCTAACGGCACAGAAGGGACTTGGGCTAGATTTGCTGCTTTACTTTTACAAGCCTGCAGAAGAAGAGGGGTCTGGATATGCCAGGCGCAGTCTGCCCCAGGTTGGGAAGGAGTTAAGGAGAAGACATTACAGTTTAATGATTAACTTCCCCCGTACCCTCCCCCTTCCTGACTTGAGCAAACAAGGCAGAGCTGAGGAACAGGAAGCAGAGGGAGGAGAAAAGGCTGGAGAGGAATCACTGGGTTCTCAAACTGCACTTCAACTTTACAATCGATACCGAAGCAGCTGCAGGGAGGCACCACCCCACCCCACCCGGCAGGACAGGGACAGGAGCAAGCCAGGAGCAGGACGGTGCTCGCACACCAGTTTACGGGTCGCAAAGGACCTCTCCTCGTCCTTGCTCGCCTCCACGTTCTTCACACCCATGGTCCACCCTTCCTCACACCCCAGTCGCTCCCTCCAAGCTCACTGCCACGACAGCGCGAAAGTCTTCCCCGGTGGCGTCCATCCCCGTTGCTGCTCCCAGCCACACTAACTGTTCTCCCACCCAGTCCTACCAGCAATCACAGCGTCCTCAAGTTCTGCTGGACTGAGGAGCCGCGTCCATTCCAAGGGTCCAACGACGGACCCCATGCAGCACCTCATCCCAAGACATCCCAAAGCACTGTGCATTCGTTTAGGACTCGTGCACCCTTTTAACACTACCAGAAGACAACATGAGATAAGAGATGGGTGGAGAAGGGAGATTTATTAATGAAAAAAAGATGCATTGCTCTCAAACTTTTGCAAAAGGGACCAGACAGCTGTAACCCGATGAACTGCAACAAAGATGCTGTGCCTCGCACAGCACTGCACCTCACGCTACAGCACTGAGTTCACTACAGTGACCGCTCCTTAAACAGAAATATTAAATACTTAAATAGAAATAGTAAAGGTTCGATCGATTTATCGGGTAATGAAGTGTTCCTTCCCAGGGCGAATCCTGAGGGACAATGCTGCAGGAAGTATAAATCAACCAGTTAGTGCCTCCCAACCCGCAGGAAGCAGTTGACTGGATCATGCTAAGGCACACCGGTTCACACAACCATCAGAGGGCACCAACCCGACAGCAGCAGCTAACTTGGCAGTAACTTCCCCTCACTTGTTCATGCCCGCAGAGTCAGGAACCTGTCCCTACTTTAGGCACGCAGAAACTTTGTGCGGGCGCCCCGTGTGCTGCACGTCCCCTGGGAGACACCGGTGCCAGGGGCTGTCACCCAGTGCAACGGAAACCACCACACACACTGAGCTCACCACAGTTTCACTGCTGCCCCAAACACTCTTTAAATGCTACACTTGCAGCTGTAGAAGGCAGAACCTCCCAAGTGTAAAAGAGCAGAGATTCATTCATCTCTAGAGGGTAGATTGAACCATTTTGTAGCAATAAAGTAAACCAGATGGGGTTATACCAGATCTTCAAGCCATTGCTCCTCCACAGAATCACTCCTCCTTCCACTCTCACCCCTACGAGGGGCAAAACATCAACTCACAGACACATGGGTGGAGTGGAATCCCCCAGGTCAGTTCCCAAACACTCAGCAGGGCTCAGCCTACCCACAGGCTGTGCATATAGAAATTTGTATGTTCCACTGTTAACAAAGCGCTGCTCGGTGGGATGTGGAAGAGTGAGGGATACCTGCTAAAACACCACCAACCAAGACACTCCTGCTCGTTGTCACTATGCTGGTGCAGTCACACAGCTCATACAGCCTAACTCACTGTCCGCTGCAGCACAGTGCATCTCATGCCTGCATGGGCTCCAGTAACTTGGCCGAGCACCTGGTAAAGCTGCATGCAAACTTGAGACACAGGCGCAGAAGACAGAGTCCTCCTCCCTCCGCTGGGCAACCCAAAAATCACATGGTCAGATGAAATCAAGTTCAGGCCAAAGGGCTGTCTATTCAAACCACATCCTCTCTGGTGTGGGAGGACATTCGTGTTCGCATTCAAGTGGTTTTTCTACACAGATTTTCCTGTGGAGCAGCAACAGTTGAAGAATGATGTCACGTTTGGTACCTTTACTGCTATAAAGCACTCCAAGACATCTGGAGGTCCAGGTGCATTAGTTTGCCCCTCTCCCCTTCTCTTTTGCCAAAAATCACTATTAACTATGAGGTTCCTAGGATTCTGATCTTCAAATCCCCCACACAGCTCTGCATATACATTAGCTATGGACGAGTGCTCCTTAATACCAACTGCATTGCTTCAAGGTAGTTCCCAGCATCTGCCGAAGCTCTGCTAGTCACTGAGACAGCTTGGGACAAGAACTCTGAAGCTGATGTCCAATGCATCTGAACGTTCAGAAACATCCGTTTCACCAAGAATATCAGCAAGATGAAAGAGCAGGAAAATACCTTAGGGTTAAGTCCCATTTACCAGTTCAAGCTGCACTGAAAAGAGTAATCATCTCCCAAATCATATACTGCACATTCCTGTGCTATCTCCCCGGCCCACACCTCTGTCAGGCCGAGGAACAGCTCACGCATTCCAGGAGCTCCGACACAGGCTCCTTCGCCATCACTACGTGTCAGCGCTCGCTGTCCTGCGAATGCAGCATCCTCCAGCAGAAACTGCCTCTCGTGCAGCTGCAGGGGCACATTCTTCAGCTTCCCATATCCCAGGTTTGTCTGATAAAGAGCAGTAACACTAGACTAGGGATCACAACGCAGTTCTGAGGTACACAACAGGAACAGATAACACTGGGTCTCCTTTGTACTGATGCACACATCAACCCCTTTTTCTATAAATTTCAGCTACACTCAGCCCTTCTTAAATAGAGTGAAGTTATTAAAAAGAAAAATATATATATATTTACATGTATTTTCCATACACATCAAAACATACTTTGTTCACTGCCCTCTTCCTGTGCCTTCTGTGCACCTCAAAAATGCTCCTGGATTAATCCTTTTTAATGCTCGTTTTTCCTCAAGCAGTAAATAGTCTTCCACTCTTCATAAGCAGTCTAGGATTTTATTTATTAATTTAAGTGAGGTAAATTAGAGAAATCTGAATTTGCTTTCCTCTGTTAAGGAGAAGCCTTTTTACTACTGAGTGTCCAGCATAACTCCAGCCTGTGCAAGGGCTAGAGACACACTGCATACTCACTCAGCTCAAAGANGGAAAAACCTACGTGACAAGGCATCGACAAATTCACATTTGCCAACTGGCAACAAGCAGCTTTTTAATGCTCATTTTTCCTCAAGCAGTAAATAGTCTTCCACTCTTCATAAGCAGTCTAGGATTTTATTTATTAATTTAAGTGAGGTAAATTAGAGAAATCTGAATTTGCTTTCCTCTGTTAAGGAGAAGCCTTTTTACTACTGAGTGTCCAGCATAACTCCAGCCTGTGCAAGGGCTAGAGACACACTGCATACTCACTCAGCTCAAAGATGACAGCATTAGTACCAGAAGAGAGAAAACTACATCAGATTTCCATATGCGAGTTCATCTCTCTCAACAACTGAGGATGAGCTATTAAGCCATGCTGACACAGCACATCAGAGCATTATCAATATAGTAAGAAGATCAAAAGGATGGTGGTCAAATTTTCTTCTACATCTCATATACTGCTGGGGAAGAAATGGAAATATAACTGAAGCAAGATACTTCAAATGCCTCAGATATCAGCCTTTCATTTTCAACAGCTGAAAGCCACATCTGCACATCCATCAAACCACACGCTGCCTGTAGCTCTGCTTCTTGCATGGGACATCTGGAAAGTGAGCGACACTAGAGACAGGATTCTTCATCCAGCCACCACACAGAGCAAATGCCTTCAGTGTTCAGCCAGAGTCCCATCTCCCCCAGCATCTCTACTGCCACATGTCCCTGACAGCCCAGACACAGCACATCAGGCAATCAGGGTGAGGTATCTGACCACAAACTACAGTATTTCGTCTAATGCAGCTGCAGAGAACAGGTGTCTGCGCCTCCCCTGTCCTTCCCCACGCCCCTGTTTACCCAAATAACTAGACCTGCTACAGGTTTTCCTGGCTTAGACAGCAGAAGATTCCCAGAGGACTAGCAAATGAAAACAAAAAGCAAGATAGCCACGAGGACAGCTCTAAATGAGGACATGGACTTTAAGTCATAATCGTGCCTCACTCAGCCTAAGACAAACTGCAGATCCCTCATTTGCAGAATGACACATCATCATCCAGCCCTTTTTTCTTAATACCTGTAAGACTCTGAATTCAAATCCTTGATTTTTGCTGTCTCCTAAAACAACAAGTGGAATTACATCTCCAGAACTGAACCCTGAGCTCATAGACTCATCTGAGCAGCCTCTTCGCAAAATCCCTGAATTCAAACTTTAAAAATCTCGTTAAGTTCATGGAAGTCTTCTCTCTCCGACTTCCAGGAGTAAGTACAACTCCAGCTCATGTATAGGGAGACAGCTCAGGGTGGAAACCCAACCTCTGGCAAGACAGTTTTATATTGTGAGTAACTGTAGAGGAATGGGGAGCTTGCGTATATTTATCCTATTAAATAGCCTTTCAAAAGAAACATTTGCAATGCTCTCAAAGAGCTGCATCAAAAAGACTTGCAGGAGCCTTGCTATAGGGCTTCTCACTGCCCTTGAGTTTCAGTCTGGAAGGGGTGGGGAGCCCCAAAACCACTGATGACAGTAATTCCCTTTTTAAGAGCAGCTTTTGACTTTTCTCAGCAAAATGGAAGAGCATTTTGACTCAGCAGGCCAGCATAAACAATGCAGCATTATCAGAAAGAGGAAAACCATGAACAAACAGGTGGATGCAGGTATTGACTTCCAGGTAAAAGAAATCTAGTAACAACTTCTTAAGGCATTATAGTCTAATCAATGTTTTTAAATGCAAAAAGATGAGAGACTACAAAAGCAATAAAATACAAAGACCTTCACTTCACGTTGTCTAGACCTACCTAGAGGAAGTTCAGATGACATGGTCAAAAAAATCACTCAGCTGTTTCTTTAATGTATTCCAGTGACCGATATTTATTCGAAGCCTTCCATGTACTGATGCAAGTCATGCCCTGTGTCACTGCTTAATAAAATGAATATTCAGACTAGTATCAATACGTGGTATGGTGAACTCCGATAGAAGACAATGTGCATAAAAATCCTTGAAGCTTCTCTGTTCTTTAAAGCCAACACTGCCCCTTAGAATAAGCAAGACTATGCATTTGTGGCACTGATTTACAAAGTTGTGTGGGTGCTTCAGAAAAGCTTAACAGCAAAGGCAACCATCTAGTAGTTGTTATGCCTAGCTACACCAGGCTGCAGAGGCAAACTAAACAAGAATTCATCCCGTGACAGACAAAACTGCTTTCAAAATCACATCAGGGCAGCCACCGTGAATCCCATCTATGCCATAACTCGAACACAGACAGCCAAACCAGTTAGCTTTCCCCAGTACAGCAGTCCATGCGCCCAGCTCTGACCACTACCAGCAAATGTCTAAACAAAGACAAGACACTGCATGGTAAGATGCGGTCTACACGATCAGCTGCAGCAATTGGTTGTGGCTTCCTGTCCCAACCACTGAGACCCAAGCTGGAGACTTTATTTCAGAGCTTGTGGCCAACTTACTGGTCACAACTGACATGCACTACTACCACCTCAAGCACGAGGTTTAAGAGAGTGCGCAAACACAGCCTGTTTAAAGCAATTTCTGTAACCGTTTATCAGTAACTACTCGCTGCACATTTAGGGATGAAATGCAAGCCCTTTGAGTGCTCTGGCTGTAGTTTCATCAGAGCTGCCACCACCACACGCTGCCAGAGGAAGGGAAGGGCCCAGCCACCTCTCCTTCCCCCAGCACGCAAACCCACGCTGTGCCTGGAACTTGCCCTGCTGATCACCAGACGCTTTCTGAACTAATTCAACATACTAATCCAGTACAAGTTTGCTGGGTTGTCGGTTTGGGTTTTTTAGATAAACTCATTACATTTCTTGAAGCATAGCTCCAGCCACTCCATGACTTAACCAGCTTTACAAAATATTTTAAAGAGAACAATGCCAGAATTTAGCCATTTTCTAGAATCAGCGAATAAGATTTCTGCTTTAGATAGGAAATACCATACTTTCAACCTGCAAAACTCAGGCCAGGACACGAACTGTAAAATCTGGTCCCATTCTGCCACTAGCTGAAAGAAATCCCCCACCCTCCTCTCTGATTCCCGTAATTAATCTGCATCTCAGATGCAGACCAGGAAAAGCGCAGCATGAAAAGGGAGCCATCAGCAGACAGCACAAACTGAACTGCTCTTAAATTCTGGAGGCATCCCTCATGACTACCAGCCACTCCCACCTGAGCCTACACTGACATTTTGTTTTGGCTCTGCAGTCCCAAAATTATGATATGGCTCAATCAGTAGGGCTACACACATCATATACCTGCTGGTGCTACCTCATTTATGCCACTGAGCTTTAAGAGCTAGCACAGACAACTGCTGATCATAAAACTCTGAAGACGAGCCAACTCTGTACGCTACAAAAACCCGACAGAAGCCATAATGTGAGCTCAGACCTTCCACCAGATCCCTCTGAGTGGCAAGACGGCTATTTGTACATGTGCTGGAAAACCATAAAGGTCCTGTAAGATCCTTCCTGGAACTGGACACACCACTTCCTTTCAAATCAACACAAGCATTTCACTGAAACTCAGACCTGTCCCGTAACTGCAGCAAGAGAGTATTTGTCAGCATGGTGAGGGTGCTAGGGTGCATCACGAGGGATCAGCTAGTTCCCACGTAACACAGCAGCAAGGCTTTCAAGGGCACAGAGAGAGGCACTCTGTAGGAAACGGGCTGACGTGTTTGCAGGTTGACACCTGCAGTCCCTGGGAACCACAGCCCCATTCCTTGAGGGAGCATCTCAGATCCACCTCTTGTCATCTTTGATGCAACAGTCTGGGAAATCCTTCAAGCATTGGCTCTGTTCACATCACCAGGTTGGCAGGAAGGTAACCTAATCTTAACTAGACCCACAGGGCATGGGATCATCAAGGCAGCACGCCGGCTGAGACACTGCAATTGCCTCAAAGATCTGAGTCAGCAGAGCTTCCTGGATGAAACAACACAAATCCACAGTGTGCTCTGGCCTACAGTCCAAGCTGTTTGAAGGAACCACAGAAGGTTTTCCTGTAGGACCAGAATTTTTCCACTTAGCTCTTGAACACTAAATTAGACCCCAGCTCAAACTGGCTGAGAGAAATCAACCACCACCTACAAAAGAGGAACGCATCATCATTCTGTCTTCCTCCAACTTACTCAGAAAAACTTGCATCCCCTTCCCGCTACCTCAGAACATTTCATTAGATGGCTGAGATAACAGAAGTCAAGTCTTAGAAGGCACATAACTGCTTACATGGTCAGAGAGAAATAATCCTCAGTATGTTATGGGTTTGGTGAGCATCCTCACACTGGAAGTGATTTAAGTACCATCTTCTTTCAGAAGTGATGTATCTGTTGCTTCAGAAAAAAAGGAACAGTGAGGTTACTGAGCCCATTTCCAAAGAAAATTTGGGTTGAATAAGGTTTTTTGTTGTTTTCAGCCAACAAACAGCTAAACCAAATGTAGCCTTTTCAAGCTCTTGAAATGAGCCTAAGCTGTCCACTCCACTGCCACAGCTACCCCAGTTGGACGGTGTCAACAGAAACACCAGGAACAACAAACTCTTATTGACGTTGATGACCTAAAGAGAGCACAGAGCAAAGCAAGGCCATACAAATCCATCTTAAGCTGGCTGTTGTATTTTTCATGTATTGCCTCCAAGAGGAGACTTGAACTTTCCAGCAGGACTATGACATCTCTGATTTCAGAGCCTGCTCTCTCTCAAAGGTGTGCCCTCCCATTTTATTTCTCATTTCCAGAAAGTGCTGGGGAGCCAGGGAAGAAAGGGTTATCTCCTGCTGTATACAGCATCCTCTTTTTTATAGCCTGGCTTCCTCCACACTTGAAGTGAAGAGAGACATCTCGTATTTACTTCCCTCTGTTTATAGTCCTGAGCAGCAGACAGCTCATGCCAGGAAAAAACACCCTATGCTAAAACCTGGTGCCTTAAACTGAATTCATGTTCCAGCTTACTAAACACATAAATGTTTTCAGTGTCACAGCTACCAAAGGCTTCTGAGAATGCCAGATCCCCAGCTACACAAGCCTTGGATGCCTCTGTATAGCAATTCACAGACAACCCACAGTTGTGTCAAGAGAAATCCCTTTGTGTGGTTCCTTTCTATCTAGATTCACAGCACTCTCAAACTAAGTCCTGAACAACAGGAAACAATTACCAAAGATGGATAAGCTCGGTCAAAAAATTCTACCACTGCTCTATGAACAATCTTGAGGAGGGTCAGGAAAAGTTTGTAAAGGGTTTGCAAGTCATAGCTCCGGCACATCCTGTGATACAGCGCATGCAAAAGCAGTAGGCTGAGCTAATCTCACCACTTGCACAATGTTTAAGAGCACAAAGCCAGGTTCTGGTTTACTGAGCAGAGAAGTTGGAAATTGCACAAGAAAAGTTTGTGATATGTAAAATGCTTGACGCAGACTTAACCAGCCTTTACTTAATACTCCAACTCATGACTCCAGCGATTCAGACCACCATCATTTAAGTACTACTGTCCTCAGAGGATTGTCCCACCCACAAGCTACAGCACTAATAGCAGAAGTGGAAGCCATTTTCAGCCACATTTTTCAGTCACAGCAGTTGACAGCTCCACACCCTAACCCCTCCACGTATTCCATTTTATACTGACATAACAGGCTGTGACCTGCAGCAACTACAGGCAGCAAAGTCTGCAGCCACTGCACCTGCATTCCAACGAGGATCACAAATCAGACTCCTCACCCTACCATTCACACCCCCTTGACAGCACGAAAACCATCTACCTTTCAGAAATGGAGAACTGATGAGCAGCCCTGAACAGCCAAACATAACATGGCAAGTCCACATTATATCGGAACAGAAAGCAAGTCTGACTCTCAGGCCTGTACTAAAAATACTTAAGTTGGAATTTCTCAGTCTGAATCTGCAGCCTGCTATAAGCTCCACCTGCTACCCAATCTTTTGTCAGAACCCTCTCCTTCTGGAAGCAAACAGACTGGTCTTCCTACAGTTATAGCTAGCCCTATGAAAGATTACGAGGAGCAATAATCTGCACAAATTAGAGAGTCTCCCTGTGTGTCAACTGCCAAATTGGAAACAGCTTTGGTCTCCAAGGAGGGTAAGTATAGCCTCTGACAGTCCTCTCCTAGAGTGGCTCTTCTTGTGCAAGATCTATTTCTGATCTCCGCCTGACAGCAAATAGATCTTCAGGCATTTCCAGGAAGCCCCAGACAAAGGCATTAGCAAATGGCCATTATTGACCTAACTGTCTCTGGGAGGGAGGCAAGTTGGCTCAGACAAAATTAAAGAACATCAGCAACACTCAAACTGAACAAGAGTGAAATGGCATCCTGGCCAAGTTTGGTGGAAGGCATAGATTGGAGCGTAAACGTTTCACACAAATGACTAAGCAATTAATACCATCTCAGTATTGACCTGGGCTGGATTTCAGCCAATATCCTAGAGGAAAAAAATATATTGAAAAATAAAAATAAAAACATTAGTCAGCAATCCACTAACCTTTTTAGTCCTCTATTTATCCTTACACGGACGAAATAGTAAGTTAACTCTCCCCATGCATGTCATAAGAATTTTTATTTGCTGCTGGCTTCCCTCAGAAAGTTTCTAGAAACAGGGATCAATGTTCAAAGAAGTCCAGCAAGACCTGCTCTCCTCTGCCAAAACAAAAATAAAAATTACTCATGAAAACCAAACAAGCAGCCACTGAACTGACTCCTCGGGGACAATTACCCAGGGCCAAGGCCTCTGATCAAAATACCAACTCCCTTGTATTCCTACAGGAAGAGGGGCTCAGCCAAACCAGCTATCTGAGGAACCAGACCCTTCCTGCTACATCAGCATGCAGCTACTCCACAAGCGCTAGGTCAAAACGCAGCACGCGTTGCCATTTTACAAACATTTAACAAATCTGGTACAAAGGAGACCACTATCATAAACAGAGCACAGAGTCCAGGGATGGGTATAGAAACAACAGGAAAACAAGACACTATACATTTTAAAACGCAGCTCTGGTAAAGGTAAACAGAAACTCAGGCCTTGAAAAATGTCTAGTCCCTTGGCTGATCAGTCAGGCAAACACTCATGGAAATAGTGCCAGTGGGCAGTAGAAGCACCACAGCGCTGGAAAATTTATCATATCCTACAGTTCTGGCTACAGTGGATGCCACTCCAAACCTGTGCTGCTCTCTTCAAGTCAGGTATATCAGGTTGATGACATATAATTAATGTCTTGTTGAAAGTCTGCTTGCCTTCCTTGTGCAATGAAAGGACAGACTCCCTCTATTACTCTTCTTCCCCAGCAGCACACAGAGCTGCTGGGAAAGTCATCCGTCTCCTCCAGCAAACTAGCTTTCTTCCTTCAGCACAAAAGCATGCTCTTTAGAGACCTGACGTGGGCAATCTGTTCTCACATCTTCCTGGAAAAGAGACGGGCAGAGAACAATAACAGGTACAAGGACAGTAGACCAGAGTGGAGAACACTGCCATTATTTGTGTGCCAGACCCTGCTCGGCCCTGGACTACAGGACTCCAAGAAAAACTGCCAAGTGCAGAGGTGTGTGGCACCCAGCTTCTTCCAAGCAACCCTCTACATACTCACTGAAATGAGGGTAGGCAAGGGCATTTTTTAAGCCCTGGGTGGACTGCATTTGGTTGAGATTTGCATAACTGTAGGCAGCTTGGTCTGACTAGAACTGAAAATTGTCATAAGGAGCACTGAAGTTACAACACATGCTAATCTAGTACTTGATAACTCTTCAGAGCAGCTTCTAAGCAGTAGCTTAGTGCCGTAAGCAGCGGCAAATCACAAAGTGTGAACACACAGCAGTTGTTTCCAAATCTTTGGGCAACAGCAACCCTCGTTTGCTGGCGCTCCAGAGCTCTCAGGTGGAAATTAGAAGTGTGTAAGTTTGACCACTTAAGAAGACGCAACAGCTGTAGAGCCGTTACCAGTGGGAGATCGTAATTTGGGAACTGCTGATTCTAACTCCTCTAGGGAAGGAAAATATGTTACATCAGGTTTTACATGGGAACAGAGCACAGGAGTTCCAATGGACAGTCAGCGCCATAGAGCAAAGGATACAATTTCACAAGATGCAGAAAAGTGAATTAACAGCTCACCGCTGCCAAAAATGGAGAGGTTTTACTCCCTCTTCCAGACATGTGCTGCTGCCACTTACTTGTGTTGGCTCTGGCTCTCACAAGACCCCTCTGTGAACCCATTCACAGAATACACACCCAGCCAAAAAAATTTGACTGTTTGCTTTTGGGTTAGGAAAAAAAGAGTTGAGCACAGCATTCAGCAAGAAGGAAGGGGTACGTCCAAGCAGCCAGATGAGAGTGAAGAAAAGGGGTAAGGATAAGTGAAAATAAAGTAATCTCTCCTTTCAGCAACAGCAAGTCACTATATTGACTTAACTGCCAGCAGGACCGCCACCTCAGACACCCCAGCATCTTACCTTTGCCACACAGATAACCACAGTCAGTAACAAGAGGCTAAAGATCGCTCCGATCCTACCCATCTGCATATGCAAAAATGGTTTTGGACACAGCCAGAGACAAAATACTGTCAGAGCTTGCACATTCTAAGTTAATTATCTGCCTTTTAAAAAGTAAAAGAAACAGCAATACATGTGGACCCTATAACCAATAAAGGGAAGGGTGAGATTTGCATGGTTATGCAAGAATAGACACGAAATTTGAGGGAGGAAAAGAATAGCATCTTTTAAACAGTGGAAATCCTATCCAAGCAGCATGAACAGATCTGAATATAGACCCGTCCAGGCAAAGTGCCAGATACAAAATTTGAGACACATATAAAGATGATGGAACGAAGGACAGAAATATTAGTATAAATTCTGAATTCATTAAAAGCCTTAGAAGCACAATTCTGCCCATGAGATGTAGAATGCCCTGGCTACCAGCAAAACGAGGATTCCAGCAATAGAGAATGGGGACACTAAAGAGACACTGCAATTGCATGGACACCACAATCGTATCTATATTTAGTACAGTCTTATTGAGACACTCCTATCCTGAAGGCTCTTCAATGGGATATCAGAATGCAAACTTGAGAAATTTTAGCCCACAAAGAGAGTACTTTTCATTAACTCCAGCAAATTCCCATTCAGTAACAAGCATATCTCCCAAGAGCGTAAGTGCAAACAGCATTCAACAAATGCAAATCTACCCTTAAAAACCAAGGTAGCTCAAGTTTGAAAAGCCTGTGCCCACAAGCAGAAATAAAGTCCCAGCAAATCTCACCCAGACACTGGGGATGCCAAATAATTTGTATCTCCACATACTAACCTTTTAAGACAAGAAGACTTGCTGGCTTGACCTCCCAACCACTCTGGGGCGTGTTGTTTCCCTTTTTTCAAAAAAGGAACTTTTGTCAATTGTGGTATGTGGTTTAACTGGCTTGTTAAAAATCTAATTACTAAGAAAGTACTCTCAAAATGGTAGATTTTTCTTTTCAAGAAGTTTTTACGTCTGCAAGGGATCTCTGCAACAGAGAGTGGGAGCAGACTTGGAAGTAACGCCGAACTCTTTGTAAGCCAAAAAGCGTAAGTTATCATCAGCAACTGACTTTACACAAAGCACTGCCAAAAGCACAATGTAAACTCGCAGGGCAGGGGGAAATGACAACAAAATATTTAACATTTTTCAGTCATGTGGATCTTAGTACTACTTATAACTATAATAGGTAGAAAGTTTTAAAATTAAGCTTTCGATCTGATGAGCATTCTACTAAAACTTAAAGATAACCCAAGTAATTACAGATAGTGGGCAAGCAACATCTTTGAAAGATAACGGAGTACAAGGGGCCAAGAAGCACATGGTTAAAAATCTAATCAAAGCAGCTTCGTTTTACTTTAAAAGCAGCTTGTGGGAATGAAAGGAGGACAATGTTCCAGAAATTAATGTGGGAACTGGTCCCCCAGTCTACTCTAGGAGAAGATGTGGGTGGTAATTTGATGGAGATTGCTGATGGCTCTACAGTTCTAGAGCTCTGCTTTTTTACACCACCACCCCTTTTTTTTTTTTTTTTTTCATCAGCAGGAGGATGTGGCCCAAGAATTTCACAATGTCACGACACAGGCCCACTGAAAGAAAGGAAATTGTTAAAGCCAGACAGAAAACTAACATTTTTAGTCCTGGAATATATTGTAGCCAGTGGATGGAGAAGAGCTGGAGAATGTTTAAGGTTTACTTATCTCTTCCTACTGCGAGAAGGTAGATGACCTATCATTCTACCTATCATCTGGCATACAGAAGCATTAGTCACAAGTCTCTTGCTTGTTTCATCACCAGCAAGAGAAATAGGGAGGATTTCTTTTTATCAAGAGCAGTGTTAATAAAGCAATTAAACGCATGACAGCTGCTTCACCTCAGTGCCCTGCACAGAAGTTGCTGTTTTGTTATTAGACAAAGAAAAAATTTATTCTATCAGTCAAAGGCTGGTTTACTCACAGGAGAACTCATAACCACAGAAAACTGCAATTTAAAAAAAAAAAGACTGAAGAGAAAGTAGATTTTTGAGAGGTAAAGATGAGTAAGAGAGACCAACCTCCAGCGCTGACCAAAAATGGAAATGCCAGCAATACTGAAATAGAAGCGGCATGAGAATAAACTTCCCTTTCATAGGTACATGAAATAAACCTTTCTTCAAGCTACTTTCTAAAAAAGGGTTTTCAGCATGATCTCGGATTGTTCCTCCACTAATCCTATGATAAAAGTCAACAATCATCTGAGATAACTGGAGAGAATATTTTGCACCACTCTACAGAAGCCAGGATTCCCAGCTCCTACATTTCTGCTTTACTGAAAATTCAGTTGACTTCTTTGTTTCAACTCATCTTACTCTTCCCTGCTATACACCGGATTTGGGCATAGGAAAAAATTGATTCATTTTCTTATCAAGTACCTAGATGCATATACATTTTATATGGACACGTACCTACTCTCATCACTGTCACTCCCTTACCGTTGGGTACTTTAAAATTAATCTGACCCAATTCAGAACCACACCAGCATTTATAACCCACAGAGAAACAGGGGGGCCAGGCTCTTCCACTTACACGTTAAATGTACAAAGACAACCTCCCACACACGCACAGCAGTGCAACTGCCCCGTCGCCGAGAACAATATTCCGCTCCTATCTCTGCGACAAATCCAAGCCTAACTGCTTAAAGCAGCTGGAAAACAGACTAACTCCAACTCCCTCCCCACTCCAAAATAGAAAATAAAAAAATTGCTGTTACTGCCAAGCAAGCACTGAATACATTGCATTCCATTTCATTAAAACAATTACTGAGAAGCCAGCCAAGAATTACATAAAGCTTCCTCCCTGCACCACCCCCAGCCCCTTGTCTTCAACCCTCCGCCCCAACAGCCAGCTTCCCAACTCTGCAAAGACAGGATCACACCAGGGTGATACCGCCTGGAGAAAGTGGCACCAAACGCCTCACATCCTACTGGCTACTCCATCCCACGTAGTGCATTTTTCAAACCTAAGCAACACAATCGGAGGACTCCAGCAGATCCAGACAGCCTAAGAGGTCTCCAAATTTCACACCACCTAAGCCATTCTGCTTCATGTAGTTTTCTCCTTCACATCTGATGGTAAAGTAGCATCTCACAAATTAAGCTCTTAACCAATTCGTACAGAAAAATGAATGATAACCTAACAGATTTTAGCTCTAACTCATATGGCCAAGGCTTTTAAGCATGATCCCAAGGCAGAAGGCGCTGGAGGCGCCAGATTTAAGCAATTAAGAAGTACTGGAGCAGCATGCCAGAGCAGCTGTGCTTGTGAGGCACTGCCCAAGGGAACTGCTCAGGACAGCCAAGTAGCAAATCTCAGATTAAGCACCAGCAGGACACATTGAAAACTACAAGCTTAGGGTTCTAAGAACCTGACTGACAAATTCATCCCAAACTCCACACAGCCATTCCACAGCTCCCAGCCTGAGTGACAGCGTTGAGCTCCTCACATTTCACAGCAGAAATAAAAGGCAGCTTCTTCTGGCCAACACCGCTCACCCACCCACAACACTGAGTTGGCCACTGATAAGAGATTTCATGACGCGGCTGAAATGGCATTTCGTTCCCTCCCACAGTTCTCTGGCTCTCTGCAGGATCCTAACTGCTGGAGCTGCTCGCAGCCAGGCAGAATAGTTCCAGCTGTGCATCACGCTGCTTAACCAGACCTGCACACCCCAAGAAAAGTCTCCCGCATCAAACCATAATGAACAAGAGCGAAAGCTGCAACCCAGAGGTACTACTCCTAGGCACCTTACTCTTGTGGACGACCTCTGCCCAAAAGTGGTACATTTGCTAGCAGCAACAAAAAAACCTAGTCCTAAGGCAGCTGCTGGTGCTGATGAATGGAAAGCAGCAGACGTAACTCATGGCCAAACAAGGCAAGCAGCAGAGATGACCAGCCAGGCCATCATCTTACTCCAACTCATGGGGCACCAGTAACCTCAACTGACGTGCAGCTAGCCTTTGGCTCTTTTGTCCGAGCCAGCTGAAATTAGCAGCTCCAACGCAAAATAAATCTTTTCAGAGAGAAGCCTTGAACTTGTTTAGAACCATGAATGAGGACAGAACAAGGGAGTATTAAGCCCCTAATCCATGGCAAATCATTCACAGCCCTCCTGCCTCATGATTTCTTCTACTTCTTGCCTTGTTTGCTTTCTCCTGCTCTTAGAAAAAAAAAAAAAAAATAGCCCAATCACAGTCCCTGAGCCACCACAAACTTCCGGACAGCATGAAGTGAAATTCGCTGCTCACCTTGCTCTTCAGGGATGGAAATAATCCTATCAGGCATCTAGACAGACACAGGATTAATTCTGCCAGCTCAATTCTGTGACAGAAACATGGGATAGGATTATTCCTGGAGACCTCATACAGTTTGATTTATAGCCGAGCTGTTTAAAGCACAATTCCCCATGCAAAGTGTCATTCAGAAAGTTTATTCCTGCAGCACCATTGACCGTTTTTTTATGTTCTTCACATTGTTTGCAAAATGTTAGAGGTTTAAACACGTGCAATAAACAGTAAAAAGCAAGAAATCAACCTAGACTCCACTGCATGCTGCCAGCCAGACGTACTCAGTAGCTCACCCAGTGAAGACACCTACACCAACTTGCATATGAAAATAAAAAAAACTGTGAGAAGCGGCATAATAAACTGCATTTGAAGACTTCAGACCTCCCATCATCATTTAAATAACTTGAACTAAACTTGTTCACAGTTGAGAGACAGTCCAGCACAGGGAAAATGCAGCCAAGCAGTAACAAGGCAGGCTGCCTCCCCTTGTGGCCTGCCGTAAGTTCTCTTAGATCCTCAGCTTATAGTTGTCTCTAACTGCTCAGATAAATTTCCCATGTAAATTCAGAATAATTACTGTCTGCTACAAGAAAAAGCTGGGCTCACAAGACCAAAAAAAGAGCTTACCAGACTCCTAAACAGCACAAACACATAACCTCAGGGGCTCAAGTTCCTGTTACTGAAACACCAACACCAAACTTGTTTCACAGCACTCCAGTTGCCAATTCGATTTCACTTGCTTCATCGGGATTTAAAAAAATACATACGCAGAAAAGAACACCAGTCAGTCAAGGGCGACTGTCCCTAGCCAGCTGGTTTCTGCTGCTTGGGGGCCATCTGCAATGAGAATAAGCATAAATGGGAAAAATAGCTGAGAGCTACGAGAAAGTCATCACCCACCTCCTATTTTTATGGTATATCTTTAGCACACAACATTCTTTGAATGACTTCACGATGCTCTGCGGTAAAGGGAAAGACTAGAGTAGAACTACCGTGGGGAACTTGGAAGGGAAAGGAAATCTTTTCTCCCTACTCAAAGCCTGTTGTAACAGAGGACGAAGAAAGGATGAGCAGTCAGAAAGGCAGAGTGGGAACACTAAAAGGGGCTGAGAAGGGAATAAAAACTTATAAATCTAATTCAAACTTGCCATTGTAAGCTTTTCCAGCAATGGTGACGAGAGAAGCTTAAAAAAGTTGCTATTCTGATATATTCAGCTGGAAGCTATTTCAGAAACAGAAAGATCTCAACAAACATTAACCATACTTTGCAGGTAAGGAGCTATTACCCCTACTTCGCAGATGGAGAAACAATATGCCTAAAGTCAGGGTAAGTTTTTGAGGCTGTGGATAAATGGTTACCTTATGCTCGATTAAACATAAGCCACAGCCAAAAGAGGTGGCCTCACCTACTTCTCAGTCCACTGTCCATGGAAAAAAATTACTTTCAAAAGAATTACATTGCTGATCCAGCTAAGCATGCAATGGTTACTGTGGACACAAGCAAGGGAGATGGGGGGGGAGAAGAAAGCAGACAACACACCTCACAGCATCCAGCAGTTAAATCAAGTCAAACCAATTTGACATCACAACTTTCATTTTCTCTCCAATCCATCTAACTTCAGCACAAAATGAAAAGGAACGGTGCTACTCCGTGCTTCTACGCTGCACTGGATCTAGTTACCTTGCCACGAGATGGTTCCACTTACCAATCCAATGGCAAATCATTTGTTCAGTTTGGGGGAAAGGGCTGGTTTTCCAAAAGGTCAGCAATTTGAACCAATTTGTTTGGGAGCATACCCACTAAGTGAGCAGCAAGCACACAAGAGATGGGGAAGCTGGAATCATCATTTTTGGCTGTGATCTGAAACTGGATGAGATGCGAGATTTTAAAAACACTGAACCAAGAACAAGATCCAAAGGCCTCCACAGTTCCCTACCCAGCATTTCAAAATATAATATCCTAGTAGTCATGACACCTTGTACTTCCAGGGCTTGTTATTAAACCTAAGTTAGATAAGACGGGGTAAAGTGAGCAAGAAACTCACTCCCTAAACCCTATCTTCTTATCATAGCCTGGGGAAGCTTCCCACAGACAATGTCTCACTTTCAGGCAGCTGGAGCAGAAGAGCATCTTCATTAACAGCTTCCGCATCAGACAAAAAGGGACATAGAAGATCAGTACACAAAGCGGGGGAGGCGTAGCCTGACATGCAGAGCAGGAAACTGGGACCAGAGATCCTATTCACTCGCACTGATTTTCCACTAGCACAACACAACTGAATTCAGAATCTGTTCTGGCTTCCTCCAAAGTCACAGTAGATCCTGGATATCACAACTAACACATCAGTCTGATTCAAACAGATTTGTTTTGTGGCCATGGACAGGCTTTGCGCTCGCCCCAGCTGCACAGATTTAACTGAAGAAATATACATCTGTCTTAGCGGTAGATCAGAAAAACAACTCTGATCTAAGAAGTGCATTTGTTATTGCTTGTTCTGCTGGCAGGCTTTAGAATTTTACCCGTCATTTCTGCAGTTTCACAATGTGTTTCATATAATAAATACACTTCAAAAACAATGAGGTGAGGAAAAGAGGGTCTGGAGAAATTAAAGTGTCATGCTTCCCTGGGAAAGGAAGAACAAGTAGAGAGAGAAAGAGTTAAAGAAGATGTATGAGAAGCTGCCCATTTCTTTCTCTAGTGGTAGAGATGGTGTTGGAGGATCAATTTTAACCAGGAGGGCAGCTGAACACTTGGGATAAATTGACCTCTCCCAGTGAGGCACAAAGCAGCTAAAGACAGAACGGAGTCCAGCCCTTCCACGGAAACAGAGCAACAAGAAAAGAAGTCTCTCTCTGCATCACACACTACTCGAGGCAGAGGACTCCCTGTCTGAGTTGCTCAGGACAATGAAGTCCCTGTTTTACGAGGGGTCAGAACAGCTAAGAAGCTGAAACAAGTCAGAACCCCATTGTGCAGAGTATTAGTTCTGTTTACAGTCTTCTCACCCAGCAGCAGGAATGACTCAGAAACCTGAGCCAGTAGAAAGCCAAGGGACCAAACTACTTTACCAGCGTTTCCCCCCCAATACCGTTTCCTGGGCGTAGCTGACCATGAGCAATTTCACAATAAACTTTCAGTCAAATAAGACCAAAATCACTGCGTAAGACTTCCAAACTGAAGGAACTGAGTCAGAGGCGGGCAGGAATCGCCCTCAGAAGAGGGACAGACAGTGTAGCCCTGCAGAGCACAGCAATCTTCAAATGGAGAGATGACAGATGGAAACACATGCAGCTCCCTCCACACTCCCATGAAAATATCAACAGCAAGATTGCTCCCTTTAAAGTCAATCTTGAGGGGATTAAGCCATAAAGGGAGGGTGGTTTAGAGTTCCTAAAACAGGGGGAAACAACTTTTAAAGGAAAGCATCTTGCGGCACTGAACCTCTGCACCCAGAATTTTCAAGCCACACTGCTAGACAAACCTTCCACAAAAGAAAAATCCTTCTAGAAGCGAGCAAGCACATTTAAGAAGCTTACAGTGCAGTTTACATGCACAGCCAAAACACTGCCATGAATACATTCTTACTAAACAGAAATAACTTTTCTGTAAAACATCTTTTACAAGCTCTAGTGAATGCTGTTTTGGTTTTGATTACAATAGCCAGCTAAAAAAAAAAATATCTGAAGCCTTCTGGTAAAAAAAAAAAACAAACCACCAACCAAGTAGTAGGAAAAGCAAGAATTTCAAAGCAGTCAAAAGAAAGCTTCTAAAAGCAACATCATTTCTGTTTGGAGTTACCAAAGTTCAAAAAAAAAAAGAAAAAGTTTTCACAGTAATGTTTGCAAACAACTGCTTTCAAGAAAAGGCTATAAAAAACTTTCCAAGTCAAAATCAAACAGTATCTGACTAAAGCAAATGAAAAGCTTCCTTTCTCCTACTCCTCTCACTGTAAAATACATTACACACTGCAAGAATTAGGTTTCTTCCTCCGCAACCAGCAGATCCTAATGGATCTGGTCACACTTACTACTTAGACAAGGTAGCACCACAAAACCAAGAATAATTCAACATCTAATTCAATATCTCAAATTGTCTGAAGCAAATATGTGCAGTTGGTCACTTGCATGCTGGAAGCACAGCACGTCGCAACACCACGCTGCGCTTTAGTAACCTCCTGAAAGGTGCAATAGCCTCCAGTTAGGATTTTCACTCTTCAGGACTAAGTTTTAGCCTCTGTGCCAATTTACAACACTGCAGAACGGCAAACTCATTCAGCAAGCTTCCTGTCAAACTCAAAGCATATCCGCAAAACCTGCTTCCTTAGAGAGATCTGAGGAAGACAATCTGAACAAGTCTGGTCAGCTGCTCGAATTCATCACCTCCTCCCCCACTTCCCACAATGTGCTATTCTAGTTTACACCCGGACCCAGCGCTGAGCGTCCTGTGCCACGGAGGGTCCCCCAGCTCAGCAGGGTGCAGGAGTCCTGCCTGCAGAGCTTTGAAACAGTTTCCTGTGTGAGCCATGCACTGTAAGACCACTTCTTCAACTCTGAGGGGAAAAAAAAGGAACAAAGTTTTTTTTCAACTCCAAATGAATGCCCAAAGCAACACAAAGCCATTCTCACAGATGTTTCATAACCTCTCCAGCCCAAGCAGCGTGACATTGAAATAGTTCTGGATCTCCATTTTACAGTTCACAAGTACACACTCCATCAGCTCCAGGATGCAGGAGAAGACTTTTGATAAATTCAAGGAGTTAAGAGCAGAGACACCAACGACTCTGTGAGGTGTTCCCTCATGCCCAGCAAGGCCCATCAGTCAGTACTCGTTTCTGCACCACATGGACTCAGAAGCATGGTGTGGAAATATCTAAGCTGATTTTACACAACATCAGCTCTGAACCTGCAAGGAGTATTAGCTCAGGCTCACTGCTAAACTACTTTTGGGCCAAAACTGACCCTAGAAGCAGTGCAGCTATGTCCACATGGCATTGTGCCTGAACCAACAAGTCCTGCCGGACCAGCCTGACTCTGGACAGAGCCAGCGCAGACATCTGTATCCATGGCACAGTTAATCCACAACTCGGATAATCCACCCACAGATAATGAGGAAAGCAAAACAAACAACTCTCACTTCAGTTGAAAAGTTTGGCTTATTTCACAGGAGTTGTGTCAGCACAGCACTGCTCCCCGATGTATGCATCCCAAGCTGAATGGCTTTAGAAAAATAAGTGAGCAATTCTGGGGCTAACAATGATTTGCTGAAAGAAAAAAAACGGTGTGCCTTTCTGTGGTGAATTTTGTACGCCAAAGAAAAGCTTAGAGAAAGAAAGGATTGCACTTTTTTTGTCCAATTGCTTACCGTTAGATAATCAGATCTTGTCCAGTCTGAAAGACTGCCCAAAAATTGAGAAAGCCGTGGTATAACTAAGACTTGATGAAATCAAGTTGCTGAGACAAGAAGTTCTATTTTTAAACTCAGATCATAACTTTAACTTTTGGTTGTGCCAATACATTTAACACCTTGGAAGAACAAGAGAAACACAAATTCAGACCTTTTTCAGACTTTCTTTGCAGTTCACCTCTAATCCTCCTACAGCTGAAAGGAAAAATGTGTTGAAACTGCAATAGCCTATTCGGACAACTGGGAAGTCACACGACCACTGCTCAAGGAACGCACCGATTGCAGTGGGCACAGCACAGCTGCCACGGTTCGTGAAAAAGCATCATGAGACTCTAAACTGGCCGTACACAATGCTACCTGCATGCTCACCCTGAAAGGGCTACTCAGCAAGTCAATACAGAGACTGGGCGAATCCTGTTCTGACTAGCAATGCATTCCTGAACACGCTAGAAACTTGCTGTAGGAGCAGCACCAAATCTCCAAGAGATAACCAGGCTGAGGGATATGAGAAATGGTAAACAGAACTGGCTCAACTTAAAGCAACAATAACTGTGCAAAGAAACTGCAGTAGAAATTCCTTCTGTTTGCACCACCAGCTACTTCACGCGGGCAGAAGATGAGGTTTCACTCCCTAAGAATGACTCCTTCGTGGTGCACCTTTCACCAGGAAGCCACGTAGCTGATGGACTCCTTGCCCCAGAAGTTTTATCATTAGCCCAACTCAGAGTCTGTTTTCTGAAGGTGTGACCACCAGCGTTACGCCAGCACTGTAACGTGAGCTTCCAGGTCCTGTAATAAAACTGCAGTTTTCCTAGAGCATATCTTAACGGAACGTCTGGTTTCTATTAAAGGTAGGATGGAAGTAACGGACCGCAGCCCCTCCCCAGTGTCTGATTTAATCAGCTTCAGAAGCGGAACTCAGTCACCCTAATGTCTCCCAGAGCACAAGGGGTTTTGGCAGATCCACCCCCTTTCCGGCTTCATACCAAAAGAACTCAACGTCTCTAGATCTTTCCAGTGAGACCAGCCGCCTGACATTTCCCTGCTACGAGGTTTCAAAAGGTTTCGGCACACCTGGGAGAAGCCAAGGGAGGAGGAGGACGAGCTCTGAGCCCGGCAGCACGCCGGGCCGGGGCTGCGCTCCGCTCACCCCCAGGGCTCCCTCCCCAGCGATCGCTCTGCACCCGTGCGAAGTTACAGCTCTCGCCCAAGAACAGGCTCGAGGGGTTGCGGCAGCGGCCGGGGAAGAGGTGCCTGCTGAAACCTGACCACGCTCCACGCTGCTCCCGCGGCACGAGACCGACGAGCGCCTTTCCCGGCCGGGGCAGCGCCGGGACAAACACCGGCGGCCCGGACCGCAGGCGGGGGTGGGTGGCGGCGGCCC
>VZSC01018647.1:65501-103101 GCA_013398225.1 Steatornis caripensis
TGTCTTTCTGAGGAGCATCTTGGATGTGTGTTAAAAACTACCTCCAGCCTCGCATCTCAATAGGTGCATTTAAAGAGTTTTACTTATTTATAGCAGTAGTTCTTTTTTAATCTGAGCGCTTAAATTTTAAAAGCAGCTTTGCGTTTCTCAGGAAATATCATGTCCTTTCTGCGTTGCTCCCCTACAACTGTCCTACTTCTGCCTTTACAGCAGCTCTCAAATGTATTTGTTATTTTTGCTGCTGGGCCTGCCACTGCCTTCTCTCTCTTGTGGGCCAACCCATATTACATCTCCATTTCATTCCCCCTCAAAACATTTCCTTCTGAGGGATCTTTTGATGATAAGGGACAGGAATGGAGATTTTTAATCAGTTAAAGCAATTTAAACAGTGTCAAACTGGCTTAGCCTTTGGGGAGCATCATGATAGAAGTTGTTCTCAAAGCAAATTACAGTTTATCGGCAGACCGTCCCTTCTAATGAATTCACATGGAAAATTAAACCTCTTCAGAGGGAATGCCCAACACAACTCCCGCTAAACAACAAAACAAGGCAAAAATCATTGTGAACGGAACCAACTGCTTAGATTTAAAAAATAATGCAGGACTACAGAGGAGGTCCAGTCTTCCCTGTACTCCAACTGATGATGAAGCAAAGCCTTGAGAACTGGAGATTAACTGAGACAAATCTACTCTTTGCCACTAGCATGAATTCAGTGTTATGATACTTACATTTAAAGTTTGGGTGTTCAGCTGTATTTAAATATTGCTCCCTTTACTGTTGTAAGAACTGGTACTGGAGGGGGATCGGGGACTTGAGGCAAAGCAATTTAGACGCAGCAGGAGTCTAAAAACCATCCAGGCTCTGAAGCACAGATCACCAAAAGCACTTAGGTGCCAGCCTTTTAGACAAGTAAGCTCACTGCTTGAATACCTCTGACTTTCTCAGAGCTGCCACAGATCTGACAGGCCCTGCAAGCTTCCTGTAGGCAGCGTTTAGGAAGCTGCCCACGTGCTTTAACCATTTGACAGCTAACAAGCTGTGCAGAGCCCACCCTCCCTCCCAATTTGGGGTCGTGAGGGCAGAAGTATGACTGGGCACGAATCTGCATCCAGGTGTCCCACGTTACCAAGCCAGCTTTAAGCACCAGGCTATCCGGGGCCTGACAGTTCTCGGTATGGTTTCTTTCAAAACTGTTTGTATGCTAAACCACAGAGAGGACCAGAAAAAAAGAGTTTTAAAGTCATGAAATGGAGAAAGGAGAACGACAGGCTGCTAGAAAGACCAAATAAAATCAAGGTCTGAACCAATCCACTCCTGTCACAACAGGTCCTGCACACAATTCCAGGCTACTTGTCAGGAAAGCTATCCTGCCTGTCCCCAACAGTGCATGCCGTTCCTCCCTTAAAGCAGGATATCCCTCCCACTCCTGCCTGGCTGTGTCATCCCTTCTCTCTCAGCAAAGACCCCTGTTCCTGCTGGAGAAGCAAAGCAGTACCTCCACTGACTCTGGGGAGGTGGCACCCATGAAGGAGGAGGTGCCAGAGGCATTTAGGCAGTGCACTAATCAATCATCTTCAGTCCTGTTTCAAGGCCTGTTCTGCCCAAAGCCTTTACAAAAAATCACGAGTAACTCCAGTCAAGGCCTTTGTCCTGAAAGAGCAACATTTCATGGTTGTTCTTCTCTCCCTTCCCACACCACATTCTAAGGATGGGGTAAACAGAAAGGAGTGATTTGGAGCAGGCAGAATATGAAAGAAAGCAAAGCAAGGCTCTCTTCTGAGGAGGAACTAGCCAGACAGTGCCTCTGGGGTGGGGTGCTTGGTCTTCCTGCCATTTCTTCTCTGCCCTGTTGCACATACTTTGGAAGGACTTTGCATACTCAGGTCTTTCTGGGGTCTTTGGAAGTCCTCTTAGGCAGCCATCCTTCACCCTGGGATAGAAGAGCAGGAATCCTGCAAGTCAGGGGTGCTAACTTTGTCCTTCTACCTTGAACAGTCCTCAGTGTTGCCCTCTGTCAAAGGGACGTAGGAACTCTGTCCTCGGACGAGGGACTTTAGATAACATTTCCAAAATAATTTGTGTTTCTTTACTAAAAAGAGCAAAGATACTTATCAGCATCATTTTCCAGAGAATCCCAAGAAAATGGAATTAAGGACATGCTCCTTGCTTTCTTCTACATGCCATGTGTTCTGTTCTTCGCTTTTAGCTGAAGATGTCCTCTGCCGGGAAGTTGTCAGGAGTTTGCAGAGCCATCAGATCCCATCATTTCAGATCCCATCATTTCAGATCCCATTCTGTATCCAGAATCTCTCCAAACTTGGCTTTTGTGCCAGCCTGTCCTCCTCCAGATCCCATGGACGTAGAGGAGCTGCAGCACTTTGTTTTCAACTCCAAGAGGCTGTTTGTAATGACTGGAGCTGGGATCTCAACTGAATCGGGGATCCCAGATTACCGCTCTGAAGGTGTCGGGCTCTACAGCAGGACAGACAGACGGCCCATCCAGCATGCTGAGTTCATTCAGAGCGCCAGTGCACGACAGCGGTACTGGGCAAGGAATTTTGTTGGCTGGCCCCAGTTCTCCTCCCACCAGCCAAACACAGCACACCTGGTACTAAGAGACTGGGAGAAGCTGGGGAAACTGCACTGGCTGGTGACCCAGAATGTGGATGCCCTGCACACCAAAGCTGGCAGCCAGCGCATGACAGAATTACACGGCTGCATGCACAGGTACTCTCTGTTGGCAGAGGTAGGATGGTTAATCCTCTGGTCTCTTGTTCAGAGTGACTGGCAAGCAGGTGCACTGTTAGCTGCTGAGAAAGGAGGCAAAATGTCGATGCTGTGTTCCTGGAGATGACATGCTCAAAGGTGGTGTTGGGCTGGGTGGAGAAGAAGATCACAAAACAGTACTGTTCACAGCACAGTATTTAAGAAACATGAACACCACTCCATTTTTTTTGAGTATTATTTGGATCACTTCCCTTGGAGCCTGCATCAGTTAGAATTTCCCCTTTCCTTGCTACAGCAAATGTCCTCTTAGTGAAGAAGACAAGGGGATGCTGAGGATGCAAGTATTATCCAGGGCTAAGCAGAATGGATAGTGCCAGAAGTGCACAGGGTGAGTGGAATGGAGAGGGGCCCAAAGTTTCCAGATGAAAAAGCACAGCCTGAACTGGGAGAGAGGATTCATGGTAGGGTTCAAAGCTCTTCCTCTAGAGCATTCCTACAAAGCAACAATCAGAGGTAGAAAGACAGCTCCTTGATCTGTAGTGTTTGGTAAATAAAGGTGGATGATGACAACAGACCTTCCAGGCCTTCTAAGGAACAAGCTACAGACTCTTCAGCTGACATGAAACTCTCCAGTAAGACACTGCTCTGAATTTCAGGGTTTTCTGCCTGGCCTGTGGAGACCAAATCTTACGCTCTGAGCTTCAGAAGCACTTTGAAGCTCTGAATCCTACCTGGAAAGCTGAAGCGTTTGGTGTGGCTCCGGATGGGGATGTCTTCCTGACAGATGCGCAGGTGTGTGATTTCCAAGTCCCAGCCTGTCATAAATGTGGTGGAATCCTGAAGCCCGATGTGACGTTCTTTGGAGACACAGTGAGACAGGACAAGGTGGATTTTGTGCACCAATGCCTGGCGGAATCAGACTCCATGCTCGTGGCAGGATCCTCTATGCAGGTAAGTAAGTCTTCTTCCCACACTGCATTCCTATTTCTGTGCTACTTTGCCTGCAGCAATCCTTGGTCCCACAGTTTAAGACTACTAATTGCTTGTGGATCGCAACAGCCTCTCCAGAGCTTCTTTGTATTTTATTTTTACTGTGGTTGAAATCTGGCTTCACAGTTGGCCTGTTTGGGCTTTCCTGTCACTCTATTACCAGTCTACTTCATGCTGCTATAAATAACTCCATTCACACATTCGGACCTCACTCTGCTACCTCCTCCATTGCTACATTGTAGGTTCACAATTGGCCATAAAGCCAAGATACCAGATACAATTCAGTCCTGCAGACATCACCACCCCACATTTTTTGCTTGAATTTTTTAGCCTTTGGCAGCTTTCTGGGTGTCGTGGCGTACTGTGTGAAACACCAGATCTTAAGACCTCTAATTCCTAATTAAATTCTCAAGAAGAGAGCAGAAATATCTCTACTTGTTGCTTAGGATTGTCCTTTGTATCACAATGCGTGTTCTCCATTAGCCTCTTACCTATAAGGTAAGGTAGTTAGAAACCCCTGTCCCATTCCACAAGCTTCCACAGAATGTGTGTAAGAGAAATTTTTCCAGGAACAAGTTCTATAACATTAAAAAAGCTACTCTAACACCTCCCAGAACGAGACAAAACCACGGCTGCCTGATTGTGATTCTCTTGGTTTCAGGATACTGGAGACAAATTGCTTGAGCTTGCACTTCTTAAGCTTATAATCCTTTGTACAGGATGATTGAAGTGCATTGGGCTCATGCTTGTACTACCTAAGCTGGGCCATGTGAGAACCACTAAAGTAGAAGCATTTAAGTACCTATAGTAACTAATAAAAAATGCTGCAGATATTTACTAAAAGACAAGGGCATTTCCCTTCAATGTACTATGAATTTTCAGTTTCTATGAAACTGCAAATCCTTCACTGACAGGGGTTAAACGCTGTTCTTTTCTGTGCACTCCTTAATGAAGACAGGAGTCTTCAGAGAATGGAGTTGCCTAACACAGCATGTACACACAGCCCCTCTTCCCACTGCCAACAGCAACAGTTTTACTCTCCTTACTCCTTTGTGTAGTTTTTCTTTTGCCTAAGCTGCCAATAATTTTGTCTTCTGGTATTCCTGCAGGCATACTCTGGTTACAGGTTTGCTCTCGCTGCCCGGGAGAAGCAGCTGCCAATTGCAGTCCTTAACATCGGGCCCACAAGGTTAGATCACTTTGCGTCCTTAAAACTGAATTTCCGCTGTGGAGAGCTGCTGCCTTTGATTGTTGCACAGGACCCAATAAGCTGAGCTTTAGTAGCTATCAGGAGTAAAATTACCTCTGCAAGGTGAGTACCTTCCCCCACCATTCACCTTACAGTGTAAGAAGATGGGTTCCCATCAGATGCCAAGACTGAGAAGCGCTGACTAAAAATATGTTCCCACAATGCACACCAAAATATGGCTGTAAATTTTCATCTGTAACTGGTGTGCTCTGAATGGCCATGATACTGTTTTCTGTGATCATAAACAAAAAGCACACTAAGTGCTAACACTCCCAGAAAATTGGGCAAGAGTAGCCGGAAGACTCGGCAGTGTTGAGTGCCAGTCCATTTGTCACTGTCAGAAAACTACAGGGATCATCTGCAGATTCAGAGAACCTGATCAACAGCGTTGCCTTTGCAACTGACAATTCAAAAGCTGTCCCCGGTTGAGTTGATCCAGCTAATCCTAATCAAAACACTGCTGTTTAAAACAATCAATTCCATCTATAAAGCACTTCTTTCCTACACTCCTGCAGGACTCATCATCTCGAAAGAGGAAAACCTCAATGTAAAAGGCAGCTGTGAGATCCAGTGCATGGCCCCTGATGACACCAGGAGAGGGCAGCAAGGCTCGCACATGTTAACCTTACCAGTTTTCTCCATTGAAACCATCTCCCCTTGCCAGGAAACAGGACGATGATTAAAAAAGTACTTTTATGTTTTACCTTGCCATTGTAAACAGTGCCTTTTCTTTCTGCTCACTGGGACAGGATAATCGGACTACCATATCTGAGAACAAAACACCTTGCTTGTAATTGTCCCCAGAGAAGAACGAGGGACAGGGATTTTGAGGCTATAGCACAGGAGGGTGATGTGGAAAACCACGGTATCTGCTGGAGGACCCAATACCACTAGCGGGCAACTGTGGAGTGTGAAAAGAGGAAAAGGAGGCAAGAGGAACCGCAGTTGTCATTTAAAAAAAAAAAGGGTTCAAAATAGTAGCTGAACAAGAATACCGCTCCTGTAAGAGATTATTTGAAAGCACAGACTATAAGGCTGATGTCTTCTAGCAAGAAGGGGAAGTCATCATTTCTCTCAACTGTCAGTTGACAAAGTAAACTGCTTACTATCTGAACCCTTTAAAAATTATTTATTGTTAAGATGCCAGAGGAGTTAAGCTCATCTCACCAGCACTGCTTTCAGTGTGGCTGCTATGTTTTCCAGAATGCATTTTTTGGACGATGTTATTTAATTAATGAATAGCTAAGTAGTGAATTAAAATTGTTTGCAAGACTGAGACTATTTGCGTTGTAATTTTTTCTCCCTCCTATGATTTATTTAAGTACAGTCTCAATAGCCAGTTTATTTTTTTTCCATTGCAAATATGCAGGATGTAACTACTAACAGCTGATTAAGAGAGAAATACAATTACATCTGTACAATAGGTCTCCCTCGGGAGGTAATCTCAAGCTATTAATAGATGTCATTTTCCACACTCCTAGCAGGAGATCCATCACTACTGGGTAATCATTTTTTGTTGATCCTTAGGGTGGTAACAGAAGACATACTAAACCATTTATGGAGTAAGAGACAGAATCTTTCCCAGCCTAGAACACTACATTTTTGACCTGACCTTCTGTATGAATCTACCGTCCCCCTTCTATGGGGAACTGTGGGGCTATGAGGGAGATTAATTGTTGGGATCTTCCAAATGCCCCAGTCCTACTCTCCGCGTAACATGCCCCGTATTAATATTTTGACAAGAACCATAACAAGCAGGTGGAAACAAGGATGCCAGAGCCATCTGTTAAAAGGTCAAGTAGCAAAGCAAGGACAACTGATCATGTGATGCAAAGCTCTTTTTTTGCATTGTTGTTGATTCAAATCCATGCCAGGCAGGAGCAAGTAAAGCATAGAATCTAAGGGATACTTAGGCACCCAATTTCTGCAGAAGGCAGAGGGAAATAAGGTACCTAACGTGTTTCACGTTAAGTATCTTAATATAGCAGTGTTTAACGTGGCTATAATGGGTCAGAGGTGAGATTGCTTCACTTAAAAGCCAAGCAAGGTAGGTTCAAGACCCCTACCTGCATTCTGCTCTCATTTAATGGACCCCACCTTCCAGCGAGTTAGGTATCTGCTGTTTGGTAGTGAAGAAAGCTCACAGATGTCACTCCATCTTTAGCATAGTACAGCTGTCCTGCTAACCAAAGCTTTTGCAGAACTCATTGTTAAGGCGTAACAGAATCTCCATACACACACACACGCAGCCAGGGAGCTTGCACGGAGTGTTTATTTGCATAGGTTTTTCCATGTAAGACGAGATATTTAAGTGTCCTTAGCAGAGGAGCTGGGGCTGGATTTCTCACTATTCACGTCATCTTCTGCACCACCTTGAAAGTTGCATGACATAGGTGTGTTAAAAAGAGAGGCTGCAGGTTTAGTGCCAGTAGAGCTAGGATTTTGAGAAAGTGTAGGAACATTGCCAAGAAGTCTAAAACAAGAAAACACTTCCAGTGAGGACTTGGCTTTAGTGATGTGACAGGTGACTAAACCTTCTGCATCTACCCCTGCCTCTTCTCCAGTTCAGCAGCTGAGCCTCTGTGAGAAGAGTCAGGGTGTCTCTTTAGCATCACTGATAAATGGGTCATGTTACCCTGACCCTGCACAGATTCCACTATATACTTTTAAGTCACTAGGACAATGACTTACAGTAGTAAGTGAACATTTACAGTTAATTTCCTGTGCAAAGTTTTATTAGTGTATGTTAATGAGCATATATACAACAAGTCTGTGGGGCTGCAATGAAGGAGTTCCTTTTTTTTTTCCCTGCTAAGCTGATCTACTAAAATTGACTTCTTTTAGAGCAGGATCAGAGCACTTCACCTCTTAACATGTTCCCTGAGACACCACTAAGTTCACTCAACTGAGAAATGCCAGAGAAAGCTTAAAGTTCCTACACCGAAAGCCAGATCTGCATCATTCTCATGCTGATTGACACCTTCCCCTGTCACTCCTTGGGGACTATTTGTGTGGGAAGATGCAATGCAGAGAGATAACAGCTATCAGAAGATAGCTATGTCATTGCAGGTAGCTAGCAACGACCTATCCTGAGAAGTTCGTGTTTCTCAATTTACTGATGTAGTTACCAGCCTGGAGGGAGTTACAGAAACCTCCAGGGATGAGCACTATAGGATGCGAATCAGCCAAGCTGTGGGGAAAAAAATAAACTCAGTAACTAAGAACTGACCTAGTGTTCAGTTTTAGTCTCTGAGCCTACGCAGAGTTTGCAAGGGAAGAGGGGAAGGGAGAGAAGCAGTACTCCTAAAAGACTAAACAAAAGGACGATAATCTTTGTGTTACTGGCTGAAACTAACAGAAAAAGTGTTACAGAGCCTGAGCAGTGTTCTCTTCCCCTATCACCAGGAAGGAAACGCAGATCCCTTCTATCTACCTTGTCCGCTTTAAGCCAGCCTCATCCTCCACGTGATTCAATCCTCTCCTACCTTTTCTGGCTCACTGTTGTTAGACCAATCCACCAGTATTTCAGGTCGGGGCTTGAAGTTGTGGCTCTGTCCACCTATGGGTGGCAAAAGTACACATCAGGCAACAGCACGAGGACAGTTTTTACTATGAAATTAGTGGAATCAACAGCTTGTGCTCTTCCTTTTTTCTCACAGCTGTTCCTACCAGGACAAGCTCCTGAGGTTTGGATAAATGAGCTGAGAGTGCATTATAATGGATTTTTCTGCTGTTCCTCTGAAAGTGGGGTTGGAGTTACCCAAAGCAAATAAAAGCTACTTCCTATTTGGCAAACCTTGTCTTTGTTTCCAGGCAAATTCTCAGAGCAAACTGTAATCAAGTCCTGCAGCCTGAGAGGGATATTTCACATCCTGTGCTCCAGGGCAGCACAGACTCTGGATGGCCCGGAGGACTTGTGCCTGGTGGGTATGGTGTAAGCACAGCCTCCCACATCTTACAGTCAGATTGCTCCTACTGACAAACCTGCTTATTCACGACTTCTGGAAAAGGACCGAAGACTCTGGGCATGGCAACCTTGGGAAGCTGAGGAACCTTGTAGTGAAGGCAACTACTAAGTCTACCTTCCAGAGTGTGCTTCTTCCCCCGTGACTGCCTTGGATGTCACCCTTTGCCAGTCTTCGCAGCTGTGAAGAGAGAAAAAAAAAATATTCAAACCAGTGCCAGCTTACTGGTTTCCTCAGTTTATTCATTCAAAACCTGGGGCTTGGGCAGGACACATGGAGTCTTCCTTTCACATAGCCTGTCCTAGGGCAGCCCAGATAAATAGCAATTGAAAGCAACAGTTCTAGGAGGCTGTCTGGAGTCAATGCGAAAGGAATGAGGAGGGTCTCAGCCAAATGCCCGAAGTCAGAGTTCCTTATCGCTACATCCAGCCATCCTCTATGGCATTTCAGTGTAGGGGTTTTGAGATCTGAATTAACTTGGCCTTAGCAATTGTATTTTTAGATTACAGAAGAGATAATAGTGGCGAGAGAGTAAATTTACAATAGAAGACTTTGCCTCTCCAGTCCTACTGGTCTGGCCATTGCCGTCACTGATAGATACTGTGAAAATATCTTTCAGATGCCAGATTCCTCCTGGCTGATGCTTGCTTTCTGTAGGGACAGGAAATTCTGGTACATGGGCTGTTAAACAGCTTTGATTTGTTTGGCTGGAGTCTTTAAAAAGAGGTGGATGATGCATTTGGAATAACACCATGAAGGAGGAAAAGGATTAATGGGCTCCTATCGCATCAGTTCTGTGAGCTTTTCTAACTGCAATGGTCCCCCAACAGCGGCTGCACGGCTGAGTGCTCTGTCACCTATGCACCCAAGTTCTGATAGATATAGGAAGTGATGCAGGGAACACAGACGGACAATAAGAAATTAGGCAAGCAGGTAACAATTACTAAGGCTGAAAGTAAGAGAAGAGAAAGAAAAAAAATATAAGAGGGGGGAAAAAAAAGTATTTTGTGATAGCGGGCTTCGTGGTATAGAGCTGTGACTTTTGCACACTACAGGTGAGTGGTTTTGAGTGAACAACCTAAGTGCTGCTTGCCCTTGCCGAGACCCAAGCAACATATGCAGCTTCAGCATATGCAAATCAGAAACGGTGCCTTTTTGCCAATAAAAGAGAATTTCTGGAACATTCTGCTATTCCTTTATCAGAAGGCTCTTGCAAAAAAAAGAAACACCTAGAAAGATTTAGACATATGCTGCATCCAGATTTCCAGTGTGATCCCACATCTTCACAATGGCAAGGGTCAAGGAGAAGAAAACCCAACTGGACTCTCTAATTCTCAAGACTGGATACCTGCAACAAGTCAATCTGTGCCCCAGAGTTCATTGTCTGACACAAACTGCTGCTGGTGGGAGGGTGGCAGTTCTTGGCTCCTCACTCAAGCAGGTGGCATATGACAAAAATCAGAGTATGACCTTCCCCTATTTAGCACTCGGCAGGACAGAACTTAATTGGGTTTAACAATCGACTCCTGTGTCTGTGCACAGAACTGCCCACGGCTGCAGTGAGGCTCCTCATCTCTCTGTGCACCTACAGCTACAATGAAGCAGCTGTGCCTGCAGGTAAGGAAAGCTAGAGTATCCTCAGGAAATTGAGGCTATCACACAAGTGGGATTAAGGCTGCCTTCTCACTACGATGACTCCCTTTGTTGCTTGAGGAAAACAGCATTGGAGCAGAGACAAGAAACAAATGCTTTTTGATGCGTTTTCACAGCTTAGCATGAAGGGGAATAATAACCTCCATTTACCGAGACACACACAGCCAAATGGGTTGAAGACAATTCCTAATGCTCTGTCAGATTTATGGTGATTGGCCCTTTCAGTCAGAGGGAAATCTGGAGCTGTGAAGAGCTGATCAAAGAGGAAACCTTGTTTTAAAGGGTGTGATGAAACATGGAGCCTGTGGCTCATGAGAACCACCCAAAAAGTCCAAGAAACAAGTTTTTAGTGATGCCCTGCAAAATGGAAGATAAATCAGATGTCTTGAAAAGCAAGTGAATATCTTAATCCTACAGAAACGTGCAGTTCCAGCAAGTGGTTTCTACTCAGGTGATGATAAAAAGAGAGGGATGTGCAATACTGTATCCAGCAGCAAGACAGTTGATCTGGAGTAAGATCTTCTAAAAAAAGACCACAGAATGCCAGTCACCTTTCCAGTGCCTTCCCTGAGCTCCTTCGGCAATTCACACTGGCCATTCCCATGGCGAGAAGCATTTGGGAGCAGCAAGCCAGGCAGAAGCGGCATTTCAGAAAGGTAGGGGCTGAACCACTTCTCCCACCAGCACCCTCCAGTGACCAGAACCCAGTAACACTGCAGGGCCTTTCCCTCTCCAGCTTGTCCTATTACACTTAACCCTCTGCTGAAGTAGTCTCCTAAATAGTCTCAGGCCGCTACGAAACCCACAATACCACTACTTCACAATTACAAAAACAAGACAGTGCTTGGACGCAGCATTTGGCAGATGAATCATCTCAACCACTTTACAGGGAAGGAGGTATAGCTTCCCATAACAGACAGAGAAGTCCTTGCCCTCCTTTTACGGCACACACTACTGGGATGCAGGAGAACTGGAGTCAGCCATAGTTGCCCTCCAGGTTGCTGCAGCAACACTACTGCTTGGCGTACTGGGGAAGGGAGCAGAAGTCCCTCTCCACAGCCTTTTACCCACCCTCCCCGTGCAGACATGGTGCAACGGAACCATCTGCTAGTCACAGGCTAAAGCACAGGGAACAAATAGCCTATGAGTGCACCTCATCCTCGCCGCCAAAAGATGAGAGCAGTTCAAGAAGGTAAGCGTGCATGACAGAGCAATTAAATCAACTGAACATTTAGGTTCTTTCTAAACAGAAGTATGCAGTTCAGCTCATTGGGGCACAAACAGCTGACCATCTAAGCATTTGCTCAGCAAGCCCTCACATCTAGGGAGTCAGGTTCCAGGCCTGTCCTTGCAGACCCTGTTGCCAGCCATCACCTCTGCTGCCTCACTTCTAACACTCTCCACCTATAGTCAGTTCTCTTCACATTGTCTTAAAAACACTTCGCCCATCTATTAAGCTAGGATAAATTGCATGCTCTCCTCCATATTGCAAGTAACTGCTGTACAAACAGCCGCAGCAGAAACACCATATTTGTATACAGTGGTATTGAACCTGCTCTTTTCTCTCCAGGTGGTGAAAGAGAATGTGGATCTGGGAGCAAGTTCTGCCAGGCATGTTTTAGTAGCCATGAGCAGTCTAACAGAGTCCAGAAAGTCACTGAAAATGCCAGACAACCGGGGTGAAGTTTTTGTGTTCCAGTCCTCAATAAACAGTCACTGGTTTCTCAAAATTACCATGAAAAAAAGTATTTTGTTCAGATCTCCATACTGCCTATCTTTCTAAGGACCAGTCTCCACAATAAAACAGGGTAAGAGAGGGTGACCTAAGAGACATATATGGGTCCCTATTCCTATGCCAACAGCAAGAACCNCTGAAAATGCCAGACAACTGGGGTGAAGTTTTTGTGTTCCAGTCCTCAATAAACAGTCACTGGTTTCTCAAAATTACCATGAAAAAAAGTATTTTGTTCAGATCTCCATACTGCCTATCTTTCTAAGGACCAGTCTCCACAATAAAACAGGGTAAGAGAGGGTGACCTAAGAGACATATATGGGTCCCTATTCCTATGCCAACAGCAAGAACCTTAGCATCCCACCGTGGCTCAGCCATGCAGACCCAACACATGGTAGTTTGTGGAGCGCTCTCTTTAACAGCTGGTTATTTCACTTGATACCAGAAGATCAGAATGACTGGCTTTGCAGGATTTCTGCACATCACAGACTTCTCCTGTCTAGCAGGGTTGGCTGTTCCCAAACTACAGCTTGGTGGGCTACAGGAGATTTTTGGTGGTGTGGACACAGAGTAAGGAGCGCGGTTCCTCACATCGGGACGGGCAGGCGGTGTCCAAGGAGCTGCAGGACCAACAACACACTCCACAGGAGCTGGGCCAGCCAAGGGATTGGGGACTGACCTTCAACTGTCTGCAGAGAGGAGGAAGAAGCAGGGAAAATCATCTCTGCAACAGCTGGCATATGAACCACACAGGATCAGATTTATTGCTCCATAGAGGCCTTGCCCCCAGTGACATCAAACTGCAGGAACAGTTACTGCTGAATAGGAATAATTTTGTCTAACTTCCTTACAGGCCTATATGTACCCACTATATGGCCTGGAAACCAAAAATCAGGCATTCAGCTTCAAGCCAGAGCAGCAAATGCCAAATAGGGACCTCAGTTCCTCTCCTAACTTAAGAGAGTTTTGATACGGACTCCAACAGCAGTAAGTTCTTGCTCTGAAAAGAAAGTCAAAGTAATATTTCTGATTAAATTGGAAGGGTTTGCAATACCCTTCACTGGATGCGTTGTTTTCTGTACCTTGTTTGTGGAACATTCTAGCAGTAAAAGGCGCTTTCAAAATGCTGGGCATTAATTACTCAGAAACGTTCCCCCATCTATTCTAACAGACATTTCTGCTCCAGAAGATGCATATTCTTTTTATCTCTTATTTTCTGGGGCATCCAGCCCCAGAGGCAACAGGATAGCCAAAAGGCGCACAGCAGATTCAAAGCAAAGAGGAAAACTTTGGTAGTGTTGCCCAGGGGACAGGGCACTAGGCTTTGAAGGATGAGACCAGAGTGAATTCTCAGTCCTCTGATCAATCCAGAAGTCACATTGTGACATTCAGAAAGCAACTTCACCTCTCACATCTGTTTTCCATAATGTAATAGACATAATACTGCGGCCCATACCTTTTTGTAAGGTATTCTGAGGTCTACTGAGAAAAAGCATGAAAGAGATGGTAGATAAACAGTATCACTATTCTCCAGATCTGAACAGTCAGAAACAAAACTGCCTTAGGAAGGTGAAAGGCAGAGTCAAGCCAGCTGGAGTTTAAAACCACTGTTCCAGATGCAGATGACACCTGCAAGTGTGTGTGCAGCCCTCTGTCCTCTCCTTTCCCATCACGGAAAGATACCCAGTTACCACATTCTGCACTTTTTCTCTTCTGCATCACTAACTAGGCGGTGGCAGAGAAGAAGGAAAGCTAAGCCTGAGAGGAAAAGCAACAAGTACAAGTGTCCAGTATTGGTCTCCAGACCCGAATGGAAACTGAAACAGTCATGAACATGAGCATAGCTGTTTGCTCTCTGCATGTCTTGTCTCAGCTGGAGTACTTTCTCCTTCATCTCTGCAATGCCCATATAGTTGGAGTAATTCAGGTCTCCCTGCAGAGCCTGACAAATCTTGGCCTAGAAAACAATAGGGAAAAGGAAGGTAAGACACCGAGACTTCCTTCTGCAATGTAAGCCCAAAGAGCCACCATCCCTCCAGCATTTCACACACCAGCTGTAATGGCTGCGGTGTTGTGCGGGGCTTCAGAGCTCCCATGCTTGCTGAGCACAGGGATACCTTGTGTTTCAGGTACTCTCCTTCTGGTCTTGGAACAGCAACACAGACCGGCACAGCAGAAGATCTTCACACACTCTTTGTACGTGCTCTGCACGCCCCATAAGCTGGCAGTAGGTCAGTCCAAGCAATCACTAGCCTGCTCTTAGACTCTTTCCACAATGTTCCTCAAAGCCCTAAAACACAACTTTGCAACAGCACAACCCCTTCAACTCTCCCCCACCTCTGCCATTGCCATGGGCCTGCCACTTCTAGTTATGTGGGAAGACTCCCCATGTATTGGTCTCACTCAGGGGGTGCTTAAATCTACTCTGTTGGGTCTTTCGCACCAACAAAGCAGCATGTAAATGAGAAGCGTGATCAAGGGACCAAATGTAAGTGCAGGCTTATAAAAATCTGTATGGAGTAAGACAGACACAGAATGAATTGGTGCCTTCATCTATCCATCGTGTTTATCTAGGCAGTGCCAGCATGCCCCAAATGCCGGATGCCAGGAGTAGATATACTACTCACCTCAAATCTAGAGAGTTCCTACTACAGGGAAAATTTATACCGACACTTGCCAAAATGCTTCCAACTGCACCCCAGCTCTCTTCCCTGCTTGTGATGATATAGCTCAAAAGTACAGTATTTCTTCTAGATAGTGATGGTATTTTACTTTTTGCCCTGCAACGGGATTTATCATTTATCTCCACAAAGAGATTTCTGTAACATTTACATTTCCTTAGGACCTTTACTGCTCTACAGACAATAATTTCCGAACCAAAGCTAGTGTGTGAGGACAGAAGACCTCATCTGGTGCTTCCAGCCCTAGCAATGATTCATCTTAGCCATGTAACGGGAGTGCATACAGGATCCTCTGGATTTCTGTGGAGGACCCAAAGAGCTGAATGTTTCCAGAAAATTCATGTACACAAACATCCAGGGAAAAATAAGCAACGAATACTGCTATAAAACTAGGACTCAATCTGCCTTAAGATGGAGTATCCAGCTGAGACACATACACATTTATTTTTTTAAAAAAAAAGACCAAAATGCAATTCACCATCCTATCTCATTATCATCCCAATAGCCTCAAAAATCCAGTGACCTTCACTAGGAAGGCATTGCAAGTACCTTCAAACAAGATATCAAGCCAGCTTCTTCCTTCTCCACCTGTTTCTGCTTTCTCAAAGTCCTCTTGCAGATCCGCGGGTTCTGCTCTGCGTTTGAGTACAGTTCATGCAGGCACTGCTGAGTGTATGACAAAGACTGCTCCTCAAAATCTTCTAAGGAAATCAGCTCGCAAAATGATATACTGATGGGGTACTCATCAAACTCATCCAAGATCTCCATTCTGTACCTGATCTAAGATGACAGGTCAGGCTGTATGCTCTCCTCCAGCTGGTGAAGGCACAAGATCTATTTTCTGGTGATGAACTGGGGCCTTTCTCCCACCAGCAAACAGGGATGTGAGCAGCCCCTGCCACAGGAGCTCACCAACACCCTCCCGAGAGCCTCTGCCACCAAAACTGCCTCTGTACCGTGACAGCAGCAAGTCTGTGCGGAAGCTTTGGCACAGGACCTCGTCAGGACAGGAACACTGGGCCAGACACCGTCCCTCAGCGGGGGTCCCTACCCTCCCCTGCCTTCCAGGCCAGCGTTACCTCTTCCCGTACAGCTCCTCACCGGGAACACTGCAAGGCAGAGGGCCTCCTCAGGGAAAGCACGTTACAGGCCTCTCGGAGCAGTGAACCGCCAAAGGGCTCGAGCCCCTCCCGCAGCCATGCCCTGAGGGATACGCGCCCCACAAAAGGGGCAGCTGCGCTGTAGCCGAGGANTCTTGGTGTCCAGCGCCCTGTGCTCGGGGTTGTAGGGCGCCTTGGAGAAGCATATGGCAGCGGTGTGGTCGCAGTTGCAGATGAACATCTGGCACTCGTTGTTTTTGCCTGGAGGAGAGAGCAGGAGCGGTCAGAGCCCGCAGCTCCTGCCCCAGGCACAGCAGTGACTCGGGCTGCTGGGGCAGCTGCTGCTGCCAGGGCGTAGCCGTTTCACTGCTGCTGTCGTTTTGGGGGTGGACGTGCTTCTCCCGGCCAGCCGTCCCGCCGCACAGTGGTGTGCCCTGGCCCAGCAAGCACCTCATGCCTTCCTGCCAACCCTGCAGGCCTGTTTGCCAGCCTGTCTGCCCTTCCTCTCTGGGTGAGAGCCCTATAAAAGCTCCACCGTTACGTTAGAGGTGTCTGGCGTAGGCCATGTGGCACTTCCAAGTTTGCATGCTGCTCTCTTTCTCACATGCTGCCGTTAAAGGGACTCCCAGAAAAGTACGTCAGGGATGCAGTCCCCTGAAGATGGGACAGGCATCCCTGCGTACCATGATACCATACGTCTTACGTAAGCTTTAAATTGTGTGCTACATGGAGACTATTCACACTGGTGCCCGTGTGAGGCGCCCCGTTTCTAACACCCAGCCCCCGGGGCAGGGACTGGCACTGTGCCGTCCTGCCAACAGGAGAACGCAGGCCCCGTCCCTCAGAACAGACTGGAGCAACGTTGGAAGCGGAGCGACGTGAAAGCAGACGTACTGTTACATGTAATCTGCTTGTTGGAGCAGCTGTAGCTGTACACTTTTGTGTAGGGGTTGTCCAAGAGGAATCTGCATGATTCTAGTTTCTTTGCCTGCGTGTAGCAGTTATCATGAGCTTGACAGCACCTGGGAAACAAAGCGGAAAACGTCAGAAAATACCAGAAGTGCAACTTGAGCTGATCTGTAAGACATAAATACGCTAGTATTGCTTTGATGAGGCACTGAACGAGAAGAAAAGATACCCAGTCATAACAGGGCAGACACAAGCAACCTGGATGGGACAGAGTTCTGCCAGCTAATGGTCCAAGAGGTGCCTGGTACATGTGTCCTTAGTGGAGCATCTTCACAGAGTTGTTCACTGGGCACAGGGAAAGCAAAAGCCAGCGTTTACCCTGCACACCTCGTCAGTGCCCAGTAGCTGAAGAGCTAACAGCCGACACAATGCACAGCATCTTGGCTGTCGGATTGTGTGAGCTCTAAACGGCTCGAGCCACCTCTTAGCATTTTGCAGCTCAGCCCTGCACGTGTTGATGGTTGTGTGCCGGGCAGTGCGTGCGGAGCTGTGTCCGGGCTGCTGGCACAGTGCTGCTGCAAAAAAAGTGCTGGAATGAGTGCAGTGTAGCTGACACAGAAGAGAAAACAGAGTTGTTCAGATTGTATTATATCTTAGTAGTAAGGCATCAAGGTGTGATACTACACATCCTTTTTNCTCCGCGCTCTCCGGGAGGGTGAGGGAGGGCAAGGGCCCTGGGACGGAGCGGGAGAGCCGGGACGGAACCTGCCGCCCACAACCCCTCGCGCCCCGGGTCCCTGAGGGGAGAAGGCGGCGCCGCGCGCTGAGGGCAGGGAGGGGCGGGGCCGCCGCGCGGAAAGCACCCGCTCGCGGCGCTGCTCCCGCCCGGGCCAATCAAGGAACGCGGCGGCGGGGGGGCCGCGCGCGCCGCGCGGGACCGCTGGCAGAGGGGGCGGGGCCTCTCGCGCCTCCCGCCCGCCATTCCCGTGAGCGCGGCGCAGGNCCCTGGCCCAGCAAGCGCCTCATGCCTTCCTGCCAACCCTGCAGGCCTGTTTGCCAGCCTGTCTGCCCTTCCTCTCTGGGTGAGAGCCCTATAAAAGCTCCACCGTTACGTTAGAGGTGTCTGGCGTAGGCCATGTGGCACTTCCAAGTTTGCATGCTGCTCTCTTTCTCACATGCTGCCGTTAAAGGGACTCCCAGAAAAGTACGTCAGGGATGCAGTCCCCTGAAGATGGGACAGGCATCCCTGCGTACCATGATACCATACGTCTTACGTAAGCTTTAAATTGTGTGCTACATGGAGACTATTCACACTGGTGCCCGTGTGAGGCGCCCCGTTTCTAACACCCAGCCCCCGGGGCAGGGACTGGCACTGTGCCGTCCTGCCAACAGGAGAACGCAGGCCCCGTCCCTCAGAACAGACTGGAGCAACGTTGGAAGCGGAGCGACGTGAAAGCAGACGTACTGTTACATGTAATCTGCTTGTTGGAGCAGCTGTAGCTGTACACTTTTGTGTAGGGGTTGTCCAAGAGGAATCTGCATGATTCTAGTTTCTTTGCCTGCGTGTAGCAGTTATCATGAGCTTGACAGCACCTGGGAAACAAAGCGGAAAACGTCAGAAAATACCAGAAGTGCAACTTGAGCTGATCTGTAAGACATAAATACGCTAGTATTGCTTTGATNAGCGGAGCGACGTGAAAGCAGACATACTGTTACATGTAATCTGCTTGTTGGAGCAGCTGTAGCTGTACACTTTTGTGTAGGGGTTGTCCAAGAGGAATCTGCATGATTCTAGTTTCTTTGCCTGCGTGTAGCAGTTATCATGAGCTTGACAGCACCTGGGAAACAAAGCGGAAAACGTCAGAAAATACCAGAAGTGCAACTTGAGCTGATCTGTAAGACATAAATACGCTAGTATTGCTTTGATGAGGCACTGAACGAGAAGAAAAGATACCCAGTCATAACAGGGCAGACACAAGCAACCTGGATGGGACAGAGTTCTGCCAGCTAATGGTCCAAGAGGTGCCTGGTACATGTGTCCTTAGTGGAGCATCTTCACAGAGTTGTTCACTGGGCACAGGGAAAGCAAAAGCCAGCGTTTACCCTGCACACCTCGTCAGTGCCCAGTAGCTGAAGAGCTAACAGCCGACACAATGCACAGCATCTTGGCTGTCGGATTGTGTGAGCTCTAAACGGCTCGAGCCACCTCTTAGCATTTTGCAGCTCAGCCCTGCACGTGTTGATGGTTGTGTGCCGGGCAGTGCGTGCGGAGCTGTGTCCGGGCTGCTGGCACAGTGCTGCTGCAAAAAAAGTGCTGGAATGAGTGCAGTGTAGCTGCCACAGAAGAGAAAACAGAGTTGTTCAGATTGTATTATATCTTAGTAGTAAGGCATCAAGGTGTGATACTACACATCCTTTTTGCTTGAATCTGTCTTCGAGAGAAAGCTTCATTCACAGCAGCCAGAGAGATTTGTGAACGTTTATGGGCAGGGCCAGCTGAGACAAAGCTGGCATGCAGAAACATGAAAGCATAAGCAAGGGAAGAGTTTTGTAAAAGCAGTCTTATAAACCTGTCAAGCTCATCCACTGGAGTCCCGCTGCCTCCCAAGCCGCAGTAGCAGCCGTAGTCACCAAAATCCAGCAGAGGATAGCTGTCCGGGATGGTGCATTTGATCATTTCGCGAAGCCCCCACACGGCCCGGGGTGAGACATCAGTGCTGGCTGCGCCCACTGAGAAGAGATGCAAAGGTTAGAGTTAGGGATGGTGTTACCAGTCCAGGGCGTGCTGGGGATGCAGGCAGCAGTGCCACCTACGCACTGGACAGCAGGAGAAGCAGGGCCAGGGACTTCATTCTCAGAGGATGAGAGAGAGAGAAGAAAATGCAGCTCTTTATACGACAAGCTCACCTTGACATGGGTATGAGATAAACAAGCCAGTATTTATGTTACTAAATGCAGACTTCTTTCATTGGAGACTGTGGGAAGCAGGTTGTGACATGAGCAGTTGAAGGCCAGTGGAATTAAATCTCTGAAAGCCAGGAAGGCAAATATTTACTCTCTAGATTTTTGCTATTACATTCTTTTAATGCTAATATTAGCAGCCAGCCTGAAAGATCTGGGCATTTTTAAGCACTCTCTGCTAAAAAATAGTAAAAGTGTAGTAATTACATTGGAAATTGGTGGCACACTAGCGTCGATTCTACCAATACTGGCGTCCTCTTTTTATGGTATCCCACTTGTCATTAATTCTGTATCTATCCATGGATTCTCCTGGCCTAATTCAGAGAATAAGGTACAGGTATCCACTGCTCCCAAATGGCTGTTTGGCGTGAGCTGAACTGAAAAAAATCAAGCTGTTTTTCACTTTGAAACCATACAGGTGGAATAGGTACTGCTAGGCAAGAAACAGGAGCCAACAACCTGGAAAGTCTCTGTATCTGGCTCAAACAAGGAATAGCATCTTTTTTCACATGACCTTAAGGGAGTTACACTGGAAATGAAGTGGGCTTGAAAGTTTCAATGTGCACGGCCGAGTTCAGTAGCTCAGAGACAGCAGTTTCTCCAGCACCAAAGCAGAACCCAGTTAAGCCCTTGGGCTCTCTATGCCAAGGCACGAGGTGAGCTGGGAACCTTGAAATAAGATCAAAAAATGGGTAAGAAAACGCTTCCTGGAGTCAGCCAGGGGTAGGTCTGAAATCCTGCACTCATGCTTAGACCCCAGAGGCTCTAACACTGTCAGGGCTACAGGTCTGGCATTTTCACACACTCAAGATATGGATCCTAGACCACTCAAATGATAGTCAGAGTCTGCATTTATTTCTAAAGCACCAAGCAAGCCTTCAGTTTTTAAGAGCAGAGGAAGAGGCACAGAGTGCCTTTCCACAATGGCCTAATATACCAGAGTGCTTGTTCAGGAAACTTAGGGTTCAGCACCCTTCAGTAGGTTCAAATGCATCCCTCTATAAGGGACGATGAGGACATCCTCCCCCTCATAGTGGCTGAAACTATGCTAGGGTGCCCACAGTATCTGTAGGATGTTGACATATCCATAGGACATGGAGTTCAAGGCAGACATGCTGATGAACAACCAGAACCATTCAAACTTTTTTTGATCTCTCACAAGCTCTCCGATTCTCTGGGATTGCCCACTCACAGGTTAGCTAAAGCCAAACAGATACCGAGTTACAGATTCAAGATTCTCGTGTGCTAATAGTGGGAACACTGAACAAACAGCAAAGGCTGATGTAAAAGACAGTCTGTACCACTCTTAGTTCAGATACAAGGATTTAACCTTTTGCCCACAGATCAATCTGCTGACTTTCCCTTCTGTATCCACTTAAGCATTCGCTTTCTCCTTTGCTACTTCGTCCACTTTTACTCTTTTATTTAATTATTTCTCTGTTCTCTTACCTGTGAACCTTAAGACTCTGGTTCCTTTTTCCTCACTTCTCAATGTCTTATTTATTACCGATGCCAAGAAAACTTCCAATAAACCAGCCTTTTAAAGTCACAGATCAAAAATACTGTCATATCTTAGATTTCATACCTTTTAATTCAACAAGAGGATCACCAAGTGTGGGAAACTGAGCACGTGAGCATTACAAGATTGCCTCCTGAGAAAAATCCCAGCAGGGTAAAGATTTTTCCACCAATGCTATTTTTGGTTTCCCCCAACCTGTACTGCATACAGAGCCGTTGGCCCTCGCCATGCTTGTGAGGACATCCCAACTTACAGCTGATTCCTAAACTTACAGGCTTGAGCCTTAGGTAATTTTAAAGAATTCTCTATCATTAAGTCCTGCTGCACAGGGTTCCCCACTATTTCACACCGTTAGAATTCACCTTTCTCGTGTAGTGTTGTCCATTAAGGACTTTTCTTCCCTTCCCAACTCCACATTTTACTTAGAACTAGCCTTCTTGGTCCACCGTGGTCATTGAATCCAGAGCATCTCAGCCAAACTTCTAAGCGCCATGCCATCTCTTCCTTTCTTGAACGTACAAATATCTACACAAAACCTCCATAATGCAGAGAAGAGACACGATCTCTGTTAAAACCAGATCTGCCACACATTATAAACTGGGCCACTGCCAAAATGTGGGAGCGGAACACAGGGTCAGAGCCCTGCTTGCGGCTTTTACCCTCATGGCAGGATGCAACTCCTGCCAGGTCCAAGTTCACCTGAAATCTCCTCCGTTTGAAAATCTCCCACCCCCAAATAATGACAGAGAAGGACAGTTTTCAAATAATTTATTAGGAATTTAAAACTGAAATCTGGAAAAAGGGTTACAGGTGTGGAGAGAACAAACATCGGAGTGTAATAACTTACTGGCTTAAAAACACAGCTTTATTTCTTTTAAAAAAAATGCCCACCCTGAAACCGGAGCCCCAGCCTCCAGGCAGCGGCAGCACTGGCCAGAGAGTGATCACAGCCCAGCAGCAGCACAGCTGGCCTTGGGTGTCTGGAGGGGGCACGGAAGCAGTTCAGCGCATATACCAAGAGGGAGGAAAGCGCTGTCCGCAGACCCAAATTTGAAGTATATAGAATAAAAATAAACCCAATAAAATGCAGCTCTTCTTTAATTAGGAAATATTTAAAAAAACAGACATACAGACCCTTGTCTCAGTAACAAAAATTATTGCTTTGTGTTTCCAGTACGAATCTGTTAAGTACCCTCTTACCTAAACAGAACTCTCCAAACGCATCGCCCAGGTCAGGACAAGCTCTGGCAGACTGGGGAGGGATGGAAGAGAAGAAGGGCCCTGTGGGCACAGCGGCCCTCCCAGTCCTTCCCTAAACGCCCTTCTCCCTTACAGGGGCTCAGTTTGGGGGAAGAGAGGGAATGATTTTTAAAACTTAAGATGAAGCTGTTATTTCCCTGGGAAAAGAGTTTGGCTGCATCTTAATAAAAGGCTCAATCACCCCCCTTAACAAGGTCTTTGGTTCACTGAAATCCAGACCCAAACCCGCCCCATGTACTGCTGACGGAGGCTGCCCCTGGCAGAGAGCTTGTTAACAGGGCCCTGGACTGCGCCAGGGGAAGCCCCGGCAGGTTCTGGAGAAGGGACCAGACCACCCCCGCATAGGAAAACAGACAAATTCCCACAGTCTTCAGAACACGGAGTAAAGCAAACGGGAAGCTGCAATTCTGTAATTCATATAATCCCTGAGAAGCCCTTAACCCGCCCCCAAATCACCACCCTAATGCTTTTCTGCCCCATTAATGACTCCCCAACCCCATGCCCTGCCCTTCAGAGAACGACCACCCAAATCTCTCCCTGGCCCTGGCCAACATCCCTTCCGATACCCTCGCCTCCAGAGGAGGATCCCCTTTCCCAGGAAATCTTGACGCAAGCGATAGTGTTTGGAGAGTGAATTCCTTTCAAAGTAACCAAGACAAGCAATGGCGGTAAAGCCCTTTACCTAAAGCCAAGCCAGAGGCCCGCACTACGGAGCCCAGTGATGGAGTCTGTACATCGAGCGATTGGAAGCAGCTTTAACCCGCTCATCAAAACAGCCGATGGCCGGTACGTTTCACCCCCGCCCCCACCCCCCCCCTTTCATCTCATCAGAGGTCTTAAAATCTTACAGTAAAAGGTGTACAAAAAAAGAACGGAGTCCTGTCAGGATTCTGCTGGAGAGTATTGCTCACATTGCGGCACCAAGCCCAGGACCTGGAGCTGCTCCTTGGAGCCAGGCTGCAGGCGGCAGCCAGGTTCAGCTCGCGATATTTACATATTATACAGGAGGAAAAAGAAAACCCCACGTAAAACTAAACCTAGGAAAAAAAAAATCTTTTAGCTGTAAGGATAGTGTTTTTCACTTAGCAAAATATACATTTGTTTTGTTCCATAGCGATGTCCAACGTTTTCAGATCCTTGGAGTTTCACACTTTTCAAAGCCTCACATTTACAAAACAGAAACAATTAAAAACAGTTTCTTTAAAAAAAAAAAAAACATAGAAATACATCAGTTCCTCTCAGCCTTTGCTCTCTCTGTGTCTCTTTCTTCCCTTCAGAACTGCATTCTCCTTACATACCGTGCTTTAAAAACACTGACGACGACAACAACAGAGTTGAAAATATTCAAAACAGTTTCAAAGCCAAATAAAAATACTCCTCAATAAAAACTACCTAACACAATCACAAAGCCAATTCATAAAATATGTCTACTAGCTCGGGAAAGAGCAAACAACAAAAAGAAGGGGTAGCCCCAAAAAAAGATAAAAAAATAAAATAAAAAAATAAAACTAACAGCTAATAAAATAAATAAAAGAAGAATCGGTGGGCTGGGGGCAGGGAGGGAGGAAGCGTAAACCGTCGGTGGTTAGTAAGAAAGCGAGATGATCTCCTCGGGTTCAGTCCAGTGTGGTCTGGTCAAAGGGAGAGATCAGGGCAGGGCGGCAGGAGCCTGGCAGCCAGCCGGCAGTGTGCAGTTTGATTCAAGAAAAAGGTAACCTTGGCTCATCCCCCGAGGCTCACCAGATCCTCCAGCCGCTGTCATCGGTTAGGTCACTGGGGAATCTGCGGGACACAGCAGGGGAGGGAAGGGACAGGATCTAGAACAACCAACAGCTTCTCTCTTGGGGTTTTCTTCTGGTGTGATCTGACAGAAATACTCGATACCCAAACTTGCCCCAACACGGACTTGCTCTGCACCTTGCTGGCACGGCGACAGGGCACAGCAGAGGTGCTTCCATCTTTAATGGCAACGTGCAGGCCTGGGAAACAAGGCCGCACATGCTGCGCAGCCTGCCTGCCCAGACCTGTGCCACTCCTGGCCCCCAGGAAGCCTGTGAGGTAGCAGCGTCCAGCCATTTCTCCAGCACTCAGCCCAGTGCAGCCCTGCCACGCTGCCACAGGCTCCTGCCTGGACACTCTTCCCTGCAAGTTTTTGCCCTCCTTTTTGAAACACTGGGTTTGGTTTTCTTTTGGTGGTTTTTTTTTTTCTTTTTTTTTCTTTTAGTTTTAAGCCAACTAACCTCAGCCATGTTTTGCAAAGCAAACAGATCATCCACCAGCTGCCTCCCAGGCCTATCTGAGGACCAGAAACAGAACTGATCAGACTCAGATTTCCCTCTGCCCTTCTTACCCCAGACAAGAGAGGAAAAACCTCACTGCCCAGAGACAGCGGTCTCAGCAGCAGCGAGAACAACCAGTTGCATGGAGCAGGCTTCCCCAGCCACACACGTGAGCCAAGCTTGTCTCTCAGGATCAGCACTGGCTTGTGATTCTGGCCAACCCTGCAGACCTTTTCTCTTTCTGTCAGAGCTCCCATGTCCTTCTCCCTTGCACCCAGATACTAAGTGATCTCTCCACAGCACTCCCAGCCTGGGGAGCATGAGGAGCGCGAGGTAGGAACCCAACCTGCCAAGCCTCTGGTGCAGAACAGAGCCCTAAGCTGGCTGCAGGACTCCTCCCGCAGGCTGGGTCAGGCTGGCAAGCTTCACAGCAGCATCCACGGCTCCTGCTGAGAGCCCCAGGACAGAGGCCAGCTCAGAACTTCACTCCTCTCATTACCCGTTCCTGTTCAAAGCTCTCTTACCTCCTGCCTCCTTGGTCCCCAGCTTCAGTGATACCCATTGGTAAAAGCTGTTGCAATCAAGGGACCCTGTGAAGAAAGAGTTAAAATCCCACTCTTAAACAAACAAAACAAAAAAGTGAAGGACAATTACTAAACACAACAAATTCGGTCATGGCCCAGATGCTGGGAAAGCTGGTTTCAGTTGGAGGTACCAGGTCTAAAGAGCACATTGCCCCGCAGGACACTGCGTCAGGGCCAAGACGGGCTCTTGGAGAGTCTGAGCCAGATAAGGGAAAGGTCTGGAGATCAGGACCTTGAGTCGTGGCCAGGGAGAGCCAGCAGAGCCCAGGGATGCAGGCTTCGAGTGAACTGCTGCATCCTGCACCGGCCATCTGCGTTCTGGGGCTCAGTAGTGGCATGGCAGATGCTGTGGTGGGTGGCGTTTCTTAACCAGAAAGCAGGCTGTGGGTTGAGAAGGGGCCACCCACCGCTGCTCACCTCCATCACCATGTGGAGATGCAGCCCCTTCCCTGGCCATGCCACTCTCCATCCTCCTCCATGTGCGCAGAGCCCAACAAGGAACACTCACCCCTAGGCTGTGGCCAAAGCCGGTGCTCGGGGCTGGACTGGCAGCGCTGATGTAACTGCTGACCCCTGAGTCCTGGTTGGCGGCTCCATAAAGCTCTGCCATCGGCCCAGGGCTGGTGGTGCCCAGAAATCCACCGGTGCGACTAGGGGTGGAACCTACAGAAGGGAGCAAAACTACGGAGTGAAGATCCCAAAAATGCAGCCCCATCCCACCCCCCTCCCACAGCCCATCGCAAACCTCCGTGACGGGACACCGTGCTGGGGAGGAAAGTGGCAGTTACCTGTCCCTCGCACCACGGCTGCTGCAGCCGCTGCTGCTGCCATTGGTCCATACGCAGTGAGGGGAATTGCTAGAAAAGAAGGAACAGGCGTCTCAGGGGCACTGTGGCTACATGGGAAACTCCTCAACAGGAGCCTTCATTTCCTGCTGCAAAATACCACGCCCACACAGACATATCGGCTTAGTGCATCACACAGGACATCCAAGGATGACAGCAGGGGTGTGCGCATCCCTGCATTTATCGGTACCCTTTTGCACAGCAAATGTCTGGGGGAACTCACTAGCCATGCTCTGCTAAGCCCACATCCTGGAGCAGCCGGGGGCACAACGTGGAAGATCTGAACAAGAAGCGGGCAATTTCATATGTATCCTGTCACTACTTTGCTTGCAAGATGCAGTTAATGTGAAGCTACAGATCCAGACTTTGGCTGTAAATATGGAGAAACGCAGCAGCTGGCAGCTCAGCAACCTGAGGATCAGCCCCTCCTCTCTGTCCCTTGGTACTGTTCTTGAATAACAGTTTAATAGCCTCTTTCTCCCTATTTCTCTAGCCTGCTCAAGATGCACCATCCTCCCCACGCTGAGTTTTGCTGCTGAACTGCTCAACCCCTTGCTGTTCATTGTAGAAGAGCAGGAAACATACACCTAGGGAGCAGGAACTAGAAATGGCTTAATTAAAACAGTAAGTCTTAATTTATATGTAGCAGTTCTAATTCCCAACTCTACTGCCACAGGCATCCAGCCCTCGGGGCAGGAGGCATCTAGCCAGTATGTTTCTCTCTGCCCTTAAAATGACTGGGTCAGCATTTCATGCTCGAATGTGAAATTCACTGTGATTCTGTTTAGAGCACCATAAAAAGAGGTCAGAACAAATCAATCGCGTTAAGGCTGAAACTCAGACTAGCTTATAAGGGAATATTTAGTAGCAGGCACCAGCCCGTTTTAAGCAAACGTCACATGGGCTTATATCTGGGTTAGCCGCTCGTTACAGGCCCTGGGCCAACGTGAACATGTTGCTGCTTCACATCACCCCCAAAGATGCTGTTCTGGGGAGGAAATGCTGCTGGCAGCCACCCTCCTTCCCCATCATTGCTTCAAGTCCCTAACACACAGCTGAATGAATTCGGTTTTACTGAGAAAGGAGGCCGGGTCTTCTCAAAAAGACTCGCAGTTCTTTTTCCAGGAAAAACCCTTCTTGTTTTTGCAGTTTATCTACTGAGACACCAGGTTTGTGTTGTGATGACAAAGCACCTGCATGTTAGCTCCCTGCGTACCGAAGCAATCATCCCTGCTTGTGCCATCCCCTTGTCTCAGTTCCACTTGCCAAGCCCATAAAGTGCAGCCCTTTTACACGCACGCATCCACTTGAAGGCACAAGGGCCCTCAAGCGCTGCACAGCTCACTGGGCCTTTGTAGGAACGAAGGGGGCCCTGCCCTTCGCGGGACCAACTCCAGCCTATACATGGGAATCACAGCTCTCGGCCTAGCCAAGAGGCTGCACAGTGACTGTTTAGCAGTAGGTAGGCGTAACGGGAAGGGAAGAATGCCACGATCCCCAGCTGGTACTTCAGCAAGACACTCGGGACTGTAAGCTAACATGGCACCCAGCCAGGACAGCAGCATTAATAACTTCTTGTTGTACAGAGCCCTGCTGCACCCCAGCCACCGGTGACAGCCAGGACCCAGGAGATTCACCTCCACTCAGAAAAGGCACAGTGCAGCCGCGGGTGGACCTTGGAGGGAAAAGCACTTCTGCCAAGTCACCGACCTTCCTCTACAAATTCTATGAGTTTTGCTGAAAAACACACATTTAAATAGACAACTGGACGCACACCTCCTTTGCTTGACAACCAAAAGGCTAGGAGGTGAGAGTCAGGTGCTTACGCAGTTGCATACATGGTGTCAGGGAAGGGAGCTAGGATTTGGTCTCCCCCTGCCTTCCTCAGGGCAATTTTTTCATCGGTGGCTGCCCACTTCAGCATCCTCAGGAACAGAAACTCCCTGAGTATCGACAAGATTCTGTGCCACAGAAACGCCCTTTCACGCCTCTTGGTACTGATGATTCCAGGAGAGCTGCTCAGGAAGCTTTTCCACACCCCCACTGCAGAGAGATTCAAACCCTGAAACAGGTGAGGGCAAGGAAGCACTGGAGAGGAGGAACACCAAGAAAATGAGATGGCACACGGGGAGCAGGGTGCTACACAAAGCTGCTTTTCTACAACAAAAACCATGGACACAACAGAGCCAGGGAAAACATGGCCATGGAAGGGAGAGTAGAGAGGAGGAGCATCACCTAGAGAGAACACACTGCACGCAACCCAGGGGCTGAGGACCCAGAGGATATTTGCACTGTGAGGATACTGAGCCAGGACTAGTCCCTGGAGAACGGTCCTCTGGCCCCCATTTCACTCCACAGTTCCCTACAAGCACTGCAGGACTTCACAGAGACCCACCACGCTTGCTTCTGCCCAGGAAGCCCATGTGGGAGTAGCTGGGGAGCTGCACTACTCAGAGCGGGGACAGCATTCCCTGCAGCCCCAACTGCACAGGAAAACAGGATTAGAGTAACCAGGAGTGCCCCCACACCCTCTCCCTCCTCCCAGCACCCCAAATCTCATCCTTGCAGCAGCTCAGGTTAAGGTCATTTGTAGACCTTTGAGAGGTCACCCTGCTCTCTGCAGTTTTCCATATCTGGTTTACACTCAGCCTGGAGCGAGGAGCTAAAACCGAGGCAAGCAGGAGGAAATGCCATCTAAGGATTAACATGCCTTCCTTTGGTATGACCTGCATTGCCCTTCTCAGAGGCAATACACATGGCTCTGATTGCCTCTCCATCTTTCTAGCCCCAGCTTTGGATGGAGCTTGTACAGAAGGAAGAAGAAATAAGGAACGTTTCCAGTCTAACTGCTCCAGGCTGTGGAGCAGCAACACCTCTGGAGCAGCCCAAAGCCCCCTTCTCCCCTTCCAGCTTGCGAGTTTAGGAAATGAGCGGGACTGACCTGTGAGCTCAGGGAGGACGGGGGCACTCGGGAGAGGGGTCCGCTCTACACGGAACTCTAAAAACGAAATGCAAGACAGCTTAGGAACTCATCAAACACCCCGAGGGAGACCCCGCAGAGAGACGCCAGCAGGGTCTGCTGGGGGAGCAGCCTGCAGCCGGACTGCGACCAAACCAGCGTCTTCTTTAAACTACATTATAACTGGTGCTGAAAGGTGCTGGACTCCTGTTCTGGAGATTGAAAGGATCCATTTATCCTTAGAATAAATCTGGCCAAGGCAGGGGAAGTGCAAGCTTCACTGTGCAGCATCAGCTCAGCCCTGGAGCACTGCGCTCTGCAACACATGCAATCTGACCTCTCGGCTGCAATGCCAGCGGGTGCTCAGTATGTGCCACCCTCGTCTGGGCACAGGTTTGCAGTGTGGCACTTGAAGCCACTATGACTGAGACCCATGAACTGGATTCACAGAGACCTTCCAGACAGCTAGGAAGCAACAGCAACTTTCAGCCACAGTCAGCCTGGGCTCACCTCAGGCGAAGAGGAAATTTCTCATTCCCAGCCCCTAACATCAAGACTTCGTATATAACCGTCACACTGAGGGATGGAGTAAGGAAGGGATGCTCGGAGTTGCCACTTCTCTAGAAAACAGCAAGACAATTTTTCCCCAGAGCGTGCTCTGCCTCATTCCCTTGCCTTGCAGAGAACAGGAGGGAGAAGAGGCCCCAGAAAGCTCTGAGCAGCTGCGGCACACCAGGTTCCAGCCACTGCTTGCAGAGCCCATGGCGGGGTTGGGAGCTTTAAACCACACGGTGTGCAGGGGATCTGCAGCCCACGGCCCAGGCAGATGTTTTCTGGAGGCTGGGAGTGGTCCAGGTGCTGTTCAGAACACAGGTGTAGCGTTGCAAACAGGCGCCTGTGTTTTGGATGTCTAGGAGTTCCCTGGCCCATGGAAAGCCATGTTTTTAAGTCCTGTGCTACTTTCAGAGCGGTGGCAACTCTGGTAAAGAGACACAGACACACACAAAGGCAGCGAGACAGGCAGAGCTGCAGGGGCCCTTCTGTGTCACAGCAGCAGCCCTATGGAGGAGGCTAACATAAAGGGCGTCAAAGCAGCCTTGGGCTTTTCCTGCCACTGGAGCGTGAGGATAATCCTAATGAAGGACAGGCTGCTCCCACCTATTCCAGGGCTTCACCCCTCCCCCTTCCACATCCGTCTCCAATTTAAAGAAAGACCAAACAGGGGGAAAGGTGAAAGCGGCAGAGCCTGGGTCACGGATCATGCCAGGGACTCCCGTCACCTGAAGGCACACCAAAGAACCGAGCAGGGAGCACCACTCACCAGGGAACTGGTAAGTGTAGCCAGGTGCAATGCCAGTGTAACTTCGACTCGCGTAGGTGGCAGCTTGGAAGCCTGGATAACCTGGGGGAAGAGAAAAGGGCTGTTACTGCAAGCTCGCAGGGTCTATGTCCTCAGTGCCTGGCTGCTCACAAGCAGTGCGACCATTAGTGTTAGAAAGCACAAATAGGGCTACGAGCAGAAACCCCAGGAAAGGAAACTGCTGGGCAGAGTCTGCACACGTACAAGTCTGCAGGAGAGTTTCAGCAGGCCCATTTAATTTTGTCCTCCTCTCCAAACACATAAGGACACAGAGGTCGTCTTCTCAGAAGCTCATAGCTCTGCAGACTAAGGCTTTGTGATCCATCAGCTGGATTTACAAATAGGAGGAGATCAGGGAGGTGGGGGCACTTGAACGGCTGAATAGTTCTGAGTCACTTTTGCACTAGAAGTCCTGGCAAATGCAGGCAGGGCGCTTCTTTCTGGCGCTGGGCAGGAGGACAATTCCTGCTGTTCCCCGGGAAGCTGACCACCTATACACAAGAAACCTGTGAGAACGAAGGGCATTGACTCAGAGATGGATATTTGATTTGAGATCTCCCAAGACATAAGTACGTGGATTTCTCAATGACTCAGCTTGAGCCTTGCTGCTTTAAAATTCAGATGGCTTAAGAAAGGCAAAACTCAAAACCACAGGCTGGAGATTTATTTTCCTTCAATAAGTCAAGGGAAAACATTGGGGGGAAAAATGCCCTTTTTGGGGTTTTGTTCAGTGACTAACTGCTACTCAGCAGGCTTAGCAAGGAGAGCCAGGCTGAGTACACCCTGCCCAGCAACACCAGTGATGATCCTGAGCAAACAGCATGCTCTTGGTTTGGCTGAAGCCTGGCTACAGCAAATAAAGGGAGTGAGAGAAACCAGGAACAGCACCCGCACTGGAAGGATCACGCTTGACTCTCAGATTCAGGCATGAGAGTTTAGACCTGGAAGCTGGGGCTACAAAGAAGTTCTTTTTTTTTTTTATCTTATGTCTGAACACATTTGCCTTAGATTGAATCATCGATAGGCATGAAACCCAGCCTGCTTGTCACCAGTTTCTCCTTACAAGACAGTCCCATCATAAGCGTATGGTTTTCCTTGCAATACTTGATACTTGTCCCTGAGCGGGAGGGAACAAAGTGAGACAAAGCTTAACTAGAACTATAAGGGCATTTTTATAGTCTTTAAATAGCAGTGAGGACATTTACATGGACCGCTGTTTCAAGTGGAAGCTCGGGAGCTCTTTAATCAACTAATTCATCAAAAAGCCTATAGAAATGTGGGAGGAAGATGCCTGGGCACAGGTTACTCCACGCTGGGTTCAGCTATGTAGTTACGTCCTGTTCCACGAGAGGCATTACAGAATTAGGGGCCACACGCCACGGCAGCTGCAGAGGGCCGGAGCTGCCCAGCACACGCACGGCTGCGCCCGGCCAGCTCGGGCGGTCGCAGGGCAGTGGTGACAAGTTTGCAGTTTTTGCAGGTGCCACCAGAGGGCAAGTAGTGATCGCGAACGGGTCCTGGCACACCCCCACCCAAGCATCCCCGGCCTGGCACCCGGGAGAGCTGCCCTGCCCGCTCTCGGAATAAAACCTCTCAGCTGCTGCCTGGCACGACCGCGAGCTGGGGAGGAGATCTGTCCTTGGGCTTACCCAGCATGCCGATCCCGAGCATGAAGGCGTCCATCCCATAAGGCATGACTCGGGACCGCCCTCGTGCCGAGCCCGTTGGGGACATCACCTCCTTCGGCTGGGCTTTTTTACACTCCACCTGCCACAAGAAAGTAAGGATCAGGCTCGTCCGTCACCGGTGCAGAGCGCTACCACAGAGCATGGGCAGCAGCCGGGCTGCAGGCCAAGCAGTGCTGCCCGCTGCGACAGCACTCCCCAGCGCTGGCCACCGCTGGCAGCCTGTCCTGCAGTCCTTCCCCAGCGTCCCTGCCGCTGGCCTGCATGCTGCCACCTTTCCCCTTTGCTCTGCAGCCACCACAGGCAACAGGGACCTCAAACACTGCTTTTCTCCTCCTGGAGCAGCCCTCGATGCTCTGCCTGGCCCTGCACCAGGGCCTCAAAGCTTAATCTTCCTTATTTCCGAATAAAGGTAAAACCTGCCCCCTTGCCAGGCTACCAAGAGGTTTCACATAACTTTGAAATACCCAAGTACAACACAATTCCTCATTAGAGTTAGGTCTTCTCCTCGAAAGCTCGGTATTGGGCTGGTTCACCTCCACACTGCAAGTTTCTTTCTCAGACTGGCTGCTGTGATTGCGGGGAAAAGCCTCAATCCTATTCCCCACTGCAGAGAAAATGCATCGGGACCCAAGTGCCTCACAGCCTGCCCCTGTGCCATTGCCCCCTTCTCCGTCCCACGTCTCTGTCCCTTCTCCTCTGGATTCTGCCCCAGACACTCACCATTTTGTTGTTGATCTCATGGAAGTGGATTTCACACACCTTTTCCACAATGTCTTCACTTTCAAATGTGACAAACCCAAAACCTAAAGAAAAGACAAAACTCCTTGATCAGGTCAGAGCTCTGTGCAATTCACACCCACTACCCACATCCTTTTATTGGCAGGAGAAGAGAAGGAGCCGCAGGCTTCCAGGATGGTACAATCAGCCCTTTCTAAAACGGCTGTCACTCATCTCCCGTCTCCAGCAAATCCTGCTTTTATGCACAAGAACAGGAGCATCTCCTTATAGCTTCCCCTTTCCTCCTCATCCTGTACTTCCCACTCTCTCTGAACCTAACCGCTCTCAAAACAAAGTATATTTTCTGTTAACTTTGCTATTTGCAAGGCAAACCACATGGCTGATAATGCTGGGGAGGATCCTAGCAGACAGAAGCTCACACAAAGAGAGTCAGAAGAGAAATGAACAGCTGCTTGCCAGGACATCACCGGCCTTGCTAAGCACATCCCACCAGCACTAACACCCTGCACGTTTCTTCTTCAGTCACCGGTCATAAAGCCTTGTATAAGCAGGCAAATATCAGCAACGCAGTTGTAAAGAGCAAGACAGATATACACAAGCAAAGCGATTTGCGAAGTTTCACCAAAGTAAGGTTAGTATCTGGGGTAAGACAGGACAGCGTGTTCCTGGCCTCTGGCCCACACTCACACCTCCTTTCTCTCACCAGCGCCTTTGACGACAGTTTTGGCAAAGACCAGCTTGAGTGGGCAGACTAAACTCCTCTCAGCTGACTGCAGCCGTTTCCGGAAAACTGAGGCAGGTGGGAGGATGCCTTTAAGCTTGCCTTACGAGCAAACTGGGATTAAGCAGAGCTTTTCGCTTTCCAGAACTGGGCAATTCCACGATGCTTTAAAATAACTTTTAGAAACGGATGGGGAACTGCTGCCCAGAACCCCACTTTTTCTCCATGATGCTAGACAAGTCTCTCCATAAACTCCTCTGTCTGTCTGTGCCCAGGTAGTTTCGCACCATTCACCTTAACACGAACCAGCAGAGGAGCTCGGGAATTCAAGAGCAAAACCCTGATGACAAAACCAGTCCTGATCCCCGTCAGACTCTCACCAGGCCTGCTGCACCCTGGGCGGAGCTCCACACTGCCGACACAGCGGCTGACAGCTCTCCCTGCTCCTTCCAAAACGCCCGACAGCTCTTTAATTGGACTAGTCACACGGAGGCACCCGTGGAGGAACAGGGGTTAACACTTCTTCCTGGTTAAGATGAAGCAGGAACAACATCCTAGGCCAGGCAACCAGAACAGATTTAACGGCTTTAGAAAAAAGCAAAAACCTGAAGGGCACACAGTGTAGCGAGAGCAGAAGGAAGCGTTCCCTTGCTGCTCTGGGGGCAGAGGTGCTTGGAAGTGCTTCAAACAACACAGAGACATGAGAATGGCCCAGCACAGCGCTGTTACTAGCCCTGATTTGGAAGACGCCGAAGCTAAGTTTGCAGGTTAAGTTGTTGCCAATAAATCTCCAACCGGGTGCAATGCTAGTGTCACGCTCCAGGGCAGCCAGTCTGGAGACTAACCGGGCAAGTGGGAGGCAGTGATGCCCATGGGTGGGCTGGGTCCGGACAGCGCCAATATTACAGCCTTGTTCCCATCCTGTAACCAGACTCCACCAGAAAGATTCAGGCAAGAAAAGGTGACCTGGGAGCACAAGCGGGCTCCAGGCCGAGGAAGGGGCGAGAGGCAGGCACTCTTCAGGCTCTCATGTCAGCTTTCCTGGAGCTCAAATTACTCAGGACAAGGTAAGACACACACTGCGGGCTGGAGCCATGGAGGTAAGCGGGCAAGGGAGAGGGCTGCCTCCTCTCACGTATCTGCAACTCGGTGAGTTTACAGCACAGGAAACGCACTGGACAAAAGCTCTCTGTGCTGCAAGGGACACTGGTAAAGGATGCAGATGCAGAAGGATGGGGCGACTGGAGGCAAGATAAAGAGCAGCTGCGACCCGCATGCCCTGCTGCTGGGATACTAACCCCTCCCTAGGCAAGGCAGGAGGCAAACCCTCCGCAGTTCCCTCTCCTACAGCCAGAAGACTGCTCTCACCTCGGTGTCGGTTGGTTGTCTTGTCGAACATCAGCATTGCATCGTCCACCTGCAAAGAGAAGAGCTCTGGATCAGATTATTGCCATGCCATGACCATCCTCCGACACATTCACGCAGAGCTTCCCAGGCCTCCCCAAACCAGAAGCGATCAAAACGAGACCTCCCATCCCCAAGAAGAAAACAGGGTGTGCGCACACACACACCAGGCGTGTCCCCAAGCCACAACCAGCACGGTCCCCCCACCAGCCCAGGGCAGGTGCTGCTGAGCTGAGCCCCCTCGGCCCGGCCCCTGGCAGCAAGCGACCCCGATTGTTTGCCTGCGGCTCCAGCCGGGGGGCAAGGAGCGGGGAAGGCATTGTTCCCAAATCCCGGCCTCAAAGGAGAGGAGAATTAAAGGGGGGGAGAGAAGCAAAGCTGGAGAGGGGAGAGGAATAAGGGGCCTCCCAGCGACAGGGGAAGCGGAGGCCTCAGACAACAGAGCCTGCCTGGGAAAGCTGGGAAGCGCCCCTGCCCCCACCCCAGAGGAGCCTTTCCTCTAAGTGAGGTTTCCCACTGCTGGAGGCTGTAATTAGAGCAAATTTACTGCAAGGCCTGAGCAGGGCTGCCTTCCCGGGGGGAGGGGCGGCCGGATCCCATCCCCCAGCCGGCCTGGGGCTGCTCTGCTCCCCAGCGAGCACACATCACATCACCGCCTGGTGCCACTTTTCCCCCCACCTTCCCGCTGGGTGTTGCCTTGCAGAGAGGCATCTGCACTGCTCCGCGGGTCAGGCTGAGCAGGGTTAAAAAATACACTTCAATCCCTTCCGTGTAAGCCCCAGTGTAAACCTGTCCCACTGACCCATCCCTCCTCTCTAATACCACTGCCTTAATCCGATTATGAAACTGGACATGCAAGTGCTCAGGGGAGGCAGCAGCAGTCTCCGGCCAGCAGCTGCCCCGGCCCTCCTCCTCCTCCATAGGAGACCACCGCTCCCTGAGCGGTGAGCCCCACGCACCCCCGACTCTGTGGAAGGATTACTCCCTTGCCTTTTCCCCAGGAAGTATCTGCATTGCTGCCTTCTCCTGAACAGCCTGCCCGCGAGGGCAGGGCACTGCCCGTATCCCAGCACATGAAGCCACTGGCTTCGCTCATGGAGAGCCAACAGCCCTGGTGAGGGAAGGGAGAAGGCTGCTAGCCTCAGTCCCCCAGGACAAAACGGGACACGGCTCCACCTCAGTGTCACGAGGATGGGAAGAGCCCTTGCTAACATTTCCAGTGCCACCAGGAACAGACAGATCATCTTTGATGCCCTTGGGCTTGTCCAACACACCCACCCTGCAAGAGCCAGGTGACAAAAGACAACCTGCTTATCCCATGCTCTTCCTGCTCTGGCTCAGCCTCACTTGGCCCAGTCAACAAACACCTGAGAAACGTGCCAGGCATCCAGTCAGAGCTATGGGGGATGTAAGACTTCACACAGACCCAATGCAGCTCCTCAGCAGCTTCCCAAGACACAGTGAAGGAGCTGGAGGCTGATGGCAGCTCGTCATGCTGCCACTCCCCATCGCCACTCACTCCTGCCCCTGCACCATTTCCCTTCCTGCTGCCAGCACAACTGTGATGTGCTGAGCAGAAACCTGACATGGCTTAAAAATATTTCAAGAGGCTTTACTGTCTGTTTTTGTTAATTTTTAAAGCTAGATCAGTTCTTCCATCCAGTTCGCAGAAAGGCTGGACACATAGCTGTCCCCCTCCCCAGTAAACACTGGGAGAAAGCTGTGTCAACGACACTCTGTGGCCGTGCCACTCCCAGAGACTTCAACTCAGGTAGCTGGAGCCCACAAACCCATCGCAATGAGAGATGGGCACGAGAAAGAAAAACCCAGCGGGGACGAGCACAGCCCAGCTGCCGACTTACTGCGTTCAACAAGCCCCAGCAACAACCTCTTCTTCACAGGGCCTGGACAGCTGCAACTGACAGAGCCCAGTGCAGGTCCGCACACAAAAGCACCTCACAGCAATGTCCAGGCAACGGCCCGGCACTCCCACGGCACTCGAGCACTCAGAGCAGGGAGACATGCAACTGCTTCACCCCAAACTGCACTCCGTATGCCAGGAGGAGAGCTGCAGCCTTTCTCCATCTGAGCCTTTTTCTAAGTTTCTGCTGGTACTTTGAGATCAAGAGTCTACCCAGCACCCCAAAATGTACTCATCTTGCAAAAACATATTGACAATAACACAGGGACTCCATCTGAAAGCTCTTTCCTGCCACAAACTAAATGTAAGACAGACAGGTATCTGCATATATACACACAATATGTGAAATAGTCTC
>VZSC01018647.1:104329-118605 GCA_013398225.1 Steatornis caripensis
CCCCCCCCCCCCCTTAAATAAATATTTGCTTCAATTCTTTAAACATAGTGAAAGAAGCAGATCACTTTACTATAAAACTGTTTAGCTTAGTGGTCAAGGCTCTCTCCCAGGGAACTTTTAACTTGCTGGTCCAGGCTGCAGTTATCCAACATTTGAGGTTAGAAGTTCAAGGTTTGTTAATTTTGAGGAATGATGTCTCTCCCCGTGTTTAGCCATGAGGGTCAAAAACGTCAAGGGAAAAAGAGGGAGGAGTCCCAAGAGCAGCAACTCTTGCTCTCTAGATGTTTCCTTCCAAAGGAACCCTACCACAGGAGATGACTACTTTGGCAGGTAGGTGGCAGTTCAGGGGTAGGTACCCTGAGCCTCAAACCCAACTGTCCAACATCACCACCTCTCAATTCCGTCTGCGGCAGCTATCTTGGTTTGGAAAACCAAATGGGAGTGGCAGAAGGATAAAGGCTTTGGCTCAGCGGAGGTAACACATTCAGAAAGTGAAAAAAGGTTTGTTCCTGGGGAGGAAGCTCTTCTGATCCTGGCCAATGGCCACTGCTGAGACCTCCTGCAGGAGGCCAGCAAGCGGCACCTTCCCAAGAGGAAGCAGGCCCTTCTTGAACCAGCAGCTGGTTTTGATGAGAGCAGTGTGGTGGTGACAGGAAGGAAAAGTGACAGTCACATGTTCCAGAGACCCTCCACCAAAGCAGCCCTCAGCCTGGCCAAAATATTCAAGTGCACAGGTATGAGGCATTTCATACCAAAATGGAATGCAGTATGATCCACCTGGCCTTGGCCAAAACGCCTGCTTTTTTGAGTGACTTAGTCCCTTTCCAGTATCTTCCAGTCCTCCTGAGACAGTCGTGCGTGTCTGCGAAGGAGGGAGCCAATGACAGCCTCATGCAGATTAAAAAAATAATAAAATTTCCAACACAAGTTTGATGAGAAATTTTGGATGAACTTCCACACGGGCAGATCTTGAAGAAAGTTGTAAATATTCAAGCAAAGGCTTTGCAGAGACGGGCATCTTCCACCTGAACAGCAACTAAAAGATGGCTCAGCTGGTCCTAGAAAGAACTATGGCAACACACTTGTAGAAAAACCAGGAAGAAGAGATGGCTTCAACGTGGGAAATATAACCCACACAATCTAAAAACCACTCAGGCATCCTGTAAAGAGAGGGCATTAGCAACCCTGTGAGGTTCTCCCAGCAGCTCGAAAAGGACAGGCCGATTCTGGGGAGGAGGATGCACCAACCCAGAGCCTGGCTCCAGGGAGCAGGCGAGCTGTGCCCGCACAGCTCCCAAAGCACCCTTCTTACCCTGCTCTGCAGAGCCGTTCTCAAAACCCTGGGAATGAGACTGGGCCAAGGGAGAGAGCCCGCTCTGTGCCACAGGTGAGCGGGACAGCCTGTCCAGGCGTTCCTGCCCAGGTGTTCCTGCCTGCTCTGGCACTGCACCGTGGGCACCTGGCAAATATCAAATGAACCACTGAAGACCTGAATGACCATTACTGCTACAGTGTTTTTGGCTATCTGCCTACCAGATGCGGAGCACAGAGAACCCTTTGTTCCAGAGGCATTGTTACCACAAGCCAAACTGCCTACTGCCGCAAGAGAGGTGATCAGATTCCCCTTCTCCTCCCTTCCCCATCTGTTCATTGCAACCATGTTACGTGTGAGAATTTGCATAAACTGCCCTCCGATCTGTGGAAGAAAATCCAAAATCCAGTTTGGAAATCCACACCAGGTTGGCAAGTAGCGCTGATCCTCAAAATTTCCACAGAGTGGCAGATTAAGGATTAATTAATTAACACTCTCCCAATCTAAAGTGAGGGAAATCATGCCCACCATAAGCACAGGAACAAGTGTTCCTTTAAAGAAATTCCACATCAGTATCAAAGTTCTCCAATTAGTCAGCAGGGAAAACTCATTTCACATACCCAAGTCAACCACACCATTTTTCAGGCAGGTGTACACGAATATGCATTTATGACAGACACGCAAACCCTCATCGAATCCAGCACCTCAGATACATTGGTTTTCTCTTGCTCGGGACAGTGCTAGAGTTGTCATCTGAGTGAGATCTCAGCACCTGTCTGAGGCAAACGGTCCGGAATTTGGACTGAGTGTTAGATGGCAACCTAAAGGGCAGAATCATTCTCGGACCTCAACAGATCTTTTTTTCTTGTTTGCTTCCAGGATATTTTTAGAGCACAGATACCTCTCTGGGCATGATCTGCCTCATCACAGAGAGGCTGAGCTTTTGTGACCAACTCATCCACACATGCAGATCACCTGCAGGCCCAGGGAGAGACGCAGACTGTTTTTAAGCACTTTTCAAGCACCCTTGGAGCCACAACTGATTAGTGAGTCATGCAAAGACGTCACTGCGAATATATTTCTTGCACTTCTGCTTCAGGAAATGCAAAAGCACACAAGAAAACCATGAGTTCAAACACTTGAACTGGGTCCAGGCACCCATTTCTTCCGGTACCAACTTCTCTTCTAACGACAAACAAAAGACCGGCTGCACCAAGTTTGGGCAGAGGTCCACCTTGCCCGATGCCCCCCAAGATACCAACCAACAACAGGCACCTTTGGAAGAACATAAAGACAAGGAAAGGATATTACGATAAACCCCAGAACATGCCATCATCTTCCAGCCATTTGTGATTCGGGAACTTCCTGAACTCAAAGGGATGTCTGTGTATTTAAAAAGACCTTCCACGATTTTGTCCAACCATTTTGGAGCCTATGCAAATTTTAGCAACAACATCTTGGGGCTAAGAGTTCACAGCTTAGATAAGCTCCATGACAAAATGACCTTATTTGTTCTGAGCCTCTTCTCTTGCAATTTATTTGACTTTATCACAAAACCTCATCAGACCAACCCTTGAAACAGAAAGATGAGCTGAGGTTTTTCAGTTATGATTTGAAACAAATAACCTTGTTTACAAGATCAGAGACCCAATGGCCCAAAGAAGTTAGTCTGATTGACAACCTCTTCTCCCCTCAAAAATAATGCAGAACAATGTGTCCCCACAGGTTGAAGTAGAAAAGGGGGACTCGAGCTTTTCTGAAGCATCCTCATACGTGTTGAGCTAGACAGAGGACTAGCTGTGACCCCCTCTTTCTGTTTCAGGTTTCAGTGACGGTGGTAGCCTGAATGTAGAGAAGCTGTTGAAGTACTTGCTTGTGCGGTCTAAAGATCTCCAACACCATCCAACTTAAGCCAAGACGCCTGGTTACACATATTGTGAATGCAGTTCTTTCCAGGACTTCTGTCTTACAGTTGAAAAAATAATCTCCTTTAGAAAGCACGTCCATGGCCTTAGCTTGCATCTCAGAGAGATTTGAGTTTTGGAGCCAGAAGTGTTTCCTAGAGATCCTGCTATGTTTAAAGCCCTAGCAGCTGCACCTGACAAACCATAGCCAGCTTGAGAGCACTTCTCAGTTTCTCTCACTGTACTAAAAAGAAAAGCTTTGTATTTTCTTCCTCAGGAAAACAGCAGCCCATACTTTTCATTCACAGTTTTGGAAGGAAAAAAAAAAAAAAGAGTGATCCTTCAGAGAAACTCACACTGTATTTGGGATCCTCTTTGAAGCTTCACCTTTTGTGCCTGCTAAAACCAAGTATTTTTATATGAAGAACTGGGGTGCCAACCTCTCCTTTTTTTTCCTTTATGCTTAAGTAATACTCATGGATTTCCTCCTCACACATTTTCATTTTTCTTTTGCCACTTCCATTTGACAAAGCTGAGAGAAGGTTTTAGACACAGCAAGGAAAGAAAATAAAACAAAAACGGGAGAGTAAGTGGAAATTCCAAAATGGAAAAACCAGACTTGAGAATCTTGTTTTATGAAATAGGGAACCATTTCATCTCCAGCCAACCAAACTTCCATTTCTTTCCTGCTAATGGACACACAAGCTGTGTTGTTTCTGACCCGAGATGCACCAATGCTAGCCACCTTGGTAGACTTGCAAACTGCAGTTCATGGATTTGGACCTGAGAGAACATTACCATAATCTAATTTGACCTTGTCTGCGCTGCAGGCCATGGCACTTCCTCTCGTAATTCCTACAGCATGTGCATGCTTTCTGTCGGGACTAAAATGTATTTTTCAAAAAGCATCTATCCTAATTTAAAGGCCTTAAGTGGTGGCAAATCACACACTTAGGCTTGTGGCCTGAGGGTTACCTAGAAGACAACCTTCATGCAAAACCCATTCAGCAGTCTGTACTCCCTTGTCCTCAGAAGCAGAGGATGATCTCTCCCTGAAGCTGAGATCGAGACTGAGCTTGTCACTGGATTCTCAAAGATGGACTAAAAATCACCCCCAGGAACGCGGTACCTTGATCTTGAGGAATCAAGGCAGGATGATTTGTGCTCCCCTCTCTCTCCTCCCTAGATCCTAAGCATCCTCACATCTTCCTGGACAGGCAGGAGGAAAGAGGAGTGATTTTTCTCCCACCAGATCCTAGCAAACTGTGGGGCTGTTCGGAAGAAGAGACAACATAGATAAAGCCATTTCCTCAGAGGGTAAGTCCTCCAAGGAAATGCTTTAAAAGGGCATCCTTAACAATTCCTTTCCAGATGGTCCCAATAGAGTTCCAGAGGAAGTACTGGCCCAAATGACTTAGAAAATATATTTTTTTCAGAGAGGCTTTCCAAGATGAGGATAACACAGCTGAAGCTTCACCACCTGTCACTTAAAGATGCCATAAATTGAGGAGATGGAAGACCACAGAGTCAGGCACCAAGAGTACCTCTAAAGAAGGGATCCCAGGAGACCTCCGAAAGCTAGGAAGCCCCAGAGTATCATAACAAACACCAAAAGAGCCTGTGTACCAAAATCACATTCTCCACAAGTCACATCTGAAATTGAACGCAAAAGGCTTTCTTGGCCCTAGAAACCACAGAGCGGCACATTCAGAGCTCAGAACCCCAGAGCTGACGGCCACAGAGGCTTTCCTCTGCAACATGCTTCCCCACCAATCCCGCGCGTCAGCCGAACGGAGCTACCGACTGGAGAGAATTTCTCAGGAAACAGTTCTCCTAGCCTTTGGTGAATTATTTGAGGCTTAGCCTGGAGGATGGTTACAGGCCAGGAGAGATGCTTTATACAAGAGCTCTGAGGAATCTCTCCTCAGCTGAAACAGCCAGATGAGTCAGAAACCTGCCCCAAAACCGGAGAGTCAATTTGACCAGTCCCGACCTCTCCCCACGGAAACTCCCCAGAGCCAAGATGCAAGCTGCATTGGCCTCATGTAGATTTTGAGTGCCGGATGTTGTCCGGGATGCTGGTTCTTAGGAAATGAATCGCACTGAGCTATGCAGAACTCTTCCCTTCTGCCCAGTCCCAATAAAACAATCTGACACAACCAGTTCTTGCCAGTCTCCTGACGTCAGGACACCTTTCAGCACATGACCATTAAACAAGAGGAACATAACAGCGTAACACCCCAGAAGAACCAGGAAGGACTTCTCAAACCAGAGCAACTGTAACTGCTTGTAAACACAAGTGCTACATGGCATGCTTCTGCTACAAATTAGGAGAGGTACAGTTAAGGTTAAAAGGGGATTACACCCAAGACATTTTATTTTCCTATCAAGCGCATCCATCAGCAGCGCAGAAGCACGTGCAAGTCAAACTCACAACCTTCAGACTACACAGACACACGGACAACAGCTCCTTTAGTGGTGACACCTTCAGTGACACCATGTAAAAGCTCTTGGGGACACAATAGGGTTTGCTTATTTCTAATAGAAAATAAAACCACACAGCTAACAACTAGCAAACATGGGGATATCCTACCACTTCTGCTATTGCCACTTTATTTTCGGACTGAACGGAAATACAAAGGAGTCCAGCTTTACAGTCATGACAGCATACCAGGACACGCGGGTTTGACAACAGAAGCTGAGCAAAGGTACTGAGCGAACACTTGTTCCAAATTTTCTTCCCAGGAGTTCCAACAACATGGCAAAACTGGTCACAAAACTCCCCTTCCTTTCACCAATTAATGTGCCTTAACATAACATCACCGTTTTGCAGGATCTTTCAGAAGACATTAATACCAAAGCCTTCATCCCTCATGCTCTACAGTTCCCGTGGTACTTTCCTCCACACCCGTGAAGCTATCAGCAATGTCCTGGCTGGATTACTGCCCAGCAAACTGTGTTCTGCCCCCACAGCCAGGGGGGGAAGGTCCCAACAGCTACAGAATCCAACACTTCCTGCCCCAAACGGCAAACCCATGCACAACATCACCGAACAACAGTGAAACAGTCACAGTGCCCTGCCCCAGAGGTGACCACATTCAGCATCTGGGTACTATGATCCCCTTCAGTTCCTAATCTCATTAAAAATCTTGGGATCCTTCAGTTTAATACTACTGAGATTGCTCCCTGGGATGCTCACAGCCTCCTGAAGGGGGACTGAAGGGCCAAGACTGAGCCCCCTTCTAGCCTCCAATTCGGTCCCAACTCGGAGTTTGCACATCTGGCTTTCAAGGACCACAGCACAAGTGACTTCCATCCACAGAAGCCCACCCTTCCGCGAGCCACCAGCTGGCACAGAAGAGCCAGACCACCACAAGGGACAGCCGTAGTGCCAAATTTTCTTCAAACATCTGAAACCAACATCACCACTTGCCCAAGACACAGTGAGAGAAGACTAAAAAGCTTTCTTTCAGTAAAGGATTACTGAACTATCAATGACAAGGCTTAGAGTTAGAAACAGGCCAAAACCACATGTTTGATGCTGCAGCCGCTCTGTTAGGAGTGTCTACAAACCTTCCTCCTGCGTTTGAACAAACTGCAAATCTGCAGGCCACAAGAGGCCTCTCGATAGGGAAAAAATGGAAAACCATTTCCCTTCGCCCAGGTCCTATCGACTCCAGGAACAAGCACAAACTCTTTGTTTCAAATAATCACAGGGCAGCAGTCACTGGCTGTAGCCCCTGCAGAGATGTTACAGCTGCCCGGCGTCTGTAGCCGACCTTCAATCTACTTAACCTCATGCAAAAGATTCACAAGCTCCTAACGCCACCTCCACAGAAGTTCAGAAAACTCCTTTTTGCCCCAGAAGCAACAGCTTTGATCCAACACCACTCAAGAGACTTACCTTCCCAAACTGCTCAAAATATTGTTTCACATCCTCCACAGTAGTGTTCACGGACAGACCACCCACAAATATCTTCTTTGTTCGGGTCACCATCTGGAAAAGGGAAGGACAGGAATTCACCGACTAAACCCAGAGCAAGCAGAGAATGAGACTCAAAAGGCCACTAACTCCCCTCCGCTGCCGGGAAGCGCCTGCCCCTTTGCTGCTGCCGAGCTTCCACCTTCTCCAGGCCCCCTGGCCAAACGCAGCCAGCAGGTCTGTCCCCCGCCAGACCACAAGGCACGCTCTCGCCCTCGTGCCGCCGTCCCATCTGTTTGCCAGCACCCAGCCACCACCTCCTCATCGGACAGCACGTTACCAGCCTCCCCTCTCGCTAACCTGCTGCTGCTCTCTTGGCACCTTCACGCTGCCCTGAAGATGTAGGGCATGACTGTCCCCTCCCCAGCCCTCCAGCTCTTCCCATAGCCCTGCCACTTTGCACAGCTGGGCTCCTCCAGGCTCCCCCAGAGATGCCTGCTCTGCTTCCCAGAGCGGAAAGACGGGCAGGAGGCCTGCCAGCGCAGGTAGGCTCCCCAGCCTTCACCCTCCTAGCTCACAAATTGCAAACCATCCAGTCTTGCATGGAATAAACTTCATTTCACACCTTTCCCCAGTCACTTAAATGGAGCAGAATCAACTCCCAGTTAAATCTCTTTCGCCTTTGCAAGAAGGCGAAGAGAAGATCCCTCTGCCACTTGTCACTGATGCAACTGGGACAAGGAAGAAAACTAACTACCCTGAGAGGGGCCGTCGCTGCCAGGCTGAGGCACACCGACATCCTTTGAACCAGCTCTCCAGCTGCATCCTCCCCTTAGCTGCTTGGCTACACCCCTGCTCTCAGAGGAACACATGGTCCTAATTACCCCAAGGAGCATAGGGCTAATCCGCAGCAATTCCCTGGCTTGGAGAGCAGCCCGTTCTAACACTAAAGCACCTTCTGTCACCAAACTGCTTAATGGAATTAACCCAATTTCTACCATGTGCTTCCTGGCTCCAGTTACTCGGGATACCTGCTCACCAATTGTTCTCAGTGCCTGATCCCACTCACTTCCCTCCTGGCACCAGTCTCTTCGCCCTCTGCTTCTCAACACTGCTTCTCCCCAGCTCTTTTTCCAAGTGACAGCACTTGGAATTGAGATTCTGAACTTTAAAACTCCCATCCAAGAGCAAATTTAAAGGGTCTACAGGCAGTCTAAAGGCAGTCTCCAGCCTGCTGTTGGCTCCTCAGTTAAAAGTTTCAAGCTGCACGCCTGGAAAAAGTTCCTGGAACTGCACATTTCAATGCCAGAGGCTATTGTAGATAGAGTCCAACACCAAACTCCCTTCTGCCTTTTCCACTGCCGAAGCACACTGGGGCATTCCACAAAATGAAATCCTTCTCCCCCTCTCTGCCATACACCTAATTGTACACACGCACGTGCACACACACGACCCTCTTTCCACCTGTCTCACATTACAGCATGGAGCTGTTCCGTATCTCCTTCGGCCTGAAACTTCCAGACACTGGCTGCAACCTCAGAAAGACTAAGCTCACCCTGGGCAGCATTTATTTCACCAGCTCTAACTAGTGCATCCTAAAGCACAACTGAGGCACCTCCTGGTACCTCCAGTGCCATGCAAGCCCGCAGTGCCACGCTGCAAGCCCGACAGGAGCGTACCGCAGCACAGCACGCCCCGCTGGCGGTGCAGCCAGCAGCTCCCGCTCCGGGTGAGTCCTGAGCAAACCCCAGGGAGCAACTGCGTTGCATGCACTGGCAACCTTGCACAGAGCGACAAGATTCACCACGACAAATTTCACCCTTTGGAGTGGCAAGGGCTGCCCGCAGTGCTTACCTTGGGCTGTGCTCGGCGGGGGAATGCTACCTTCGGGTCAATCTGAAAGAGATGCGGGGAAGAACAGGTGAACACATTTTTGCTGCCTATTTACAAACACAGGGTTTCCTCCATGCACACAGCTGCCTCTGCCCACATGGCACCTTGCTAAAGACCCAGAGAATCTACCCGAGGTGCGTAAAACAAAGCTGGCTGTAGACATCTTTCCCTCTCAGTCAGGTGTAATCCAGGGAGACTACAAGTCCCAGCATGCAGTGGTCTGGCTCCAGCTGAGCGCTGGCCAGACGCACCCAAGAGCCCATCACATGCTAGGATTAACACGCTGGGCTGCACGCTCCTGCTCGGCCTGCCCCTGGGTGCCCTGCATCACCAGTCTCTTACTAAAAGTGCTTTCTTTTGCCTTCTTCCTCTCCCCCTCCACTCTACCTACAAGTACAGAGCTCACCTGGGTAGTGAGGACAGAAAAGAGGTAGCGCACAAAAAGCCAAACATTTAATCCCACAGAACACAGGGTGAAGAAATAAAAGAGCAGACAGGACGGCACAAATTAAACCAAGGAGTCCAAAGCCCCCAGGCTGCGGAGGCTGTGGCCGCAGGGCAGTGAGCTGCCCCTCTCCCCAGGCTGCGCTGCACACAATGACGCGATGCCTCCCCTCCGCAGGCCGAGCCCTCCATTGTGCCTGTTCAGCTTCTCTATAAACCTGCCGCCGGCCAGAGCCGCCGGTCCCTGCACCACCAATCCAGGTGCCCTGCGTTCTGCTGGGCTCAGCATGGATGAGCGCGTACCTGCATTGGCCTCACACCACCACAAAAGCCAGGACAACACTAACGCAGCTGCAAGCCAAACACCCACGAAGCCTCCTCTCCTCCTCAGCCACCACCTCTGTCTTTATTGCCTATTTTTGCAGCAACTCCTGTAAAGTTACATCACATCAGGGATGATCCAGACCTACAAATCAGCTTACAAAGACCTGTGGTAAAGGCAGGTCTGGCTCATCCCCACGCTTGGACAGGCTGCAGCTGGGAGGGCAGCCTGGAGCATCGTCCCATCAGCCCAGCAGCTCAAACACCCCAAAAGGAAGCTGTGTTTCTCCAACTCCCCTCTCTGCTTTGTTCAGCTTTCCAGCCTGGCCGCCCTCCCATCCCGCGTCCTTTCACTTGTCACACAGCCCCGGAGCTCGGCCTCCCTGCACCCTTCCACCAGCTTCTCTCGCTGCCTTCCCCACCTCCATCCTGACTCACAGCCTACAACATAAATAAACTCAGCACGTAAGTAAACAGAGGCAAAAGTGAAGAGCACAAATAAACTCAAAAATAAACCTCCCTCCCCAAGCTCCAAGCACCAGCAGATTAGCATACCCTCCGGTGCCTCCCTGGGGCATCTGAACCCTGCCTCCCCTCCCCGCACACACACACATACACCCCCACCGCTTCCTGGCTAGTGCAGACACCCACAGAGAATTCTGAGGACAGGGGACGGCAAGAGACCAGGAGGTTGATGGCAGATAATAAGCAAAAACAATAATCTACTGTCTTTTACTTCTCAGCCAGTGTCATTCAGCTCCTGCCAAGAAGATGCTTTCATACTCAGCAATGCTAAGCTCTGCCTCATTTTCTCATTACCCTGAGTGTGATCAACTGGGCAGAGATAACGCGTCCTCCTGGCTGGAGGGAGCAGGCAGTCATTTCACAAATTCTTCTGCACAACCAGCTATTGTTGCAGGTAGAGGGAGGCCGGGGCAGCCGACTGCAGGGGCAGCCCTGGGAACACGCGGAGAGGAGCGAGTTCAGTGCCGGACTCAAGTTACTCAAACTGGACTGCTCCTCGGTGGCTGGAGTCTTTCTAACTAAAGCAAAAGCACTGGTACCTTATTGCCTTATTTCTAGGGTTAAAACAAATAGGCCCGGAGGAGTTGTGTTTCAGTGTCACCCACTGACGTACTGGATCCTTTTTACAAACCTAGATAGGAATCTGCTAAGAGTAAGAGCATTCAGAACTGCTCAGATTGTATCCAAAAAACAAAACCCCGGGATGAGGCTGTAGCGAGCGGAAGTCACTTGAGCACAGACCGCTTCTACTTCACCCTGAAAGGCTTTGGAGACGAGGAATCCCACTGGTGTCGCAGGTGTACCAGCAGGCCGGCCGGGCTCCTCAGTAACGCTCTTCAGGCCACCTATGGCACCATTTAATAGCTCAGTTCATGTAACTCCCACGCTAACCCAGTGGGTATTGGTGCCCCAAAGCAGGGGGAGGGCAGGGAAGACCCGCAAGACCTGGCGACTGGGTTTGTTCGTTCATCGCACCTCCGCGGGGCTACCTTTGCTCCGTTAGTCAGCGCTGGCCGAAGAGCCGCAGATCGCTCCCTCCGCCACAAAAGACAAACCCAGCAAAAACTCAGCAACGGCAACAAAGAAACGACAGGGCGACCCAGCACCGCCAAGCTTGCTCTTCAAGGCAGCGGCCAGCTGCAGCTTTACAAAGTCACACAAATCTTTTACCTTGAGACTGCAAACCCAATTCTCCTATCAAGCACTTCCATAAATAACCCCATAGGCTGCTGCGATCTAGCTTACAAACAAAGAGGAGTCTGAAAAGCACAAGGTTTCCCCAGAGAATCGGGCCAACAGCCCTCATTAGGGTAGGAAGAATCAGAAAACAATGAAGCAACAAGTTGGGCAGACACTGTCTATCAAGCGCAGCTTGCCAGAACACACCGAGCCTTGAGAGAAGGCTGTCCTTTCAGGACACCGGGCCTTTTCCTGCAAAGTTTCATACAACCCTAAATTAGGATTCAGATGAGTTTGTGTCATTTAACCCATGACTCACAGCACAGCCTTTCAGCTCAGCAGGGAAAAGCCATACGGAAGCTCCATGCGGTACCACAAGACCAACCTCTCACGCAGCAACTACCAGGCAAAACACCCCAGAACATCTGACCCAGCTGAAAACCACACTAACTGAAAAACAAAAAGGAAGGAGGGAGAGGATCAAAGTTCCTAACAAAGGAAGGGCCCTGGTAAAACTGCCCCCGTTCTCGTTCTCTCTGCCGCGCCGGTAGGGCAAGCGGAGCAGATGTAGCCGGGAATTTCAATGGCTGGCCGGTCCCCATGCACCCAGTGCCACGAGGCCCTTCTGTTCTCCTGCGGCGCCCGCCCCTGCCCTGCTGGTCCCTCCCTGCCCTCATGGGCTGCACCGGTGGGCTGCAGAGCGCCTTTGCACAGGCGGCAGCAGCGGTTCGGGGAGAAGAATGGAGACCATGGGTTTCGGCTCGCTCCTAGCCCCAAAACGTTTTCAGGATTAGTGCTACAACAGACATCCATCACTTGCCCTTCCAAGAGGGGTCTATGCCAGCCCACAGACTCATGACGGGACTAGCTGAGCAGACACTGTGTATACACAGGCTAGTAAAAAAAAAAAAAAAAAGAAAAGAGGAAAAAAAGAAAGCCCTGGGCCCTCCTCAAGAGATTTTACCGCAACCCTCCCCCAGAGCAAAACTCACTTTACATCACTCCCGAAAGGAGGAAGGCTGGGAGTCCTGGGGACCCGGCCTCGGCCAGGAAGGCTGGGGTGGGTTTAACCGGGAGCTCCCGTGGGGAGGAAGGACCTGTGCACATCAAAGGGAGCGATCCAGGCAGTTAAACAGGAACAGACATAAATCTCGCTGCAACTCACGCCGTAAACCCTAAGAAAGGGGGTCTCGCTCTCCCGCCCTCTCCCTTCTGCCGAGATAAAGGCTAGGACGCCTGAGCCACACGCTGGAAGAAATAAAGTTGCACATTTGGACTCCTCAGCAGCCCGTGCCCAGAGCCAGAACGTCTGCCCTCACTGTGCCACCCCTTCGCAGCCCCTGCCGCTCCCCCATCCCTACCCTCACCTTCACCCCGGGGCAGCAGCAAGGAAAAGGAATTCAGGGGAAGGCAAGTCAGTAAAACTAAGGAGAAGGGACCTCCCACTCAGACACCTCACCCCCACCCCCCAAAACAGTGTGCACATCTCCCGAGCACCACAAATTTGCAAGGCAGGACCGGGCATGATACGACACCGACTCACAGAGCCACCGAAATCTGTCTGCTGGCCCTGCTGGGGCTCCTCATCAGCCTCTGCTTGCAGAGCAAGGGCCAGAGCTGTGGCCACTCCAAGAGGCCGGTGGTGGCCCACATGGGCGGGTGCTGGCCACGCTCAGAGACAATAAAGTCTTGAATCTCCACGACCACTACAAAAACTTCACCGGGGGAAACCACGGGAGAGTCCCTGGGGCGTGCAGCATGAAGGCTCTCTGCCGAGGGGAGGGCACAGGCCACCATGGCCAGGGCAAGCAGGGGCTGGGCACCCCTGGGGAGGGAGTGGTGCTCAGCAGCACATGGCGAGGGGGAAGGGGCAGCTCCCCTCTCCCCAAATGCAGCCGCATCCGTTTCCTGGTGCGAACCCTCACCCCAAACACACTCAGGTGTCCCAGCTCCGAGAGGGCCACGGTCACTCCTCCTTACGACTCATGGGTAGGAGGAAAACCATCACCGGGATCTGCAGACCCACGCCAGGACACCAGCCCCAGGCTGATGGAGAGCCTGGTGCTCGGGCAGCAGCTAGGCTACGCGCCGGCGAGCGGGGCGGAGAAGGGACCGATCGATCCGTATCAGAAATCGATAGTTTACAACCTCTAACTGGAAATCAAACACCGCAATTGATGGCTGCTCCGAGCACAGCTGCTCCGCCTGCAAATGCACCCCTGAGATGAGGGAAGTCATCTCACCGTCTTGGAGTCCAGTTCGTGTCTGGATTGGGCCAGGACCTTGTCGACACCAGCCTGGTCCATGAACGTGACGAACCCGAAGCCCCTGCGCCCCGCAGCCCGGGCAGGAGAGGGGACGGGGAGAGAAGAGAGAAAGTTGGTTAAAGTGGCAGCCGGGCCGCGGCGGGGGCGAAGGGAGGCGCGGGCCCGGCCTCTCACCTGGATCTCTTTGTCAGCGGGTCCCGCATCACCAGGCACTCCTTCACCTCACCGAACTGGCTGAAGTACTCCCGCAAGCCCTCTGCAAGCACAGCGCCCACCGTGGTTGTCCCAGCCCGGCCCGGCCNGGGAGAGAAGAGAGAAAGTTGGTTAAAGTGGCAGCCGGGCCGCGGCGGGGGCGAAGGGAGGCGCGGGCCCGGCCTCTCACCTGGATCTCTTTGTCAGCGGGTCCCGCATCACCAGGCACTCCTTCACCTCACCGAACTGGCTGAAGTACTCCCGCAAGCCCTCTGCAAGCACAGCGCCCACCGTGGTTGTCCCAGCCCGGCCCGGCC
>VZSC01018648.1:4042-14564 GCA_013398225.1 Steatornis caripensis
CCCCGCCCCGGGCCCGGCTGTCGCGGGGAGCACGGTCCGGGCTCGGGGGTAACGGGACGCGCGGGTTAACGCACAGGAGGGGAAACACGGCGTGGAAGGCTCGGCCACGCTCTTCTACATGGTGCACTGCGGGAAGGCCTTGTACAACAACCTCCTCTGGAGGAACTGGTCCGCGGGGGCCCTCTCCAAAATGGTCATCGTCGGGAACAGCTTCCGAGGCATGGAGCAAAGGTGGGCGCAGCCCCCGGGCCTGCCAGCAGCCTCTTCCTCTCCTGGCCTCCCCGACTCCTTTGGTTTTCCATTGCTTCCGACCACGCTTCCCCCACGTTGCTTGCTTTCACCTCGCTGCCGTGGTTGCGGTCCTCAACCGTCTCCTCCCTTTTCTGTCCCCTGCCCCTAGCGCCACAGGCGCGTCGCGTCTAACGCTGCTTCTAACGCTGCTTACCTCGTGTGATTCCAGGTTGTTGTCAAGAATATTGGAGAGAGATTATTCTTACATAGCAAAGGTACGAGGCACTAGTTTTGTAAACGTTACAGTTTTGTGGCGACAAAGCACCTTTTAATGAGAAAGGGAATTAATTGCAGTTGCGTGGGTATTTTTAAAACCTTTTTTCCTGGCCGCTACAACACAGAAACAAAATTGCTTTAGGATCATTCTGCGGTACGTGCAGAACACGCTGCACCCAGGGGGTTGGCTTAACGGAACACCATCCCCATCTTCACCAGCTCTCAACTGAACAGTACAGAAAAGTTCTTCTGCGTCGTACATAACGTTTTCCCCAAATGCTCTTTAGGTCTTGAAAGGGACGGAGGAAGTGGCACTCCCCGCCCACCCTCGCTACCTGGACACCTTTAACGACACCTCCGTCCACTGGTTCCCCTTGCAAAAACTGAAGGAACTCTCCCCTGAGGTCTGGGACTGCGTGGAGGAGCCGACGTACCAAGACTGTGACGACTTGGAGATCATCAGAAAGGAGGACGGAGCTGAGCAGCGCAGTCCCACCGCCACGGAGTCCTGACCGCTCTCTGCAGCGGGGCAAGGCCTCAGGGCTGTGTCTCTTCCCACAGCAGCTTCTGCACAGCTGAGTTGAAGCTCGAGCACCAACGCTGTCATCGTGCTCTGCCAGAAGTGGCGGCACCTGAACGCTGAGCCTGATGGGACATTTTTATATCTTAATTATTTAATAAAAGGTAAAGCTGTGCTTTGACTTCTACAGCGAACAAATGTAACTCAAGCCTGCCTTTTAGGCAGTCGGTACTGCATAATGATTGCTCTTTCCATCCCCTCCCCTTTCATGAACAATTCAAAGCTTGCCGTGTACTACACACACTTTGAAGCCTCAGGATGGGGGAATTATTTGAGAGGGGGTTGTAGTTGAAGGTAGTGGTGTCTAGCTCCAAACGCAGGTTTATCCACAGGCAGGGGCCTTCAGCTGCTCAAGTCGGCTCTTTAGCCGTTCCTCTGAAGAACCAGGTCATCTCCCTCCAAGGAGAAAAAAAACTGTTTCCCTCCCTCACCTCTGTGCCCTGGACGGCTGCAGTCCCACAATACACGTTCTGTGATGTTGTTGGGAAAAATCCCCTCACTTCCAGCTCTGCATTGATGGGGCAGAGGGCATGCGGAGCAGCTGATGGCCTGCGGGCAGGCACCACGCTGAAGGAGCCACCAGCACAGCCAGAGAGGGTGGATGAGTTCCAGCTGTGGGCTGTAGAGGAGCTCGCAGCGTGAGGGACGGTGTCAGGAGAGTAACGCGCTGCCAGGGCACTACACCAGGCAAGGAGCAGCTGTGTTGTCTCTGTCACTGGAGACCTCCCTGACTTGGCCAGAGCAGCCCTCGTTCACCCACTGTTGGAGCAGAGAATTACCTCCCACAGTCCCTTCTAACCTGCCCATAAACTTCTGTCACAGGTGGCAATTACACAAGCGTCGTAACAGCTTGTTCTTCCCTTTGCACTGACTTCTGCTTGCAATTTCGTCTCTTGACACTGCCCGAACAGCTATTCTAAGAAAAAGATCCTGGCATACAGCTACCGTTTCACTCTTATTTACAAATCTGTAGCTTCTTTATTCTGAGACTGTTACACTAAAAATGTTAGCGAGGTGCTCCTCGCGGTTCGAAGCGGGGCCCTCACTTCGCCATGTCAATGAGACTCTGCAGGGAGGTTGGCACCCACGTCTTTTCTCCTTGTACAAACACAACGCCTCTGTCAATGTAAATGACAATCCGTCCAAACGTATACAGCTGCTTCCCTTCGTGCCGCTTTCCAATCACAGGCATGAAAACAATGTTGTGCTCCTCTGCTTTAGTCTGAATGAGGTCCTTAAAGTTCATCGGCACGGAGCTGGCAGCCATGCCGATGCCGCGCTGGGCCATGTTCTCAGCCTCCCGACGCTCCTGCATGGCTTCGTACTGAAAGTCTTTCCTCCGCTCGGTGTGAGTAAGGTAGGCGATGTTCTCTCGAGCGCCTGGCTGCATGTAGCCACCTGTTTGGGGGAGACAAAGCACGTGAAAACAAGGCCCCAGTCTGTTTCTGGTGGAAGGTCTGTGGGAAAACTCCACTCCAGGACACAGCAAAGCCAATCCATAATGCTCTGAATCCTCCTTTACACGTTCTTATTAAGTTTCATGCTGTTAATGCCAAGACAGCATAGACTAACAAGGTGAGTTTGAGAACTGCAGCAGAAGCAACAGGATTTGATATAATCCCGAACTGTATCTGAGCACAGACAGGAGGAGGATGCTGCACTGCTACTGGCAAAGGGAAAACGTCAACAACAACAAAAAAAACTCCTCAAAGCCAAAACCAGGCCTGTACTCTCCACACGCCGCCACTGGGTTACAAACGGCTACTGCTGCAAAATCAGGCTAAGGCTGGAGCAGTACCACGTTGCAGGCAGCAGCAGTGCACCAGCAGCGCTTTTGCCATCAGCCCCAGTTCACTCTGTGGCTGCACGAGTACCATGCCAGAAATCTCTCAAGAGATGAATTCCTCCTCCTGCCATGCTTGCCTGTAGCTGTATCCTTTCACCACAGAAATAAACACGACACTTGAAATAGACCTCAAGGAACCCTTGGTGTTTCTGGTGCAGATTCTCCATCACACTGTACAGCAAGCAGGCAAGAGGAACGTAGGAAAGGAGTTCTCGGTCTTGGAAAACAGGGCGAATCTCAGGTGCAGCATGCTCCCTCAGGCCCAGCCTTCTCTTTCATGCAGTTTAATTCCCAGTGAATTCCTAACAATCTCTTTTAAGTCACAGGGAGAGTCATGTGGAAGCAAAGGGCACTGCTCTCAAGGTAAGGAGAGGAGCCACTATCTCGCCATACAGCAAAAAAAAACCCCAAGAAATTATGGCTTTGGAGGGCAACACCTTTAAATGAGAGTCTCGGTGACTGACATAAAATACAATATAACCAGGCAAGGCTGAAACAGAATCAGCTGCTTAATGGCACAGGCAGCCAGTCACCAAAAATCTGTTTCTGCTTCAGTGAAGCACAGATAATTATCACGTAGCACCTTACAAGTGTTATTTATGGACACAGCAAGGTAAAACAAACTTTGAATTTCACTGCTTATGGGAGTTGCTGCAACGCCCATTAGCAGGGCCGAGCCTGAACACAGACTCACAGAACCAAGCGTTGCATCGCAGTCAGCAGAGCCATCACCATCAGCCACCTACCAACACTGGAAGAGACAGCCCGGTTCATGATATCAAGAGCTTCATTAAATTTGTCTTTGATCGACGGATGTGCTAACACTTGGTCTGAGAACATGGACTTCCAACCCAAGTACCACTTTGTAATTTCTTCATAATTGGGGCTGTTGCTAAGCCAGGAGCACAGCACCTGCAAAACAACGCGACAGCTGAAATGCAGTAGGACAGGCACCTTCATGCAGGCGAGGCCTTAATATCGCTTAGTTTATTACTGAGAAAAGAAAGGCCTGTGACAGTCTTAGGAAATAGTCTGTTCCGCCGTGTATGGTGCTGTGAGTGGAAACCACCCCCTTCAGCAGCTAAGCCATTTCAGCACTGGGGCAGCAATTTCCAGGCAGGGGTCACTAAAACACTCCATGGCGAATCAAGCCTGTTTACTCAGCCTTAACAGCTTCTCACCTGCAGCCACTTTGGGAAGAAGTGTTTCTCCAGCAGCCCAACAAGACTGGAGACAGAGATCATCCCCTCCCAGTCAATCACCCAGTAGAAGGCATCCATGTGCTGCTGGTGAGGGTTTATGATGAGCTCGTTCAAACACATCCCTGAGAAAAGGGGGAGAAGAGTTAGAAAAGAACTCGACTCACAGTTTTATCAGTGCCCTGACCTCTTCCATGCGCAACACACGTGATTTCAGGAGCACCTGTATTGCACGTTACCCTAAGGGACACTTGGGATCTTTAAACTGTTTGGCTGATCCCTGCCACCAAAACAGGGCGCTTCCACTTCCACTGATTACAATTCGCTGCCAGAACTGAGGAACTTAAAACGTTCCACTGTTTTTTAGACTACAGAGCCTTTTAGCCAGTTTGCACGGCTGAATGGTGAATTACAAAATCTCACGGTGAAAGCGTAAGCACAGACCAAAGAACAGAGGAGTAACAGAGAGACTTCTATAGCGTGGCACTGACAGCTATCAGATATTCCTGTCAGCTGAAGAACAGAAGAATGAGATGATTTAGAAAAATAAAACAGAAAACGTTGAGAATCATCAGAGCACTCCCTCATATTTTCTAAAATGTTTGCCACTGAAAAAAAATACGCGGTACTAGTAGCAGAAGAGAAGATGCAAGCTTGGTCTAAACTTCCTAATAATACTCTTTGCAGTAACGCTGGCAGCCATGTTAATGCTTATCTTTCCTAGGTGTAAGGGGGAAGGCGGCAACTGTCAGATTCCAGAAATTCAGCACCATTTGCCTTGTCTCACCTAGCTTAGGCACGATGTTTTTGACCATGAAAGCCTCCCACGACCCAGGTGTGAACACATCTTTCCAGGGCTGAAGGATAAGTTTGGCGGAGGAGTCGCTGGGATGCCACTTCTGCAGGGCGTTTGCCAGCTTGTTTCGAATGGGAGAATACAGCGGCTCTAACCGTGCCTGCATCAGGGGAAGCCAGGGGTGGATCCACGAATGGATTGGGACTGTGTCTGTCAAAGGATTCCAGCTTTCGACCTTGAGGTAAAACAGAAAAGATTAAACTAAGCCCATCCATTAAGTCTCGCCAGATGCAAAAAAGAGCCATAATGCAACCCCCTAACTCCTAAATGCATCGGGCAGAGGCAGCAAACCGGTATTTCGGAAGTTCTAGTTGACTGAAATTCAAACACCGGTTCAGAGCATGGCTTTGCTCCAACGCAGCCCTCTCGTCTTACCTCCTTCTGCAGCTTGGGGAAGATGAGCTGATCCAGAATGTTATCCAGTATCCAGACAGGAACAACATTTACCCAGCTGTCCAAGAAATCCACCATCGATCCACAGTTCCTCGGCTGCCACTGTGCCACTATGTTTCTGACATACGGCATCCAGATTTCCCACATCAGTCTGGGAGGTGGGGGGAGGAAATCAAAGTTAAGCTTAAAGCTATAGCCCCAGGCCTAAATAAACCAAATGGCAACTGTTATTTCAAAGCTACTTCTTTTTATACAGCCGACAGCTGGCTTTTAACAGACACATGAAGAGAATCATCTGGAAAGCACGCTTATATCTGTTCTGCTCCATCCCTGAGGAAGCAGTACTTGAAGACGCTGCCCAAAGTACAACTCACTCACCTGTGAAAAGCATCTGTTGACAGGTCCTGCCCACTGTGTGATAACAGCTGGTCGTTTTCCAAAAGGCTCTTCCACTTGGCTATGATCTCTGTGCCATACGTACAGTCCTGGAAACGATAACGCATGAGCGGCCTTTACCGTTTTTCATTAATTTCAGCTGGTATCTTTAAAGAGCAGGGTGATGGTAAACTCGGCTACCCAAAAGGCAAGCTAGGAGCTCGCAGCCGTCATCAGTAAAGCCCCGCAAGAGGAAAATCCCACCCTATGGCTTTAACATACCTCCAGGGAGGGAAAGAGGATAGCCTGAACTTTCTCAAGTGTACAGAGAGAATTTGGACTCTTACCCATCACACCTGAAATGGCATTAAGAACAGACAGCGCGTATCTGACCACTTGGAAAGACCCGGCCTCTCCTGCTTCTGATAAAAAACGAGGACTGGAGACTTAGCTTTCATCTGCTCTTTCTTCCTAACACCCATGAAAAGGATTGATTTTAACCTTCGAGTTCCCAAATTGTTAGCCACTTGACAGAACAGCGGCCTTCAGCCGTAGCAAATGTCTGGGAGCACATGCAGAGCGGGTCCAATCTTTTTGCGCATGTTTATTTCGCTCTGCCACGAACACGGGGAGTTTTCTTTGGAACCTTCCTCTCCACTGCCAGCAAGAGGAAGGTGCTTTTTCGTCCGCTTTCCCTACAGGCTGACAGGAATTTGGGACGGGGAGTTGGGGGGAAGTCAAGATAACAAAGACCACTTAAGGCACCGAGTAAGAACTGCAGATACATCAGGTTAACACACACCTTGAGGGGATCCCAGTTCTTGAAGTAATCTTTCATGAGAGGATAGACTATCGCTACTGCAAGATCCACCCTATCAGACATTCTGTACTCTTCATAGTACTTGTCTTGAAGCGTCTCAAAAATCTTTGCACACTCATCCAAGGTCAAGGGATTTTCACAGCTCGGCTGCATCCGTCGCTCACACTCTTCCACCATCTCCAGCACCTTGCTGAGATTGCTAATCGCTGTCTCCTCGTGCGAGAGAACTTCAGACATCTTCTGTATCTCGTGGGTCAGGTTGACGACCATGTCTCTCTCATACTGCAGCTGCCGGTCGCTCTGGATGATCTCCTGCTCCGTGATGTCAATGAGAAGTTGCAAGTTGTGCTCCAGCTCAGGCAAGGCAAACCCCTGGGGCTTGGAGTCTTTGCCCAGCGGCTGCTGAGGACTGTCATCCGGGATGTTGTGCTTGTGGCTAATCTGACTGTAGCTGTAGTAAACCTTTTGTTCCCGGCCCGTCATGTCTATAACCTTCCAACAAACAAGAACAAACGTGTCTTAAAAAAAAAATAAAAAAATTGTATCTCCTGTTTAAAAAAAGGAGGAAATCTCTGACTCCAAATTGAAAACTGGAGATTTCCAAGTACCTCAATTAGTCCAGGAGGCTCCTAATACTCTCTGGTATTCTGAATGAGGCAACTGGAGACTACCTCTAAAAAGACCTATGCCAGACACGAAGAGCCCAAATGAATAAAACCAGTTTGGAATCAGAGCTGGAAGAGTCTCCTCTTCTGATCTCAGTTTGACCAATTCACTGAGTGATTCTGCAAGGCGTCATGACACAAGCAGCTAGTCATTATTGCATGGAAGCCTTAGGTACTTTTATACTTTCTTAAAGACACGTTAATTTTAGATGAGCAATTTTATTGAGTGCATAAAAGATAAGTCCCTTACCATCCCTTTTACGTAGAAGACAGTTCAAACTACGTGTTTAGTTGCATGATCACAGCAAAACCAACTGTGCTTTCAGGAGATGAGTGTTTTATTTATGACAAATCTGAAACAAACTCGATTTGCAATTTAATCCCCCCCCCCAATTTAAGCTAATTTGCATTTCCCTGAGGCCAAAGAAGTTGCTTAAAAACCAAACCCAATGTCCTAGGTGACACAGTGGTGTATTACAAGACTCGGCGATGAGCCGGCAGACAGGCAGTTCTTACAACTGGCTTCTACTAAGGCTGCACTCACAACCCCAAAGGGGACAAACTGTTTCCCGGAGATGCCACCTCTCAGGTTATCAACCTTACCTTGACTTGAGACAGCTCCTTCTGAGGGGCTGAAAGCTTCTTGTTGATCCTGCCCTTGGCTTTCAATTCTTCTACCGTCTTATAGCTGTATTTGGGCTTTTTCTTGCCTCCATTAGGATCCTTCCGCCACTGACTGAGCTCTTTCTGAAATTCCTAAACAAAACCAAAGAGGGATTCCGGTTGCTGCTCTCTGTCACGCCCCAAATTCGTCTCAATTTTCTACAGGGAAATAACAATCAGCTCAATGAAGAATGCCGTACAGCAAAACAACTGGGAAAGCGGTAAAGCTCAGTGACCAAGTGGCTCAGCCACTGTGGTCCAGTCAGCCATCCTATTCGCAACGCCGGCTTCTGACCTGTTTTTTCTTTAGACAAAAGACAAAGATGATTTACCTGCGGGGACCGTTTAAAGGTGGGGTTCTAGCAAGACTACGGGAATAAACTGAACCAGAACCAGCAAAAAGGACATTACAGCGATGAGACAAATATGTTTAAATGAAATCCATGTGCTGAGTCTTCCGCTTATCTAAAATGAGCCCGAACAGTTTTCTATGATGCAGAAGCTGATACCAGGACTGAATTTTGTACATACAATGCAACAGGGGAAGAGATACACCAAGAATTATACAAATACCTCCTCAGCCTCTTCTTCCGAGTCCACAACAGGGAAGTCTTGCAAAGACTGGCTGGTTCTTTCAGAGCCGTATGCCCCCACAGCTCCTTTGCCTTTTCTTTGTTTGGCCTCAATTGGATTGATAATACCTAGAAGGACGGTAGTTAGAGCAGAAGGAGCAGTTTGCTTACTGAGAGAGAAGAGCGAGGGTTTTCTTACAGTACCCCAAGTTACCAAATGGGCACAAACACCCAGCCTGGTATTCTGCCTCCATCGCTACGGTATCTTCTACCACTTCACTAATTTCTTAGTGGCTGTAAAGTCACTTAGTTCCGGCACACACACAGAAACAAAGCAGAGACTTACTCACATCTGCATTTCACTGCTTTTTTATTCTATCACATAAAACAACATCTCCTTTTCTGTGAGCTGACTACCTTCGGAATTTAACTCCCTTTTTTCTTTTTCTCTTGCAAAATAACAAGAGCACAAAGCTGGTCTACTTTAAGTTAAATACAACTGAACCTCATCATGATGATCATCACTTGCAAGAGAGACAAGAAAACAAGAATGAAGTTGTAAGCCACCTGGAGATGGCAGTTCTTTAAAGAATCCAGGCTCTTCTCCAAATTACTAGGTAACAATAAATGACCAAACATACAATCACAGTACCTTGAGCATTCTTCCCAAGACCTCTTCCGGGGACGTAACCCATCTTCTGGAGAAGCTTCTGCCCAATCCCCTTGGTGTGTCTCTCCCAGCTGCCAAAATCCACGAAAGATTTTGTCCCCCCTACAAAGCCTTTCTGACTAGGCTTGAAATTACCACCCTGTTGAAACAAAGAAACAAAAAAAACCCCCACGCAACCTCAAGGCATTGTAACAACCAAGCTCTGTATAATTCTGCTTACAAGGAAGGTTCTTCCCAGAAGCGATGCAGTTGCCACCGCACTGCACAGCTCACTACGTTGCGACCTGTGCACCCACGTAAGCTGCCTGAGATTGAAGGACTTGCCTGAAATTCCTCAGATGGAAAAGGAAAGTCCTGACAGGCCTAGAGTGACAAACTGCCATTTATCAGGCTCCACCACTGACTTCAGCTGAAGCTGCTTCCTGATTCTGTGTTTGGTAACTGAAAATAAGAACTTAATTTTAATGTATAACGTGCTCGGACTTGTCAGGCTGCTCTGTATGATTAAAAAAAACCCAAACTTTGGCATTTTTGTCACCCAAATAAAAGAATTAAACCACGGACACTCTTTTATTTTAACCTCACTTGCCCAAAGGGAATACTAAGCTAAATGGGCCCAAAAGGACCGATGCTCCCAAGGACACGCAGCAATACGTCAGAAGAGCTCCGAACGACAGAGCAAACGTTGCAACTGCATGTTGTCACGTGGGGTTCTCTGGTTTTAACTACTTCTCCCTTTCTTTAGTGCCCTACTACGGTTTCAGCCTAGGTTTCATAACTACATTACATCGAACTGAAAAATCCCCGGGCAACTCACTGTTTTTAACTTCTTGGGCACAAACTCTTTGGGGACCTCTTCCTGCTTGACGGGCTTTTCATCCTCATCGGAGTCTTCATCCGACGCATCCTCGGCCGCCGACTTTTTCAGCCCGGCGCTGATGAAGTTCACGGGGGCCGAGTAATCCCTGGAGCTACACCGGGACGAGACCCCCGCGTGCATGAGCGGCCTTTACCGTTTTTCATTAATTTCAGCTGGTATCTTTAAAGAGCAGGGTGATGGTAAACTCGGCTACCCAAAAGGCAAGCTAGGAGCTCGCAGCCGTCATCAGTAAAGCCCCGCAAGAGGAAAATCCCACCCTATGGCTTTAACATACCTCCAGGGAGGGAAAGAGGATAGCCTGAACTTTCTCAAGTGTACAGAGAGAATTTGGACTCTTACCCATCACACCTGNCAGTTTAGGCCTGGTTTTGTCCTGAAAACGTTCCCCCCGCGCGGGCAGCAGGGACGCGTCTCCGCAGGCGAACACCGCCGGGGCTCTGCGCGCCCACGGCCGCCCCTCTCCCACGCTGGCCGTTCGCAGCCCGAACACCCGCAC
>VZSC01018648.1:18753-35586 GCA_013398225.1 Steatornis caripensis
GAGGATGTTGTGGGAGACAGTGTCAAAAGCCTTGCTGAAGTCAAGGCAGACATCATCCACTGCTCTCCCCTCATCTACCCAGCCGGTCATGCCATCACAGAAGGCTATCGGATTGGTCAAGCAGGATTTCCCGTTGGTGAATCCATGTTGACCACTCCTGACACAATCACCCAAGTACAAGAAGACCTGTCTGTATCCTGTAAATCAGACAAGCCAGCCTTCCCTAAGGCAGGCAAGACCCACGGCAATAAAGAGCACAAGGCAGAAAAGTGTCTTCAGGTAAGAGAATGAATAGCACAGGTTTCTAATGAGCAAACATGGAGCTCCACAGCACCAAAGCACACAGGTGAGCAGACCAGGAAGGAGGTGGCAGAGACGAACGAGCAGGGTCAGAGGAGCACAGAACGCCAACGACAGCATGGAAGGCGGGAGCGGCGCACAGCAGGGAGGACAGGGACATTGTACCCAGGGATCGAGGCACCAGAGCAGGGACATTTCCCGCAGCTGGCTGCCCAGCCTGCAAATGCCCCTAAGAGGGAGCAAGGGGCCAGGCACCCAGGGTTAACCAAACAGGACAAAGCCCTCAGAGGAACATCGGACTCTTACCTGCAGATGACCTTTCAAATTGGCTGGCGTTTTATAATCCCCCTTTAAAACCTACAGAAAAGAGAACATTGGAGTGACCCTTCCGGGGCAGTGGCTCTACGAACATCGGCAAGTCCCCCTCGTTAACTGCGTCCTAGGTCCCGCTGCACCTGAACCAGCTGAAATACCCTGACAGGCATTTCCTCTACATCGTGGTGCTGTATGGGGGTAAAAGCAGGCCTCCTCCTTCCTGACTGTAAGCAGAGACAGGGAGCGGCATCCTGCTGGGGCAGGGAACCGACACCAGCAATTCTCTGGTTCCCCTCTTAACCTGGGAGGGGAGAGTATTTTGGTCTTTACCAGCGTGCCAGTTCTCCAAACTCGGATCCAAGAAGTACTGAAAGCTCCACGTCAGAGACCCAAAGGGTCCCTAACCCTGCCCAGGGCAGATGTTCACCCAAATCCCATGTGTCCTAGAACAGCTCTCAGCAAGCAGAGAGCAAGCAGGAGCTGTAAGAGACCAGAGCACTCGGAGCACGGACCAGCTCCAGAGCTCTTCCGAGCTTCCAGGTCAGTGCTGCCCTTTGCCTGCCCGCCCACCGTCTGCAGATGGTGACGCGGGGACCACTCCCACCAGCAGGCATTGCCCTGCGCCCACCAGCGTGACAAAGCACACCTCGCCCAAGGGCACGTGCAAAGCTCGGGGGGGCTGCAGGTCCTGCCTCAGGCCAGGGAGGAACCGGTCCAGCCCAAACCATGAGAAACTCTGTGTTTAGTAACTGCTGTCTGCAGCTCTGCAGCTTGTTCCTCCCAGTTCTGCTCCAGAGACGTGAGTCAATGTTCTAAAAAAAAAAAAAATCTGCTGGTTTTGCCCAAGCGCATTACAAGCCTCCACTCGCATTCCCTGCGGGACCATGGGAGCGGCTGGTGAGCTACCCACGGACACCGCACAGCCTGCGCATCCTCCCGGGGCCAGACCGGCGTGCCTAGTGCCCACAGCTGCGCACCCAGATAACACCAGCACGCACCAGTAACCCCCGCATGCGGGTTTGAGAGCAGGGCTGGATCAGGGAGGGACATGTCAGTATCTGCCACAACAGGAGAAACGACCGCCATGACAAAGTCACAGGGAACATCGACGGTCTGAGCCACGCCAGACGCAATCTACTGCACGCATCTGGTTTGGAATTGTCTCAGCGTAACTGTGTGTCTGTCGTTCCCAGTCTCCCAAAAGGAGGAGAGCATTTGCTTCTCCCCTTCTCTTTTCTGATTCGGCTCAGCAGCCTCTTCCGCTCCAGAGGGCTCTGTGGGTGCAGAGGCCCACAGCCCCACCTCAGCACCCCTCCCCGTGGCAGCGCCGCAGGCAGACGGCAGCGACACTCACTCTGTGCGTGTTGTTGATGACCAAGGGGTCGGGGTGGCCGTAGTTGGGGGGGTTGGCGTAGGGGTCGTAGCCGAGCCTGGCGAGCATCGGTGCGATGTGGGCCATGTCCTGCAGCACGTCCCCCGGGATGTGCCCGATCCACTTAGATAACGCCTCCATGTTCACCGGCTTGATAACCTGGTCTGTGGATCTTTCTATCCTGGGGAAAAACAATCAAGAAAAAAACAAACCAAGACACTAAAGCTGGATTTCACACACGTACCGGGCTCAGACAGGAGAGCCTTCAGCTAGCTTCACTGCCACCTCAACATTGCGCTTCCCATGCCCAAGACACACGTGCAGCGCAAACGCTCGGCACCCACCCGCTCCGCTTGGGGCAGAGCCGCTGCAAGACACAGCGGGGCAGCGCCTTCCCGCTCACAGCCCTGCTCTGGGGCAGCGGATCCTGGCAGGGGTTTCCGTGGCCCAGGAGGTTGGCTCCCCCTGTATGGGGGGATCCATCCTGCACCGGGGCTGGGATGTTACCAGGACACCTCTGCTTCTTACAGGAAAATAACGAGAAATTGTCGCTTCAGCCACCAAAGGTGCCCGCATCGCTCTATCCTGCGCCACGGCTGCCTTCTTGGCCTGCCTGGACTAAGGGCACTGGGGCGTGCGCCCTGCCAGCCACGCTCCCTGCCCTCTGAATCCCAAGGAGCGAGCCCTCGCAGGTACAGCCCCCTCCCCGCACCCTGTGCTCAGTGGGATGCTGGCCCGGGGCGAGCAGCCGCCCGCTCGACTCCAGCCAAAGGAAAGCGCACCCCACGCACCACAGGCGACGCGGCGCCCCAGCAGGGATGAACGTGCACAGGGGCTGCAATCCTGAGCCTCACAAGAGCGTCCCAGTTACCGACTGCTAAGGCACAGGCAACGCCGCACGGCCTCGTACGGAAGAGCGTGTTGGGGCGGAGGGAAGCGGAGCCCGGCCGCACGCCCATGGCTGTCCTACAGAAACGGAGCAGCTGCACGTCCCGTAGCTGCCCTCGCCACTCGGGCACAAGCAGTTAAGGCAAAGACTGCTCGTATGGTTCCCTCACAGCACAGATTAAATGCTGCTAAGGTAGACTTAAGCCTCCATTTAGAAAAGAAAGGACACTAAAAGAGGAGAAGAAAGTGGGAGAAGGCAAGCACCCTCCGGCACACAGACGGGCAGCCAGCAAGGAGGGAGTGCTGGGGCGTGTCTCCACGGAGCAGGTATTTCTTTTATTCTGCAATACCAGCACCAAACCTGGCAAGAATTGCTGCTCACCGCTGAAAGCCATTCATTAGCAGCAACGCTAATCGTGGTAAGGAGGTATCTGAGGACAGGTGAAGGGAAGAGGCGTTAAAGAGCTCGCATTTCAGAGCAAGTTCTTTTCAAATTAGAGACCAGAATCATTTCTGCACTCTCAAGAGAAAGGAATAAACAGTCGCCTGCTCCTAAAATCCTTGCCCGATGAGCTGCTCTGTCGGGTGCAACAGATTGCTGGTACTCAAGGCATCGTCACCTCAGAAACACATAACCTACCGCAGCAAAACTGCACGTGCTGCAACTTCTGCCCCTGAAGCGCGTGCGTCAACACAAGCGACGCGTCTCCACCCCCAGTTTTAGCCTTGACCCGCTTCGTGTCATGAAAATGCTCCTCGAAAAGCCCAGGCAGGAGGCGAGACACTCACTTGGAAAGCGACACCCCGCCGGGCTTCCCTATCAGCTCCTCGTGGTGCAGCACCGTGTCGCTCCAGGAGATGTCCAGGAACTTCATGATGGCGTGCATGGACTGCTCGGGGTGCAGCACCAGCTGCTCGTAGTAGACGGGCAGGCACCGCGACCGCCCGATCTCCAAGCACTGGGAGTACATCACCTCGATGGCTTTGTTCCACTTGGTCAGGCAGTCTCGGTAGCTGTTCAGGTCGAAGCCCGCGATCGTCACTTTCCGCGTGATCATGGAGTGGACCGAAGCCCGGCCGTCTCGAACCATCAGGAGGAATTTGGAATTGGGGAACAGCCTGGACAGGTAGACAGAGGACTTGAGCGTGAAGGGGTCCTTGTTACACAAATACCTGGCTGGCTCGCCGTGCTTGGCGATCACTTCCAGTATGAAGGCCTGCATAGCGGCGTCCAAAACTTGGTCCGTCACCCCCGCTTCGTCCAGGCGCATCTTCTCTCGCCCCGACTTGGACCAGGCCTGCCGCATCGCCAGCACGCGGGGGATGATGCGGGTCTCCTCTCCGCAGCGCACCTCCGGGTGGGCATCGAGCATGGCCCTCATCAGAGTCGTGCCGCTCCGCGGGACGCCGCCGATGAATATCAGGGGCATCTCCTTGCTGTAACGGTACTCGACGTGGTTGGAGTCCACCATGACCAGTTCCTCGCTCTCAGGTCTCATCAGCCTGTGCCTCCTCTCGCTCAGGACCTGCTGGCACTCCAGGACCTGCTGGCCAAGGTGCAGAGTCACCATCAGGGCGACGACCGAGCCCACCACCAGCAACACCCTCCTCATGGTGACCCGCATCCTGTTCTCCTCCGCACAGGCTGGTGACCACGCTTCAGCTTTCAGCTAGCAAGCGATCAACCCCACGGACATCTGCAAGAGAAACACGGCACGGTCAGAGGAGCGGGATCCACAATCCAGCCCAGCCCTGACAGCAACTCAGCGGCCAGCCTGGCTCCTCCGGGACGCTGACGCCCTCCCAGGCTTTCATCATCTCTTTCACTTATCAGCAACTTCCAGCCTAGGTGCCTTCTACCCAGGAGGTAATTAAAGCCTGTCTCAGAGCACACCCAAAGAGATTATTTCTGGACTGTTTGCGTACGCAGAAACACAGGTTTACAGCTGGAGCAAAGCTCCAGGAACGTTTCGGCGAGGAGGGGCCACACGTAGCCAGCCAGTCCTTAAAAAAATCTTTACCCCAGAGAGTCTGTTCCACCCCAGACGGAGCCCAAACCCTCCTTCCTTCCAAAACCGAGCTCAGCACACCACCGTCTTCTCACTTCTCTCAGCCACCTGTCTCCTTCCTACATTTCCTTTAGTTTCAATGTGCTGTCACAGGGGAGGGGGGGAAAGCTGAAACAACAGAAAAACAAAAGCATCTCATGCAAATTTTAAGGGTGAGTCAGGAGAAGCAGTTACCCAACAGAATGGGAAAACAGAATTTCACTTTGGGAAATTAAACCATCTGAAGGCTAACAGCAACGCACATCGAGCGCCCTTCCTCCGGAGGCTGACCTTATGGAAAAATCCTTGAAGACTTCATCTGGCATTAAGATTTTTTGGGGGGTTTCTGCGTCTCGGTAGGATACCGAGCAGGAAGCCTGCAGCTTCTGCGAGTCCCCTGCGCCGCTGCCTACCCGGACCGGGGGGCACTCCCGCAGACGCTGGCACCGCTTCCCACACCCTCCCGCCTCCTGCTCCATTTGCGAGCGCAGGTTTTGCAATCCTCTCCTGGGCTCACCCAGGGATTTCAAGTTCTTTGTGATTATGTGGCTGGGGCGGGAGCTGAATGGAGTGGAAGGAACGGGACGTCCAGGCGTTTTGTTTTGCTGACAATCCAAAGAACTCCTTCAGAAAAACGTTTTCTCCTCTCGACTCTCTCCAAGAAAGAGCACATTTGGCAGCGGCCCGTGCAAAGCCCCTTTGCGGCGGGGAGCGGGCAGGAGAGCCGCCCCGGAGCACGCAGCCTCCCTGCCCCTGCCCTCTCTGCCGGCACAGGCGGCCCGAGAGCCGGCTGGGCGCTCAGCACTCGCTCTGTTCCCCTTCCGACCCCTGACATCCCGTTCCACCTACCCGGACTGGTGAACCGCTCAGCTTTTATCCATCTGCTTTTACCCACTCCTGCTCGAACCATCGGGTTACCACGACACGAAGCGTTTTCCCATCCCAGCAGCAAAGGAACATCACCACCAAAATTATTTTTGTGGCTCCTGAGCACCACGGTTTAGATCCTGGCCAACTGCTTCATTAACATACCAAGGTTAAACAGGTTCAAATGCGTGCCCATGTACTCTACAAAAGCCAAAAGTCAAATGCTGGTCCGTTTGTTTAGATGTAAATCAGAGGGAACAACAAACAGCTCTGGCATTTTTGCAGCACCAGGCGCAGAGCCAGAGCCATTAAAAAGACAAGCGCTCATCTGCTCCTTCCTGCTATCTTGATCTGTTTCAGTCATGTAAATATATTCAAATGTTCACTCTAAAAATAATTGCAAATGCCACAAGACCCATTTCAGTGCGTTGTAGCTGGAGCAGTCAGGATTTAAGGCCAACTGGAATAATCACGGCTATGCAGACCAAGACAGGCTAATTACCAGGAAAGATCTGCAGTTTAAAAGGGAGGCTGGGAGCACAGAAGCGCTCTGTTCTTTGCAAAAACGGCTTACAGCGAGCGTTGCCCACCGAGACGCTCCCAGCAGCTCTGGCCCGAGCGCCGCAGGAGAGGAACAAAGGGACTCACTCATTTCGCTGTGTGAAGCAGGACGCCGGCCGGGAGCTCCGGCAGCACCCGGCAAAGTGCCGTGTCCCTGGGGATCACCCTGCCTGCCGGGCCGGGGCAGACACAGCCCCCACTGCTGCCCACCCGAGGCCACCAGCACGGGGAACCTCTTGCTCTGCTGTGGGGCAGCAGGAAGGCAGAGGCGCAGGTGCCGATGGCTGCCGTACGGAGCGCGCCTTCTGCCGTCCTGCCGTGCCCTGGACTCTCCCCGCTGCCGCAGCACACCGCTGCTCCCGCCACCAGAACAGCCCCGCTCTGCCTGCTGCACGGCAGCCGTGGGCACCGGCGCAGCTGAAGCAGAACGAACTTCCCTGGCAGGATTACCCCAGCGTACCCGGGCGGGCTGAACCAGAACCCGTGACCGTGGTGGGCAGCGGTCTGCTGAGCAACCGCAAACGGTGCCGGCTTATTTTCTACTCTTTTGTGCAATCCTCCACTAAGAATTCCCCCAAATTTATGGGGCTTATTAGTCTATGAGAGAAGAGGGATGGATAACTTCTCCCACAGCAGATACCTAGTGGAAAATATCATGGCATAATCAGGCAGCACGGCTGTTTGATCAGAGATGACTTTCTAGTCCTTCGGATGCCCAAGCCGGCTCCGAGAGCTTTGCACTCCAGCAGGAATTCGGGAGCTCTCAGGGGCTTCTCTGGCCCATCCCAGCAGGGACTGGAAACTGCCGCAGCTGGCGATGGGGAGCAGGAGTCAAAGCGCCAGCAGCCGACCCCGGGCTGAAGCCCCCGAGTGCAGCTCAGGCACGGCAGGACAGGGACGGGCTGTGACCACGGCCAGGGCTCCGTCCCTGACAGCGACGGGCATGGCTGGTACTGAGAGCAGAAAGCGCGGGGCAGACAGGAGCTGGTGGGGAAGTGACGGCGGAGCAGTGACAAACAAGGACACAAGAGGTCCTACACGCAGAAAGCCTCCCTTATTTTGCACACTGACGGGACATTAGCATGGACAAGGCTTAAACGACGTCTTGTCAGCTTGCGAAGGCAACACGATATTAACGGAGCATTGTCGGCAGTGTGCGCAGGCGTATGAAATATTCACCAGCCCGCGCCCGGCATCCCAGGCGAATCGACTGCTCTGGCACAGGCCATCTGTACATGCTTACCTTCCCCCGGTAAGTTCATTTTGCTGCTAGCCGAGCCTCATGCTGAAACACGGGTGGCCGCCAAAGTACCTAATGGGAAAGAAAAGCCACAATGTCCATTTGTTTATTTATGGCACAAATACGCACCCGCGGTGACAAGTGATGCTCTCCTCCTCGGCACCTTCCCCTGCCGCACGTGCCCCTCCTGCCCACAGCCTCCCTCCGAGCCCAGGGGAAGGGGGCTCCCGGCGGAGCTGGCGGTCCCGGCCCACGGTCAGCGCTGGCAGCCAGATGCAGCATGCCTGCGACGCGGCACGCCTGCGACTCGGCCACCCGCCCCAAGGCACCGGCACCGCTCCACCATGGCGGCATTCGCAGGGCTGAGCCGGACGGAGAAACTGAGGGAAGCGGGAAGGCAGCTGCTCTTCTAGGAAACGAAGCCTCCTGGAAGGCAGAAGCCTCAGGGGGACAGGAGCGGCTGGGGTGTTTAAAACCCAGGGATGACAGTCGGAACACGGCACGCTCCCATCGCACACAAGCAACCGGCGCAACAGCCCGTCCCAGAGGAAGCAGCTCCAGACCCGCCTACCGCAGGCTGAAAGCGCTGAAATCGGGCACGAGCCAGACCATCGTCAGAGTCCCCAAACCAGTAACAGCAAAAGGAGACGGGGCCCAGAGGACTCCCCAAGCCTGGCAGGTCACGCTCATGCCTCCAGGTGGGATCACGGGGATGCCAACCCCTGCGCTAGGAGCTGCCTGCACTGCTGGGATCTCCCTGGCTCCAGCCCAAGGGACACATGCCTCCCCAGCCCCACCACTCACCGAGGCGGCAGCGCCGGCCCCTCGCGGCACACGAACCCCACCAGGCAGGGAACCAAAACCTGCGCGCCGGCCCAAACGCCAGGTTTCCCACAAGGATACGATGTCTGCGCCCACGAGGGCTGCACCCGTCCCGGGGAGCTCGGCAGCTGCCTGCACCGCCCTGGTTGAAGCCGTCCTGCAAGTGCGGAGCACCCCCGTGCCGGCGGGCAGGCAGGATGGCACTCTGCTCCGCGGCTTACAGCGCATGCACAGGACCACAGGCTCGTTGCGTGGCCACTGCCGCCGTGCCCTTCCTGTAGCCAGCCCCTCTTGATGCATGACGGCGTCCCGGCCTTGGAGGATGTTTTTGAGAACATTTCAAGTACGGACACTAACGGTTATTCCAGCCACCCAAGAGTCTCCTCCTCTCCTGCCCAGCTGCCATCGAACGTCACGCAGCCCCTCCGCTTTAGCACTAATTAGAAACCAGAGGGAAACTCCACCCAGAACGAACTTTGCAAGAACTCACCCGCAGTGCACGCATCACCCTCCTTCCCCGCAAGGCTTTCTGCTTGACCCTGGCCTGGCCTCCATGGACCACAGGATTGCAGTCCGGACGAGGCTGCGGGTCTGCGGAGCAGCAGCCGCGTCCCCGGATGCACTTCTGCAGTGCCACGAGTGATCTGGTGCACGGAGCGGCAGTGGTTTAACAGCCCAGCTCCGCCACGCTCTGCTCCGGAAATGGCTCCAGATCTTGCCCGTGCACACACACACACAGACACACACGCGCACACACGCTTGCAGACTTCCTTCCTGAAGCCTCCCACCGCAGCGCGGGGCCGTGCAGCCACCGCGGCCGAGCGAGCACCAACCGACCGCAGCCTCCGTGCCCTCCTTCACCTGCTGTTGTGAAACGGGCAAACCACCACCACTGCCCGAGAGCAGCCCCGCGTGCCGGCACAGCGCGGTGTCGGTGCGGCTGCCGGAGCGAAGGAGCCGTGCGCCATCCGTGGCGATGAAGCCAAGTGTTACAAGCAAACAACACAACCAGTTTCTACGAGAAGCTCAGCACCATCAAAAAAAAAAAAAAGGCATTTTTCTCTAAACCATTCCCAGAAATGATCGCTATTAACTGCAACTTCCCCAAAAGACATAGGTGTGGCCTGGAAAATTTTAGCTCAAATCGTTGGTGCTTAATAGGAGGATGAGGAACTACAGATGTCTTTGTGGCGGAACAGCAGCAGAAGCTGTAGTCAGCAAGAAACATGCTAATATATCTAGCTCGCATCTTTACAAATCAGCAAAATTTAACCACTTAATTGAGAGTCTCCAGTTAATTCGCACGCGGCGTGCAACGCAAAAATAAACGCAGCTTGCCTGAGGGCGACCGCTGCCGTCCCAGCCCGAGCCCACACAAACGCGACGTGCGCAGAAGCGGGCAGCGCCGAAGCGGGCAGCGCCGAAGGCAGGCGCGCTTCTCCTGGCCCTTCCCGGTGGCAACTTGTAACGCGTGTTTCAGAACGCCCGATGACTCCGAGGCATCTCCCTTAGCACAACAGAGACGCTCGTGCCCTGAGGAGGCAGCAGCAAACAGGAGAGGGGTCAGATGAGCCCCGGGAGAGGAAAACTGGGAAGAGCCAGCGGCGGCCGAGGAATGGGAAGGGACGGGCTGCCGGCCCCAACGCACGGGTTGTTTCTCCGTCTCAACGTCAAAGCAGCCCGAGCGAGAGCTGATCGGCGAATTTTAAAACGTTTGCCAAGAGGTCAATGAGCAGCCCTGGGAAGCAGCAAGCACGGAGCAAGCACCGATCTCTGCTCGCTGCTACACGCGCACAGAGGCCGCCGAGGCGACGGCAGAGGCTGGGGTTCACCCATGTACAGCGTCAGCCCCCTCACGCAACCCGCGGCTCGTCCTCGTCCGTCCCCGGCACGGCAAGGATCGATCCCTGGAGGGGTGGCCAGCCCGCAGGAGCAGGGTCCAACCTACGCCGCGGTTTGCTGCCCACCGCAATCGACACTGCAGCCGCTCGCAGCAGCACGGGAGCTGTGTACCAACCTCTGCCGGGGGTGAGCAACGGCCTGAGGCTCCGGGCGGTGAGAGAAGAGCCCACTTTTATGCACATGAAATTAAGCTGTTAAACGGCACCTGCAGCACTCAAAAAAAAAAAAAAAGGCAGTTGGTTTCAGGCCATCAAGCGGCAAAAACAGCAACACCGACAGCAGAACAGTTTTTTGCTTATTAAAGCTAAAGATGCGCTGCAGACCACAAGCCCAGGCGTATCTACCGGAATCAGAAGCCAATCCCAGTAAAAATAAAGTGATTTTAGAGCACTTCAGGGTTAGGTGTCCCTTTGAAAATCCCCAAATGGAACAAACAGCGCTGTGGTTTGCACTTGCACCGCCAACGTTATCCCAAGTAAAACTGGAAGAAGTCAAGACTGCAAGAACGAGCATTTAAGCACACATCTCAGCACCCAGACCGCAAGGAGAGTGTTTACGCTCGCATCTTAGCACCCAGCCGGCTCAGCTCACCTCCACAACAGCCGCAGGGCACGCCAGGGCACGCCGACGCTGCCGCGCTCATAGGTGCTGCCCCGTTTCCGTTCAGCTGAGCGCACTCAATGCGACGCACCAGCCAGAGTCCCTGCAACGACACCGGCGCCCGAACCGCCCCTCTTCGCCTTCCACTGCAAAAGGCGCTCGCCGCTGCTCCGCTCCGGTGCTGAAGCCGCCGCAGCGGCTGGGCGCGAGGGTCCGTCGGCACAGCCCACCGCCACGGCACAGCTCCCGCTCGCCGGCACCACCACAGCTACCGCGGTCCTGCAGCGCGGAGCTCGCTGCCTTGGCCCTGCAGGGGCAAGGGGCTTTCACAAAAGATCGTTTCTCTCCCAGAGCACAAAGCCCTGCTCCAGCGGAGACACGGGAATTTGGTCTCACTGCTGAGCACCTAGAAAAATAAAGTAGCAGAATCTGATGCCCCGAGGATTAAGGCAGCGTGCACCGGCTTCAAACACTGGCTTTCTCGCTCAGAAAAGCCATGCGGCGCGTTCCCAGCTGAGCACCCCGCACACCACCCCCGGGAGCCCGGCCAGCGATGCGTGCACAGCGCGCCAGCCTGCTGTAACAGGCTCTAAATCCGACCGACAGAGAATCGGCAGGCATTTCACAGCACAAATGTACTGTTCGTTTGTTGCCTTGAGGCTGTTATGATTAGAAAAACATTTTATTATCCTGCTCAACACTACAGTGTTCCCAAAATAATAAAAATCCCACCAATTTACAGCATCTTCACTCCGCCCGCCTCTCGTTCCAAGCACAGCAATGGCATTTCATCGTCCGGCGATGGAAACCACAGCATCCACTTCTGCCAACCTCTCCGTAAGGCAACAGCCTTTGTCTCAAACTGGCTGATTAATTATGAAATGCCCGAAGTGAAAGCTGCTGGCAGAAGGTGGTGATGGAGGCACCCAGCCCAGCGACCTGGCACAAGCCACCATACCCACCGCAGCCTGGCAAAGCCAGGAGGGACGGGGCTCGCCCCAGCCCGCTCTGGGCTCAAGGAGCAGGGTCGGGAGGCACGGGTGCCGCTGGAAGGACTGAGCCGAGGGGGTACAGGTGGGGAAGGGAGACCCACAGCCGCCCCGGAGCAGGAGGGCGTCCGAGACCCCCACAGCAGATCGGCTCCGTCTTCACTTCGGAAGCGCCTGCGCCGAAACAGGACGGGAGCTCTGCGCTTCGGAGGCACGCGTCTGACTTTTAATCAACGCGCGGCTCCAATTCAGAGCTTTTACCTTTTCTTAATTACTCTGCAGTCGCTGCCTCGCGGGCACAAAGGCAGCGCGGGTGCCACCGCGCGAGCGGCGACAGACAGACAGACACGCTCCCACGCTCGCTCCCCTTGCGCCCTGACCGCCGGCCCCGTCGTCCCGCGCCCCTCGCAGAGCTGGACGAGGGGGCTTTCAGGAAGCACAGAGCTGTTCCCGGCTGGGTTCCCTCCAGCTCCGAGCCCTGGCCCAGGGTGGGTCCCGGGGAATCCCGCTGGAGAGGGGCGCAGGGAGCGCTGCGGGGCCAGGGGACCCAGAGTTCACAGCCTCCGTGTTAACGCACCGCGCTCGCTGCAAACACGACTCTTCCCTCCCAAAACTGAACAAAGGTTCCCCGCACGGATGTGGGCGGCCAGAGCTCGCCATACAACAGGGAGAAAAAGAAGTCAGAGGAACTGCTAGAAAAAATACTGAGTATCTTCAAACAAATATTTTCCAAATCCACACGCCAAACCGAAAGTCTCAACAAGCTCCATTGCTGCAAGCACAAAGGTCAGGATTTGCAAATAAAAGGTTGCTTCTGCAAGAGAAACCCCAAAACCTCAAATTTGCTTAAGAAACAAACTCAAAATATTTTATTTCCCCACGCAGCAACACCAAGCATCCCCAGCGCTGAAGGCACTGACGGAGGAGAGGGCGACGTGGACAGAGGGGCACGCTGCGTGGCCCCCGGGCAGCAAGGCAAGGGGCAACACAGCTGCACCCCACCTTCCCGCAGCCCCTCTCTGCTCGCCCCTGCCCCGCTGCCTGCGGCTCCCAGGGGAGCACAGCCCTGCGGGTACACGGTCCTGGGCACGGATCACCCCCAGGACCTACACTGCGGCACGGACAGGCTCAGCGCGTCGGCTACCACAAGGGCAAGCGTTTGGCATTTTTACTAAGCCGGTAATTTTGGGAAGGGCACAGAGAGCTGCCCAGCACCGTGTGGATACGTGGCCTCCCACTCGATACGGCGCAAAGCCCGTGTGCCTGCACAGCCCCCAGCGAGGACGTGCACAACCTCCCACCAAGCCCCGGCACGGGAGAAGCTCTTCTCGTTAAACCGTGGATGGAAAAAAGTAAACTGGTCCTTCCAAGACACGCTGCTCTGTGCACGGCGTGGCCGACCCGTATGACAAATTACTCTGAACAACGCATCCGAGTGCTTCACAGCTCAGTTCCGGTCTTCAGAAGCCCAGCTGTGAGCCCTGGGTCCTCTGCTGCCATTTACATCTGCAAACTCCGAGCCACCGAGGGCTGCCTCTGCGTGCCATCCTCCCTCTGCGTGCCACCCATCCACGCTGGCCCGCAGCCAGCTGTGAGCACAGCTGCCCAGGGGAGCAGGGTGTGGGTGCTCTCCCACCCCCCTTACAGCACGTCCAGGCACAGCCACCGCCAGAAACGGTCGCTCACGCCGCAGGATCCACCCCCAGCACCCAGCAGGAACGTGAGCACTGGAGAAACCCCAGCTGCTTCTCCCTGCCCCGTGACAGCAGNCAATAAATTACCCTGAACAGCGCATCCGAGTGCTTCACGGCTCGGTTCCAGTCTTCAGAAGCCCAGCTGTGAGCCCTGGGTCCTCTGCTGCCATTTACATCTGCAAACTCCGAGCCACCGAGGGCTGCCTCTGCGTGCCATCCTCCCTCTGCGTGCCACCCATCCACGCTGGCCCGCAGCCAGCTGTGAGCACAGCTGCCCAGGGGAGCAGGGTGTGGGTGCTCTCCCACCCCCCTTACAGCACGTCCAGGCACAGCCACCGCCAGGAACGGTCGCTCACGCCGCAGGATCCACCCCCAGCACCCAGCAGGAACGTGAGCACTGGAGAAACCCCAGCTGCTTCTCCCTGCCCCGTGACAGCAGCCTGCGAGTGCAGGGGCTCCGGGCCGGCGGTCATGTCTCCATGGAGAAGCACCTCGATGCCGCAGCCACTTGTGAGCTCACTCGCCTGGGAACGCGCGATGGGAACCGGACGCTTGCTTAACGTCCGAGCGCTGTGGATTGAGCAACCCTCAGCCGCTATCACCGGTTCTCGTCTGTGGACCCTGCGAGGGGCAGCTCGTCCCGCACGGCTCCTACGGACACGGCCCACGCTCCTGCCGGCACCCACGCTGCGAGGTCAGCCCGAAAGGATGCATCGGGGATGAAACCGGGGGGTGGAGGGGGGAGCATCGTTCACCTTTAGATAGGATTTCTTTGAGGAGAATCCCTGGGATGTGGGAGGCAGACGGGGTTTAGGAGGACTGCACAGGCTAAAGGCTTGCAAAACGGTGTGAAACAAAGCAGGCAGACAACAACACGGCAAGCTTCTCCCGCCGGCCTGCACGCTCGCTGCCTGTGCTCAGGGGGCGGCTAAACCCAAAGCGAAACGTGCTCTGCCGAGGCATGAGGCTGNCGAGGGGCAGCTCGCCCCGCACGGCTCCTACGGGCATGGCCCACGCTCCTGCTGGCACCCACGCTGCGAGGTCAGCCTGAAAGGATGCATCGGGGATGAAACCGGGGGGTGGAGGGGGGAGCATCGTTCACCTTTAGATAGGATTTCTTTGAGGAGAATCCCTGGGATGTGGGAGGCAGACGGGGTTTAGGAGGACTGCACAGGCTAAAGGCTTGCAAAACGGTGTGAAACAAAGCAGGCAGACGACAACACAGCAAGCCTCTCCCGCCGGCCTGCACGCTCGCTGCCTGTGCTCAGGGGGCGGCTAAACCCAAAGCGAAACGTGCTCTGCCGAGGCACGAGGCTGAGGCTTCCTAAATGCATCACAAACTCATCAGAAGACGCATCTGTACGGTGCCAAATAAACCCACCTGCAGGGTGTTTTTCTCTCTCCAAAAACGTTCTCGACAGTCACTGCGTTTCACAGCGCTCCTGCCATCCCCTGAAGGCTCAGCGTATCTGTAACGCAAACTGCCTGTGGAAGCCGCTTCTTAAAATAGCAACAGAAATTACTAATACTGTTTTTAAAACCTACAGGCAGAGAACAGCAGCGGCACGAGCCTGCCCGTCCTGGTGAGCCCACCGGGGAACCGCGTCCTAGGGACACCGACGGCAGCTCCCGCCTCCGTGTCCCTGGCCTGGGACATCGCGCCAATTCTACCTGTGTCTCCCACGGCCATGCCCTCCGACGCCGGCTGCAGCACCGGCTCCGGGCGATGAGGCACGGAAGCCAGCTCTCACGGCCGGGTCCTAGCAGTCTTCGGGGAAACACGGAGCTGCAGGCAGCAGCCAGACGCCGCTCGCCCGGAGAGCCGCGCCGCCCGTCGAGCGCGCACGCAGGCACAGAAGCAACTTGCAGGAACGGAGGGAGCTCAGCGCTCTGGACCGAAACACCAGGCTGCTGGGAGCCACCAGCCCCTTCCTCAAACCCCACCCTCACTGGTTCACCCACGAACCGCGGGGCACTTACAAAGGTCAGCGCTGGAAATCACCCCCCAGCTTCAGGGCTTCCCTCCCCTGCGTGAGCACCCTGCGGACCCTCGGACCTCTCTGCGGGCAGCGCAGCACGTCTGTTCCTGCCGGGCATCGCACGCAGGCAGCCACCAAGCGCACGCCGCAGGCAGGCACGCTATTACAAACCCCGCTTGGAGGAAACGTTTGAACCCACGCTGGCACTTGACAGGCTCCCCGCGAGCACGCTGCGGTATTCCCAGAAAAGCAACGTCAAATTTGGAAACCTGTTAGCACAAATGGTTTTATTCCCTCCGCTCAGCCTTGCTCAGCACCCGAGCACGAGAGCAGACAGCTGTGCAAAGGGGAGACTCACCGCCCGCACGTTAAGTGCAAGCAGCTGGCGGGGCCGGGCTCTGACTCGCAGAGGAAAGCGTGTGAAGGGGTTTCAAGCTGCGAGATGTTTTTTGGACAGAGAGCGCGCGTGCAAACAAACACAGCGAGGGACAGAACAAAGGCCCGCGCCGTGCAAACCATACCCTTCCCGTGGAAGATCGCAGCCCAGCTCACGCTGCTGGCAGCACCAGGCACCGTGACTCCGGCCACGAGTCCCAAGGAACTTGGGTTTGCTACGGAAATGGCGTGCATCTCACATCCCTACGACGCGGCACCGCGGGGCAGCGGCCCGGTGGCAGACAGGCAGAGCGGGGAGAGCGTCAGCGTTTCGGGTGGGCTGCGAGGCACCGGCGCGGCCGCTCGGGAGCCTGTCTGCAACCCCCCTGCCGAGGGACCCGCGGCCGCCCTGCAAAAGCCGCGGCTGCCCACAGCTCAGCTGCTGCCAAAACCTTTTGTCCCACAAGTTGAGGCCGACGCCGAGCGAGACCCGCGGGCACAGCCTCTCACCGAGCGCTGCCTTGCCCAGGCCGCTGCAGCACAGGCCGCCACGCTCGCCCCGGCGGAGGACGGCAGCCCCGAGCTCAGCCCTGGGTGCCTGGACGGACGGACAGCTGCAGCCCATGGGTGCCCCTGATGGGCAGCATGCCCGAGCCTGCTGCCCGCACCGCCGTCCTGCGCGGCGACGCGCGGGTGCTGGAGGGCACGGCGCGGTGCTGGGCTCCCAGCGGGCTGCCAGGGGGACCGGGGGCGAGCGGGGCACGTCGCAAGGCAGGGAAGGGCGAAACAAGGGACGTGGAGCACCCTGCACTGAGCACCCTGCGCCACGCACCCTGCACCAAGCACCCTGCACCGAGCACCCTGCACCGAGCACCCTGCAC
>VZSC01018648.1:36053-47870 GCA_013398225.1 Steatornis caripensis
CGCCGCGCGTGCTCCCGCTTCCACCGCGGTCTCCCGCGTCCCTGCCGCGAGCCCAGCGCTGGGGACGAGCGGTTCCCCTGGGGACATCGCCCGCCGTCGCGTCGCGCCCTGCTTGCAGCACGAGGCTCGAGCAGGATGGAAAAGCAGAGCCGACACGGAGCGTCCCGCGGCCGCGCTCGTGCACCGCCGACGCCCGAGCAGCTCTAGTCTTCCGTTTTTTTTTTTTTAATTTGCCTCACAAGGTAGAGTACATCCAGGGAATGTGCAATGTACAAGGAAAGTGCTGAGCAGGCGAGGGGAGGTGGGGGTGCCCCACGGGGCCCGGGACTCGTAGCTAGCAGGCAGCACGCTCAGTCGGAGGGCACGTCGGGGGTGACGAAGGTGCCCTTCTGGTCCCACTGCATGTCCCGGATGCGGCGGATGGACTGGATCTGGGGCTGGAAGGCAGACCACTCGTTCCAGTGTCGGAAGTCTCCGGTCTCAAAGAGGTACTGGTAGCCTCTGTAGCCGGGGTACTGGTACCCGACCCAGCTGCAGGGAAAGCAAACAGAGGGCACCTGAGTGGGGTCGGCCACTGCAGGCAGCAGTGACGCGGCCGGCACGCTCTCGGGAAGACGGCAGAGCACCTCTGCCTCCCGTTCGCTGGGTGCGACCCCCTGGGTGATGGGCTGCGCCACCGAAAGCAGCGGCGCAGTGCTTTCTGCCTGCCCGAGAGCCCCGTGCGGGTGCTCAGTATCAGTGGGCAGCGACTTGGGGCGCAGGGTAGGACGGGGAGCCTGGCAGGAGGCAGCCGCTGCTGCGGCCCGGCTTACGTTCCACTGGGCACCTGCACGCTGCCCACGCGGTCGCAGAAGCCGTAAGCCCAGAGGCTGGGCACGTCGTCCTCCTGGATTTCCATCTTGTTGCCCTTGAAGTCAGCAGACTCGTACAGGGAGATTTTGTGGTCCTCAGCCTCCTGCGGAAGACAGAAGCAAGGCGCTGGGTCACGCAGCCAAAGCCCTGGAGCTCGCCGCGATGAGGCACCAAGCAGCACGGATCTGTCCCTGGCCAGATCCTGCTGGGTGCTTTCTGCTCCCAGACCACTCACCATTTTGATGGGACGCATGGACATGAAGCAGTCGCTCCGGTAGCTGCTAGACCAGGTGTCCCAGCGAGGGTACTCGCCCTTCTCCAGGATGAACATCTCCCCGCGCATGTTGGCCTGCTCGTAGGCCACCCAGCTGGGGAGAGGGGTAGGACAAGACCGCGGGTCAGACGCTGCCCACCAGCTCCTCTGCTGCTCAGCCAACCTCGGAGCTGGGCTCCCAGCACCCAGAAAGGTTGCGTGTGTCAGGACCGGCCCCACCATGCTGCTCCCACCTTTTCCCCAGCCCAGGCACTCCGGCACGTGCAGAGCCAGCTGTGAAGCACCGAGCTGTGGGCTCTTGGCTGTGTGCTCGCTGGTTCTCACGTCCAAGGCCGCCAGCAGGCACCCGCGTGCTCGCAGCATCGCATGGGCCCAGGGGGCAGCGGGACCCCGAGGCAGCCGGCGAGCCCCGCACGCTGCTCACCAGAGACTTGTCCTTGCGTTGTCTCGGGACTTTGTTTTCCCCCTGGCACCACCGAGCCGGGGCCACGGCTGCCCAGGCTGCCTGCTCCTGGCACGCCTGCATGCTTCACTGCACCAGCTGCAGCCAGCTCTGGCACTCATCCCGTTACCGGGGTGCGGGTGCTCAGGGTTTATTCCGCTGCAAAGTCACCTCTTTAGCAACGCCACGAGGTGCTGCTGTGCTGTGAATGGCACAGGCTTGGGGCTCCAAAAGCCCTCGACACAACAGCCCTGCCTTTCCCACTTCGCGTTTCCCTGCAAAACAGGGCTATTTCTGCAGATGCCCACAGGTATCTTCCTCGCGGTAGGAGCCGCGTTCGAGTACCACAGGCAGCACGACCTTGCGCTGACTTCTAAGGCTGAGCTCGGTTGATTTTGCTTTTGTCTTTCCCTAAGTAAATTTTTGGGCGCAGAGTCTCACCAGTGACTCCGAAGAAGCCTCTGAGGATTGAGACCCTAATAACTGTTCTCCAAGTCTCACCCTGTCTGTATGTAGCACAGCTTCCCAGCCCTCACACCTGAGCTCCTTCGGGGCTGCTCCGTCCCGTTTTCCTTCAAGAAGTGTTGGATATTCTGCGTTGCTAATAAAAAAGTTGTCGTCGCTGCTACGTGGTGTCGTACAAGGTGACCACAGGTCACCTTGCCCAGTCCCTCAGGGCAAGCCGTGTCCCGTGCGTCCTCCCCGCAGCACCGCCAGCCCCCCCGGCTGTCCTGCCGCTGCCAGGCTGCCTTCCCCGGCGTGACGTTTCCAGCCGGGCACGGCCACGGTGAAATGCTCTTTCAACGCAGAGATCATCCATCTGTTCAGTTATCTGCTTTGGCGATCATTGCTGTCCCTGCCTGTGTCGACTGTTCCCGTGGCTTTCGGACCTTCCCAGCCCCAGCTCAGCTGCCTGGGCGCAGGCCGGCGTGCGGACCTGCCTGCCCGCCCGCGCCTGCCCGCTCCAGCCTTGTCTCCGCGGTGGCCATGGCCACCAGCCTTCTCCAAGGCACCTGCCTCGTTTCACCTTGGCTTCTCCAAAGCCTACAGGTCTCTTGCATTTCATGGACGGCTTCAGGCAGCAGACCTGATGGACACCTTTCCTCAGCCTTCGGCTTTGCCTCCAGCGCCCTTTGCTTTACGAGCGGCCCTGGCGGCCTTCCCGCCTGCTCAGGCCGTCCTGCCCTCCTCGAAGGAGACCCGCGGTCCTCAGCTCTGCTCCTGTGCTGGCCCCGCTCCGCGCTCTGCCCAGGCTGCGGGGAAATGCCCCTGCACTCCACGCTGCACCCAGGGCTGCTCCCCAGAACCACGTCCCCACCTCCCCAGGGCATCCCCAGGGATACGGTCCCCTCCGTGACTGGGGTCACTTACGGTCCAGAGGTGACGATGATGCTGCGCACCCGGTCGAAGCCGCGGTCCGCCAGGTTCAGGCACTCGGTGGTGAACTCCATCTGCCTGCCCTGGAAGTTCTCCTGCTCGAAGACGATGATCTGGTGGGGGAGGGAAAGGGTTGGATGGGACAGGCATGCTCGGAGAGGGCTGCGGGCAGGGCGGTCCTGCGTGTCCCTGCGCAGACCCCGCACGCACAAGCCCACGGCCCCATGCGTTCCCCTCGGCTCTCCAAGGCTTCCTGCAGCTTTTTAGGTCTGGTGTCCGGGGAAGCCAAGCCGAGCTCTGTGCAGGCGCATCCGCATCCCAACACAGGCTGAGCACAGCGAGGCCCCCTCCTGACAGCCATCCCTGCTCTGAGAGGGCCTCATCCTGCCCCTGATTTTGCTGCTCTAAAGCCATGTTCCCCCGTGCCAGTGCTCACATCAGGCCCCAGCCAGGCCGGGAAGGAGCTGCTTTTGCAGGAGCTGCATCCACACCGCGGACTTTGCCTGGCACGTGCAGAAGTGTCACCGGAGCCCTCGCATCACTCGTCCCCAGCCCCACTGCAGCATCCTGGTGGCACACTGCCCCAGCATCACCGTGGCGTTTTGGTGTTGGCCGTGTCACCCACAGCCTCCTGCTCCACACCCTGCAGCACCGCAGGACCCCCACACACAGAGGGCAGCCAGCCCTGATGCCAAGACCCAGGGGGGACCACTTCCGAAGGCCGCGGTCTCCAATGAGCCGCCTCAGCCAAAGGGCACCGGGAGCATCCCTCCTGCAGCAGCCCCACAAGTGGCTGCCAAATCCTGCACCCAGAGAGGTGCTGGCCAGGAACGACAGAGCGGGGAGGGACGGCAGCTTCTGCGCTCTCTTCCTGCTCTCGGAGCGGGGTCCTTCCTCCTGGGACGCCTGTGCTCTCCTCCTGCCGACTATGGCGGAGATGCTGCCACTGTCCCTCACCCCAGGACCACGTCCCTGCGCGTGGGGAGCAGCAGGGCTTACCCTGAAGGCTTCTGTGGTGGGCTCCTCGCCCTTGCTGTTTGCAACGGGAGCAGGGTCGAAGGATGGAGTTGGCGCTGGGGCCGCCTTCTCCTTCTCCTCCGCAGCCTGGCCGGGAGCAGGGGGTTTTGTGGTCTCAGACATCGCGGTGTTGGACTCAAGCCTGGGACAGGGCACCGGGCAGAGAGGCCAGCAGCAGGTTAGAGAGGAGGCACGGATGCGGGCACCCACCACCCGCCCCAGCCCTGGCCCTACCCCAGGGATGGTCACATCGGGATAGGGGGCTCAGCAACGGGGTGGGCAGCTGGAGCCAGGAGAGGAGCTGCCGGGAAGTTTTCCAGGCGGGTGCAGGCAGTGGGGTCCTGCCTTCACCAGGAGGACGGACCGCGGGAGGTTCCGGGCGTCCACACTCTCCTCTGTGGTCAGGAGAGCCCTGCGCATGGTCCTACCACTGCAGGGGTGCCCAGGGCAGCCTCACGCCCCAGTGCCCAGTCGCTCCCCGCTCTCCCCATCTGGGCTGGGGCCTGACGCTGCACCGGGTGCTGGGGCTGTCCCGCACGGGCTGTGCCTGGGAGCCTGGCTGGGGGCTGGGGTAGCCCCAGTTTGCTGAGGCTCTCCAGTGGGCGTGCTGCTGCTGGTCCCCGGTAAGTGTCACCAGTGGCTGCCAGGGCAGCAGTGGGCGGTGGGACGCTGGGCACCGGGGTGCTCCCAGGCACGACGACCGCAGCGGTGGCCATGGCTGAGACCCTGCATTTCCCTCTCCCTGCCTCGGGTGCGGCTGCAGCCCGGTGCCCGGGGACTTTGTCCTCTTACCTGGGCAGCTGCTGCTTCTTGTTGGAGTGAGCGGGCTTGTGTTTCGGGGTGCCACGAGGCCCCCACTTTATAGCCTGGCAAGGGCAGACCCCCAGGCGGGCGCACAAAGGAACTGCCAGCTCATCAGTGTCTGCGTGGCCGCCCAGTCATCACATCCTGCAAAGCGCTGGGCGAGCTGGAAGCCTCTCCCCGGCCTCGTGCCCAGCCGCTGAACCCAGCACTTTCCTTTGTGCCCGCGGCACAACAGAAGACCTGACCGTGCCACTTTGCAGCGCGCGGCGGCACCCGCTGCCCCTCGTGCGGCCGCCCTGACAGGGCATATATAGCCCTTGCGCGACCCGGCCAGCAGCGGCACCAACACGCCGCCTTCCCCTGCCCACCGCCCCCGGCACGCACTGGAGCACGGCACCCAGCTCCAGTGCTGCTGCGGCTGGGGAGGGTGCGCCAGCCCCGTGCCCGTGGCTGCGTGGTGCCCAGCCCTATGCCTGCACTGGGCTCACTTCTCCCCTCTAAACACTGAACCTCTTGCTTTAAACATCACTCCATACCTGCAAACGCCTGAGTGCGCTGCGCTGAGGGTGCCAGGCTGTGAGGCTTAAGTGTTTTGAAATGCTTCAGGAGTTGGGTTTTTTTTTTCCAAATGACATCGGATCGAAGGTGACACTTTCCCAGCCGTCTCAGTCCCTGACAATGGTGCCCTCCTCCGAGGACGTCCCTGCTCACTGCATCCGCCAGCAGGGACCTTAGCTAGTTCTCAGCCCATTTAACTTGTGCTGGGCTCATTCTATCCACCCCCAGCTTTCCCGTCACCACGCCGCACGGTTCCAAATCCTACATGGGGTTTCGGTGCGTCGGTGCCATCTCTGACTGACGGCAGGCGGAGGGGGCCACGGGGTGGCTGGCCAGGGACACACTGGGCACCGGTCCCTGTGGCAGCTCAGCCTGCGGTGCCGTGTCCCCTGCACCCCGAGGCTGCTCTCCGCGCCAGGACGCGCCCCTGGGGGACCCCCACCGACTCTCACCGAGCCTCCCATCAGCTGCTCTCCCTGTTTGCCTGCTGTGATCCTGTTCATCGTGTAGATGCCTGCACACTTGTTTCCTCCCGGTCCTTTCCAGTACCCCCAGCCTCCCGCAGCACCGACACTCCTGGGCTGGCTCCCCGTCGCTGGCGGCAGTAAGTCACCCGAGGCTGCGCTTTCAGAAAGCTCAGAGCCCTCGGTTTTGCCGTCGCGTTTTGTTCCCCTCGAGAGTGAAGTGTGAACCAGCAGCGGTGGGCTGCGGCTGCAGCCTCTGGGCTATTGCCCAAAATCCCAAACAAAAAGCATTTGTTAATCCCTTCGTCTTTTCCCGTGGTTTTGCGGCTGGCCGTGCCGTGCCGCAGGCAGGGCCGAGTGCGGGAGCTGCTGCCCTGTTTGCCCTGGGCTCTCCGCACACTCTGGTCCCTCACCTTGGCGCTGGGCAGCTTTTTATGATTCACGGCTCTGAATTTGCGTTCATTTTCATGTTTGTTAAACAGATTTCTGTTTTAAGCTGCATTCTCTTCCTCTCGGAGCCAGGGTGGGTTTTTTAACCGTGCTGCCTGGCCCGTGGCTCCCGGACGTTCATCAGCAGGTTTCATCCACCCCTCAGCTTCTGCTGCCCTGCTCCTGGCTCCCCTTTCCCTCCCAGCTCCCAGCACCTTTGGACTTAGGCATTGGAAAACTGTGCTCGGAGGGACCGAGCTCTGCTCCAGACAGTTGCTCCACACTGCTTGGGCCGTTACTCCGAGGACTCGGCAGCCCCGTGATTTTCCCTGAGACGGTGCTGTGGAAGGGCGGATGGCAGGGATCTGTCCTCGGCGGTTCCTGAGCCCCCCGGCAGTTCCTGAGCCCCCCCAGACACAAAAGCTCTGCTGTCCCCACTGAGCATCCCTGCCGCTGGCTGCAGGTGCCTTGGAAAGCCCCGTCACTGCACAGTCCTGCCCTGCACCAGCCCCTCGCTGCACCGTGCCGCTCGGGCACGGAGGGCACGTGGGATGCACAGCTCAAACACAGCAAAGACTTGGGCAAAGAGTTGCCCAGGCCTCACCACCAGTTCAGGTGGCTGGACCTGCCCCAGCTCAGCCCCGGCAGGCGCGGGCACGGGTGCATGCCCAGCGTGAGGGGTTTGTTCTGCCCGGTGAGTCCTGCTGCACGCTGAGCTCCTGCTGCTGTGTCCCCTGCCCGGCACTGAGCAGCACCGTGCGTGCCCCCAGCCGCAGCCGCGGCTCCACATGACCACATGCCGGTGCTGGGGCATGTTGCGGAGAGTGAGCAAGCTGNCTGAGCTCCTGCTGCTGCGTCCCCTGCCCGGCACTGAGCAGCACCGTGCGTGCCCCCAGCCGCAGCCCCGGCTCCACATGACCACATCCCGGTGCTGGGGCATGTTGCGGAGAGTGAGCAAGCTGTGATCACCGCGCTGGTAGCTGGCAGCAAGCTGAGTTTAGCTCAGGCCACAGCGAGAGGCTGGGAGCAACTTGTGCCAAACACACGTTTGCTGGGGGCTGCAGATGTCGGGGACAGCCAGCACAGCCCTGCTGCGGCCAGGAGCAGATGCTTGCACGTGAGCCCCCCGCCGCGCTGCCGTGCTCACCCACTCTGCATCCCCCCGCAGTGCCCAGCGCTGCCGGGGCTGTGGCTGCACAAGGAGGATGCTCCAGCTCAGCCACCCGGCAGTTTCCTGGCAAGTGCTGTCCCAAAACACAGCACCACTTGGGAGCACCCAGCCCAACAGCCTCCTTTCGCTGCTGCCCCACTGCTCCCCACTCCCATGGGCACACTCTGCGGGTGCCTCTGCAAGGTGCCCAGCCCTCGGAGCCATGCACGCTCCCAGCACCACCCCGGGATGATTTGATGGGGGGGTCACCGTGAGCAAAGCTTGAAGGTATTTAGGTACCCAACACGTGGGTGCAGTGGGCTCTTTCGAGGTCCCTGCACGCAGAGGCAGGAGGCTGCTGCAGCGCTCCCTAAGCCTTAATCTGCATCTCTACTCCTTCGAGTGCCTTCGCAAACCTGCCCCTTGCTTCCCCACGGCCCTGGTCCCCACTTGTTGTGATGCTCCGTGGTTGCTGTGTGCTCAGCCTGCAAAAGAGCTGCCCCGGCTTTTTGGGAACGCTGCTCTGCCCTAGCAGGGAGAGCAAGTGCTGCCGCGAGCAGAGACGCATCTTTGCTCTTAATTCCCAGAAATGCGAGTGAGAAAACATCCCAGCGCCCCGAGCCGAGGCAGCGGGCAGGCAGTGCTGCCCATGGGCAGGAGCGCTGCCAGAGCTGGGGGGCATGGTCCCAGCCCCGGGGCAGGGCATGTGGCAGGAGTGCCAGCAGAGCCCAGGGGCAATGCCCCAGGTCCGAGGGCCTGGGGTCAGAGCCCGTTCCCGGTGGGCCTGGGGAGCGGGAACCGTGACGTCCCGGCTCATCAGCTTCTCTGCAGCGTCGCCTTTGTTCTGCCCGGTCCCTCCTCCCTGCCATGTGCTGAGTTAGGGTTTTCAGTAATGCTCTCCTGGGCTTTGTCTCTATCTGGAGGCTATAAAAACCCAGCCGGAGGGCTGCTGGATGTGCCACCTCCCCAGGCACCAGCACCTCGGCCCCTCGCTTTAACGGTCCCAATCCCCTGTGTCCCGGCAGAGCCACCATGACCTACCGCTGCAGGAGATCCTCTGGTCTCTGGAAGGTATGGGAGCCTGGGAAGGACTGGCAACGCAGCCTGAGCCCTGTGAACACCCAGGCAGGGGGGTGCAGTGTCTGCTCGGGGCCTCTGCACCCACAGAGCCCCCTGACCTGCTTCCTCCTCCCCAGATCGTGGTGTGGGATGAGGATTTCTTCCAGGGCAAGAAGCACGAGTTCACCACCGACTGCTACAGCACCCTGGAGCATGGCTTCAGCACCGTCCGCTCCTGCAAGATCGAGAGCGGGGCGTGAGTGGGGGTCACAGGGGGCTGCCACCCCACGGTGCTGCGGGACCCCACGGATGGAGGGGGGCTGGACAATGGCGGTGCCCGGTGCCTTTTGCCACGAGGCTGCCTCCTCCAGGGAATGACCTCATGTCCACGGGGTGCAGCGGGCTCTGCCCCAGGTGTGAGCGGGGTGGTGGGCGCCGCGGGGGTCTCACCCCCCTCCCACCCACCCCGGCAGGTGGGCAGGCTTCGAGCACTGCGGCTTCCAGGGGCAGCAGTTTGTGCTGGAGCGTGGCGAGTACCCGTGCTGGGAGGCGTGGAGCGGCAGCAACGCCTACCACGTGGAGAGGATGTGCTCCTTCCGCCCCATCGCCTGCGCCGTGAGTGCCCCCGCGCCGGCTCCCCGCCATGGGGCCGGCCCCCGGAGCCTTCTGCCGGGCTGGTCCCCGGAGCCCACCGCCGACCGCCAGCCAGGCAGCCGGGCAGGGCAGCCGTGCCGATGCCATGCCCCTCTCGGCGGCAGGACCACGGGCGCAGCAGGCTGATGCTCTTCGAGCAGGACAACTTCCAGGGCAGGCGGGGGGAGCTGAGCGATGACTGCCCCTCCCTGCCCGCCCTGGGCTGGGGCAGCAGCGCCGTGGGCTCCTTCCTCGTCTGCGCCGGCGCGTGAGTACCCTGAGGGCTTGCACCCTGCCGGGCCCCAGTGCTGGGGGCATGCACCGGAGCTGAGGATGCTCTGGCGGCTGCCAGTACTCTGCCCGCTGCTCAGCGCCCGCAGCACAGGGTGCTTCATGATGCTGCCAGCCCTCAGCCGCCACCGCTCTCTGCTCTGTCGCAGGTGGGTCTGCTCGCAGTACCCGGGGTACCGGGGCTTCCAGTACATCCTGGAGAGCGACAGCCGTGCGGGCGAGTACAAGCACGTGCGGGAGTGGGGCTCCCATGCGCAGACAGACCAGGTCCAGTCCATCCGCAGGGTCCAGCAGTGACCGCCGGAGCCATCGTGCCGCCAGCTGCGCGCCCTGGGCACCGTCTCTCCCATGGGGCGGCAGGGACAAAGCTCAATAAAGGCTCAGTTGTCAAAGGTGGCGCGCAGGCACGTGGCAGGGGGTGTCATGGGGGTGCATGGTTGGGAGCGATGCCGTGCCCGAGCGCAGAGCAGGGTCTCTGCAGGGGCAAGGACAGAGTGGGGCGGAACGACCTTCCTTTTCTGCCCCTGCAGCCAGCACAGGCATCCACATGTCCCCTCGCAGGCAGGCAAAGCCCCTGCCCAGCTCACATACGGAGCTGCGATGCGGTGCGCTGGTCTGCCCTCCGCCCCGCTGCCTGCCCCCCAAGGAGCTGTGGGGCCGGAGGCCAGAGCATGGTGGTCAGGCCCAGTGCAGGGGCGAGGAGCTGGGTGCTGAGCCAGTGGGAGCAGCAGCACAGCCCTTGCACAGCGCTGCACGTCCCACCAGCAAGGACCGTGTCTGTCTCATCCCTGCGCCAGCCTGGCTGCCGGCTCAGGGGCTCTGCAGGACCCAGACATCCCCACTGCCCTGCAGACCCCGTCGCTCTGCCAGTACCTGTTGGGGGCCATGCTGCAGCTCCCACAAGGCTGAGGAGGACACCGTGCGGCCACTGCTGAGCCTCAGCCCTGCTCGGGAGCTGGAAGGGGCTGCAGGATCCAGCAAGCTGTGTCTGCGCACTGTGCACCCATCCTGGTGCCCGTGCACACCCCTGCACCCATGCACACACCCCTGCACCCACACCAGCTCGCAGCACCCTCTGGCCTCGCAGCGCCTCCCGTGCCCCGAGCAGAGCGAGCCCCTCCGCCTGCAGCGGTGCAAAGGACCAGGCCAAGCCGTGTGCTGGCCCCAGAGCAGCGAGGTGGCACCGCGGGCCTGCAGCTCCGTGCTTGCCCCGGCAGCGTAGTGGGCACAGACAGGGCCTGCTCCTCCCTGCTTGGCCCTGGGCTGTCGCTGCGGGAAACCTGGGGCAGCACGAAGCCGTCGGGGGCTGCTGGGAAACCACCTTCCTCAGCTTGTGAGAAAGCGGTGCTGAACTGAAGCTGAAATTGTAATCGGGAAAGGCTGCTTTGGAAAAATTTCGTATTTCAGAAGAGCTCTGGAGAAAAGGTTTGACGTGATGAAAACGTTCCGTTCCTGACATTTGCAGCAGAAGGACCACCATCGGAGGCAATGCTGCCCAGGAAGGGATTCTGTCCGTGGGAAATCATAATTAAAAATGCAGACTAGAAGAAGAAACAAAAACTTTTGTGGTGGGCTAAGTGAAACCCTCCTGCCGCCCCAGCGCAAACCCTTCTCGGGCCGGCAGTCAGCGAGCCCCCCAGGATCGGCCGCATCCGGTGGGGAGCCCGGTCCTGGCCAGCCCACCCTGCCCCTGCCCAGCCCCAGGGGGACGCGGGGGGCCGGGAGTGGGGCCAGCACACAGCCAGGCACGGCGAGCAGCTGGCGGTGGGACCCGTGGGTCCTCGGGACCTGGAGAACAGTGCAAGAGCCCAGCAGCGGCAGAGCGCTGCGGAGGGGCCACCCCAGCCCTCCGGCCCCCAGGACGGGGGTCTGCCCGCACGGCTGCTGGCACCAGGCCGCGGACGCGTTCCCAGGCCGCGCTGGGCTGTGCCGTCCCTCCCTCCCCACCGAGCACCGCGTCCCCACGCGGCTTCGCCCGCACCGCTGCCCGCCCAGCATCCCGCGCCCCCCGCCACCCCCACGGGCACGGGGTGCCCACGCCGCCCCGGGATGGCTCTGGGGAGCCCCTGCCGCCCCGGCGGGCCCGGCTGCGGGGGGTGACGGCGGCCTCGGCAGCGGGGGAGCCCCCGGGACCGACCGCAGCAGCGAGCCGGTGCGGGGGAAGGCGGCTCGGCCGCATGAAAATTTAATGGGGGTTGCAGCATCCTCCTGCGGCGCGGGCAGGGCCGGGCGGGCCCGGCGGGGGCTGCGGGGAGGAGGAGCGTGCGTGGCGCNGACCGACCGCAGCAGCGAGCCGGTGCGGGGGAAGGCGGCTCGGCCGCATGAAAATTTAATGGGGGTTGCAGCATCCTCCTGCGGCGCGGGCAGGGCCGGGCGGGCCCGGCGGGGGCTGCGGGGAGGAGGAGCGTGCGTGGCGCTGCCGCCCCGCCGGGGCGCTCCGCACAGCGCCGGCACAAAGACGCTGCGC
>VZSC01018649.1:8591-21287 GCA_013398225.1 Steatornis caripensis
CCCCCCCCCCCCCTCACGAGGGAGGTGGCAGTGAGTGATGGGGACGGTGGTACGAGCGTCCCCAGCTCATGCGCACGTGGATGGGGGGCAAGGAGGTGGATAAAGTCCCCCAGTAAATCCCTGCTTGTGAAATACCTGCTGCATTTCGAGAGTTCCTGGCAGCTGGCAGTCAAGTCTCTGCTTTCTGTCCGTATTTTTTTTAAGTGCCACTGCGGTGGAAGGAGGGCCCCCAAGGGTCTGTCTTTGGGCCAGAGATAGATTTTGGCTACACGCATGTCCCTTTGCGGCTTAGCCCTTTGCCCTGTTTGCGTAGTTATTGGCTTTGGCTGGATCTTTTCCCCTGCACAGCCCAAACCCAGAAGGGAAGGCATCTTTTTTGGCTGTGTAGGGAGAAGACCCTAAGTCCCGGTGTTCGTTGTCCTTGCCGGTGGGTTTCTCTTCTCGATGGGACTCTCCCGATGGAGCGATAGGATGCAGCGTAGGCCAGACATGGGTGAGGTTTCTGGAGCTGGGCCGTGATGTCTTTGTTCTTCAAGCAGAGCTGGGGATGGGCAGAAGGAGCCAGAAGTGGAAGAATCGGTGTGTGCCATTGGGGGATAAATGGAAAATATCATTTGTGGGTTTGATCTCCAGGAAATGACACCTTGGGACATCGCATGTTCCAACTCATTGTTTCCCATATTTTCCTAAAACTTGGCCACCATACAGCGAGTTTGGTTTGAGGCATGAGGTGAAGGGGCTTTGTACCAGATACCCAAGGAATACAAACCCACACGGGCTCAGGGGTAGATGGAGAAGGGGCCGTTCGGTCCCTGCTGTTCGAAGGAGCCGCCTCGGGAGCCGGGCCATGCGAACCCTCCCACTCGGTTATGGATGAAATCCCATCAATGGGCATTTTTGCAGAATCGCCTGGCAATGGCGAGTTCGATGCCTGAGGCCGGGCTCGGTGATTTCTTTTGTCTCTCTCGGCTCCCACCCCCTCCCTGCACCCTTGATGCAGGCGGATGGTGCCTCCCTTTACCTGCCGCTCTGCCCTGGCTTTGTCCATGCCACCGGAGGAGGGGAAGAGCATAGGGCTTGGAGAGTCCATCCCGCCTGTGACTGCAGATGGGTGCTCCTTGTGAATCGGGGAGGGATCGCAGCTGTGTGCTGGAAACACGTTTTCTCGCATCTTGGTGGAGGGAAGGTGCTAATTTTACATCTGTGCAGGTGATGGGAGTTTCTCCTAGCTGCAAGTGCTGAGGTGCTGGCACGTGGCAGTGCACGCACGCCGTTCGTGGCGTGGGTACTGTGTGTCACCCTGCTGCTGGCGCTGCTGCATCGCGGCCCCTCAGTCACCCTGAGCCTCTGCAAGGCCTCGGGGGCCATGAGCATAAGATGGCAGCATTGCCACCTGCGCTGGCTTCGCCGCCATATGATGCCAGGAGTCGCCATTTCCAGGTCGGGATTTCAACGTTTTGCACTCATGAGTCCTTCCTCGGGAAGGTGTTTGCCAAGAGCCCAGCTGGAAAACCATCGTCTCGGGCTGCTCAGCATCCCTTCCTCCGTCCGTCCCTCCGGGCGCACGTGTTTGAGACCAGACCTCGTGCCGATACGAGGCTGAGCCATCACACTGCCCACGGCCGGGCTCCTGGCATCCACAAAGAGTCAGGACAGGGCTCTGGCTTTTGCGTTTTCAGGTGCCGTCTAATATTTATTCAGGGGCTCAGGTTTGGTTAGGAGCGTTTGCCTCAAAAGCTCAGGAGTGGGGGGAAAAAAAGAAAATGGGGGGGAGCAAAAGAACACAATCTCCGGCAGTTAACTGTCTCTTGGAAACTCAGCTTGCTGTTCCTATAGAGGCTTTCTCTTTTCCTTCACCCTGGTCTGGCCTTAAGTACCACTTTAAGTGGGCTTTGCTCATTCACATCCAGGCTCCTTAGAGCAATTGAGCCTGCGGGGGTTTGAAAAGAAGGGACAGTCCTTCAATGGCAGGACCTTGGGCCAGGCTAATTGGTTTTGGTTCAAGGGGATACTGGATTTGTGAAAAGCCCAAAGACATCTTTCCCACGCCAAATCCCGGCTCTTCAGAGGGGGAAGTGAGGGGTGCCGGGTGGGGAAGGGAGCTGAAAGAAAGATGGTTTAGTGGAGGAACCTTCATAACAACCTGGACGCCCACCAGCCTCGGCAGGGATGGGTGCAGCGGGGGACTGCGCCCAGGGTGGCACAGCAGCAGAGGACGGGGTCCCTCCTCCTCACGGCAGGTGGACGGCGGTGGCTGGCTCCTGGTGGCATGCTGGCGGTGGTGGCCTGGTTTCATTAAAACCAGGCTTTTCCTGTGCATGCCAGACACCCGTGGAGATGCCGGGAGCGAAGGAAGGATGGGACCTGGGTCCAGAAACCAACTCGCTTCTGCGTGCTTGCATGTGCAGCCATGGGGGGGAATTTGCTGAGGTCTCTCGTATCTCATTTTGATTTAGGAATTTATTTATTTTTAAACATTGACTCTCTCTGGCACCGTTCCAGCAGTCCCACAACCTTTACTCTCCTGGATCCATAAAAATCGCTTAATTATTGGGCTGAAAATCAAGGCTTGGAAACAAAGCCATCTTATGGGACCATCATTTCTTGATATATTTCCTGAGAGGACATATTTCTGGGCACCTTCAGAGCAGAGCACGCAGCTTGTTGGATATGAGATATCAAGGCATTATTTATTGAGGAAGTCTTCGCACTCCCTCATCTGTTATAATTAACTGATGACATTTTTTCTTAGGTTCAAAATATGGTGAAAAAGTATAATTAGCACGAAGCCGAGGCAGTGCATTAAAATGTCTCCTATAGTTAATGTAGGATAGTCGTGCTATTTATTATAGGAGGAGCTGGCTCTGACCTCTGTGTTGCCTAACACTTTTTATTGTAAAGATTCTTGAACTTTTTTTTTCTTTTTGAGCACCTCTGACACTCCCATTGTTTGCTGCGGGTCCTTGAAATTCGTCTGGGGGAAGCTGTTTGGCTCGAGAAATGCCTGTTCTTTGTCTCTTAAATTCCTTTCAGGTTTAGCTGAATTATGAATTGTTCAGAATTACGATTTCCCTTTGGTTGCCTCTTAGGGGGAAAAAAAAAGCTAAAATTTATTGTTTCCCTGGAATAATAATAACAGACCACGAGCAGGGTGAAGCCCTGCACTCCCGCCACTGTATCGCAGAGCTCTGGACCAGCCAGGGAAGGTGGGAGGACAGTTACGGCCAACTCCACGACCCACTTCCACCTCTAGCTCATATTCTTCCAGCACAGCCCCATCTCCTGGGAGAAAACTCCTCCGGGTCCTGGTGCCAGGAGGAGAAAGTGTAGGGGGTGTGGGTGCATTGGCCTGGGCACTGCCAGCCCCAGCGGTCCCCATTCCCCGCTGGCCCCAGGAGAGCAGCCTTCTGCCGCTGCCAGATAACATTAGTCCTGTATTTCATAGTGGCAGAAGTCTGTGCCGAGGCTCGGGGCTTGAAATCCCTCTGCCTGCGCAGGACGAAGGCAGGGATGGGTGCGGGGTGGAGGGAGGGGAATTTGTTACACTTGCCTACAATTGTTTTTCTTTTTGCTTATATAAACAATCTATTATTTATTAGCTATAAATAATGCATTTTTCTGTATGTTTAGAATGCACGTGATTTCTGTATATTAAAAATGTACATGGTTGAGGGCACCAAAGCAAGTGCTGGCAAGTCGGGGGGTACCCGATTTCGGTTTGGCCATGAGATGCTAATTCAGCCTCTCCTTGCCCGTGCCCTTACGAGGCTGTAATGACACGGTCACAGCCTATTTTTAGCTCACTCCCTCTTTCCCTGTCCAGGGTGGCTGCACAGCGAGGTGGAATTAAGGTTGCACGGACAGCCGTAAATTGGACACTTCCTAACTTTGAAGTGCTTGACCATGCAATCTAAACGAGGGCTCTTCAGGGCAGTATTTCTGCATGTGGCATTAACTGCATTGGTTGGGGATGGCAAATACAGGGCTAGAGAAGCCATAGAGCAGAAAAGACCTATCAGACTGTTGAAAGCACTCGTTTGAATAGATGGGGGGGGGTCAACAGAGCCTACACTTGATCTGAGCTAAATGGCCCAGAAGATGTCTCCAAGCCGAGAGGGGGAAGCCTTTGTCCCTTCAGCCCCAGCCTTGACATTTTCTTCGCCTTTGGTTTTGCCTCATTCAGTGCTAGGGAGGTTTGGGATCCTGCACTTGAGGAACCTTCGACTTGCGTGGTGAATTTGTGTGTTTGTGGAAGTGAGGGTGTCCCTAGGAACGCGCACATGCACGCACGCTCCTGTCATTGCACCAGCATACGTGTGCTACCAGCTTGCAGATACTTGCTGCTTGGCGTCCTTGCCTTGCCTTGCCTTGCATACTCCCAGTGTTGCTAATAGGAGCCGTTGCACGTGTTATAGGGAAAGGAGAGGCCTCTGTGTATTGCAGAGGAAATCTAATCTCTTTTTTTAACTGCTGGAAGAATTACTTTGGAGGTGATTACAGGCAATGAAGATTTATCTTTGGTTGAAATGGTGCTTTTTTCCCTTTTTTCTTTGTTTACTGGGGGGTTTCTCCATTCTGGCTTTCAGTAAGACATTTGGCTGACTCTGGTTTCTAGCAGAGTGGACTCTGGTTGTGCAAATTTGTGGAAGTAAGCAGTCTTTTGTTTTAGTTTCTCAGGTGTAATGCAGTCACGGCCCCTTGCACATACCTTGTGCTCATACTGGAGCATCTCCCCCTGGCCAGCAGTGTATTTGCCCTGGATTATAATGTATGGTCTACCGGTTTTGCCTTGTGGATTCCTGGAGTCTGATACCGGCTTGGGGCTGTTCCCATGCCGGCACAGGTGCCTGAGTGCCCTAGGTTTGGGTTTCCATCATGTGGGTATGGGCTTGTGTTTCACAAGCATCTTTTTCATAACTTTCCCCCTCTCTCCTGCATCTCAGTTCAGCAAAGGGCCTGTCTATCTGGAAGCAGGCAATAAACGTCTGTTCTCACCCTGACTTCTGTTAATGAGATAGAGACAGGTAAGAATCACACATACCAACTTTCCTGCTCTCAGCAACATCAAGGAAACGGTGACAAGCTATTAATGGAAAGTGATGGTCTGGGTGCTAATTAGTGCTTCCTTTTCAACTTTTACCTACATGTCTGCCAAGATGCCCATCCCAGCCTCTCCCCTCTCCTTGCATCCTTTTGTTTCCAGCACGTTCCTTGTTCTCCATGCACATCCCATGTCGAAGAAGCTTCTCTATTTTTTTCGGTCTACCAATCTCTTTCTGCATCTCCTCATTCCCTTTTTGTGCCCTTTTGCCCTGGATAATTGCCACCAGCACCCTCATTCTCCTGTGGTTTCTCCCAGCAAAGAATAGGCACGATATTGTAGCTGGATCTGAAAGCTTGGGAATGGGGCACGTGAAGTCAGTCAGGAGTTTCTTGTCTTCATCACTGGGTAGCAATATTCGTTTGTGGCACCAGTGTATGGGGTCAAATTACCCTGGGGACGGCAGGTCAGAGATCTGTCCCCTCTTCCTGCAGGTAATGCTGTAGGGAGGCTCCCAGCAGCCCACAGGTCTTGGTCGTGGAGCAATTATATTTAAAGCAGATCCACTGGTGATGTCTAGAGACCAAGTAGGATGGGCCTCTGCAGTGTGAGCCTGTAGGATTTGACAGGTCCTGCCCCAGAGAGCTTGTGGTCTAAACCCTAAACGCTTTTGCTCTCCACCAGACCCCTTTAATGGCTGGTTTTTCAGAACCACCCCAATTTACGCCGCCGCAGCAACATGATGCCTGGTTTCAGCTTGGTGCCTGGTGACTCCTGCTTCTCTTTCTCCTGGCCCCTGGGCTCTGCCCCTTCCCCAGGGACCGTAATCGTCCCCTCCTCACTTTCTTTGCATGGGCTGTGGGTTTCTTGCTGCCAGGCTTGTGTCCCAAGGAGCTGCCTAATCTGCCCCTGTCATTCCCAGTCACAGGCTCCACACGCACCGTAGCTTTATGGGGAATGCTTGCAGGGCAGTGGGAAGAGGCAGCCATGGTTTGCACATTAGCTAATTAATTTTCATGACTGAACGATGCTGCCTGGTCTCTTGTTTATACTCCTCGCTGCTCCCCTTCTCCCCGCTCCTCACTGACACACACACAAGACGACACATCTCGTACGAACGTCAGCATCCTTCCACAGCCTTGAGACACGAGCGGTTATTCTGTTGGCTTGTCAAACGCGGGTTTCCCTGCTTCATGGTACACAGGGGCCCCCTGTTTCACATTTGCTGATTCTTATTAGACCCAGCGCGCCAGGGCCCTGTCTCTCCCCGCAAAGCAACGCACCGCATCCCATCCATAAATCCAACCCTGGAACAAAGCCTCCTCTACCCTGCCCCATATTTCTACCCAGCCTGCCCGCTTTCCCCCCTCTCTCTCTCTCTCTCCCCCTCCCTCTCCCATGCTGAAGGTTTCCTAGTGCCAGGGAGATATGATAATTCTTGTGAAGAGAGCATGAAATGCCTCTGCTCTTTGTGTCTGTTTAATTCAATGAGAATCCCAGCCCCAGATGTCATGAATGGTGGGCTTTGTGCTGGCCCTTCCTAAGCCCTAACCGCCAGCCCTGCTCTCTGTCTTTCTTGTTTCCCACCACTGGATACTGATTAACAAACTAAATTATTTTTCCTCCCTAATGATGTTTTCCCACTTTGCCCACCAGGCTGGAAGAAGCCACAGGGAGGAAAGAGTTTGTGCAAAGGATGAGACAGACAGGGAGAAAATTAAAGAGACAGTGTTGCTCTCTGGGCTCTGGCAGCGCAGGTCCGCTCGGCTTTATTTCCTTGTTGGAGGACGGGGTCGTGTCTGGCTGTATTTTACGGGGCTGGGTGTATTTCAGCTGAGGGGACGGGCTTGAAAGCATCTGCACATGGTATGCTCTGAAGCGCGCCAAGGTCCGTAACTCACTTGCAATTGTCTGTGTGAGTGTGCGTGGTCCCAAATTTAAGGCCTCTTTTCCAGCCATGAGTGACACTCGGTAATTACTTGACATCCATCCATGCATATGGGAGCCTCTTTCTAATTGAGACAAATTCTCTTTTCCTTAATCAGACATGACTGCAAGTTCATGGAGTGGGATGCCTTGGGAAGGGCTGGGACGTCTCCACCTGAGCAAGGAGAGGTGAGTCCCCGGGAGTCTTGCTGAAGGATCGAGTCCAACTTGTGCATGGGAGACCAACTCTTTTACCTGATCCCTCCCTCCCTCCCGCAGCCAGTTTTCCCACCCAGGCTTTTGAAACGGGGCCAGTTGTTAGCTGCTGCTAGAGGAGGCCAGCAACGATAATCCAGGGAGCCTAGACGGTGCTGGAGGCAGGTCCGTGCAAAGCCACCTGCTTCCCAGAGCCCAGCAGTGCCTCCTTGCCAGGCCCCAATGAAGCTGTGGCCAGCAAAGACCCTCCTGGGGCAGGGAAAGAGGATGGGTGTCAACCTTGTGAGTAGAAAAGGCAGTAGGGAGTGGGAGAGCCTTTCAACAACAACCTGGGGGTCTGAATTGCGCAGTCAGGAGTCATTGAGAGGAGGGTTGGTTTGGCATTTTGGATTTTTTTTTGTTGTTTTTAAAAAGCAGAGGAGCCCTGGACTGGCAGTGTGGGCTTCTCTCAGCTGGGATGTGGGCAGGTCTGATGGTCAGGGCACAGGCGGGTGTGTTCAGGGAGGCTCTATAGCAGTGCAGGGCTCAGCCTTGTATTTATCAGACATTGTGAGAGCTCTGGTTGGAGAGGGCCAGAGCCTTGCCTTTCCCTGTGCAGGGCAGGGGAGCTTGTACAGGCTCAGCTTGTAGAGTGGCTGCTCCCCTCGGGCCCACGCTGATGCTGTGGTACCCAGCCGTGGTTCCCTTTTTCCTCAGCTTAGACTAGAAGGGGGAATAAACAGAGAAAAGGGTGTTGCTTGTCTGCACCCACCGAGTCCCTGCGAGTGCACCCACTGCATCCAGCAAAGCACTGCCTCGCATACGGCCTTTGCTTTCCACTGCAGTCACATCTGACCCTTATTACTTCTGCAAGGTAGAACAAGGGAGAAAAAATGGCTGTGCAGTGAGTTTCTTCAGGCACCAGGATTTATTAAGAACAATAGGGGAAATCAATCCATCTATGTAGAATACATCGCAGGCTGCAATGGGATAAAGCGTTTATTCCGCTCTTGAAGGGTAGAGCTATAACTCATGGGAGGCAAAACCCTTAGTGCTCTGGAGTCCCTTCCCTTCATGTGTGCAAAGAAATGCTTTAGCCCATGGCAACCTACCAGCTATTGAATTTGTGTGGAGAATCTGCCGTCCTTCCCCTCCGCCGGCCCCTTTTTGGAACGCGAGTCACTCATTAAAACACACCTCTGGAAAAATGAAGGGGCTGTCTGTTCGAAGGCATCTCTGCATCTTGGTTTTACTTGAAACAGAAAGAGAACAGAAATGTCTCCGTGATGTAAAAGCAACCCTCCACCAATTTTGAACAGACAGGTCGTACTTAAAACAACGCAGATTTGCTGCAACTTTCTGCCAATGCCCAAGGACCAGGCGCTGCAATTACAGTGGAGAGGGACTGGCTGGGGTGTTGTGACAAGGCGAGATGCTGCGCAGGGAGATCTGTGTTCTGTGGCTGAACATCTCCAATGCTGACTAGAGATATATGTGTGTATGTATATATAAGTACTACTCTGTGCCCGGCTCTTTACTTGAGGTAGAAGGCGTGCAGGGCAAAGACTGGAGCAATAGTTAGCAGGGGCAAAAGGTGACCCGGATTTGTTATAATCTTTCTGGGTGTGAGAGAGTGTGAAGGTGGTGGGGGTGGGCATTAATAGTGAAATGGTATTTTCACTAAGCTTATTTTCACTGGGTCTAATCTATGTTGTGGGAAGAGGATCTCTTCAATAGAGCAGACCCAGTGAGGCTGAGGAGCTGTTTGGAGGGGGTCTGGGGAGCCGAGGAGCGCGGGCAGGGGGAAGCGTAGCAATTGAGCGGACACGTCAGACGGCCTTCCTCAGCAGAGATGACTTGGTGGGTAGTGTGCTGTCGGGCAGATGGGGTTAATTCTTACACCCAAATCAAAAGGCGACTGAGGGGGGAATGTTTTATTAATGAAAGCAGCCCTTTGTGAGTATTCCTCCCGAGGCATGTTCCCTCCACCCGCTGCCTTCCCCCCTGGCTGCTGTCTGGCCCCACGTCTTGCTCGGTACCTGCTCGGCTGCCACTCACCCACTGATAGTTTTCTTCAAGAAATGTCTCTGTATGCCTGAGTCCTGGACCTGGGCTAGTGGAACAGGAGGCCTAGGAGAAGGAGGAGGAGGGATGGGTTCTTGGTTATGCTGGAGAGAGGGGCACGCCACAGGCAGGCAGAGCTCAGGCTGTCACAAGTTGCACGTCAGCCCATTGATTGCTGCAACAGTGCTGTGGGGTTCACCTCTTGCTGGTACCAAAGAGCGAGAGAAACAGTGGTTTGCAGAGTGCAAGGTAGAACGCAGGTGGAAAGTGGGGCACCTCAGTGGGGTGGGGATGAAGGGGCCAGCTGGAGATTGGGTTGGGGGGGTTGGGTGTGCCTTACCCACCATCCAACCCCCTTCCCATCCCACTGCCTCACTGCCTGCCGAGTACTGGGCTCAAGAGAGGAGAAATGGATTTCTGTGCACCAGAAAGCAGCCTCTCCTGGTCATTCTCACCCTGCTGTCTTCCCGCACCCGTGTCCTCAGGGGGCCCTGGGCAGCTTGTTATGACAAAGGATGGGGCCGTGGAAGCAGCAAGGGCTGTGCGTGGAGATTATTTCTGTCGCTTTGTTAAAAATAAAACAAAAGCTGGTTTATGACAATTGATTTAGAAGAAGGAGGAAGCAGAGCTCAATTCCCAGAGCACCTTTTAGAAGGCTCTGCATGCGCGCGTGTGTCGTACGCATGTCAGAACAGAGCACCCAAGGAAGGCCGGGTCGGGAAACCTCTCATGGAAGCAGGGAAAAGACCCCAGTGCACGGCTGCTTCCCTGAGGGAAACCCTGCAGGGCTAATGTTTGATCTGAAGCTCTGTTGTACTTCTCTGAAACCTTGGGATGTCAGGAGCTCGAAGGGAGCTTGGGACAGAAGAGGATGCTATTTGCATTTTCCTATGAATGCATCTATTTGTATAAATATGGTGTCTCTGTGCATGCACACAGGCCCCTACGCATGCATTTGTTTGAAGAGCAACACACTGTCCCCGTGGTGTTCTCTGCTCAGGGCCAGAACTGGTTAGTCTGAAATTCAGGCTCTTCCTGGAGGAGCCGTAATTCCCCTCCCCTCTTCAAATCTAGCAATGGCTATGGACATAGGAATCCCGAGATGTTTCACCATGCAACAGCGGAGTTTCATTGTGGAGGATGAAGGCTCTCCCTTTCAAATTTGCACAGACATCAAAAGAGTCTGGAAGGTTCAAACAGATCACAACGTAATCAAAATGCCAAGCCACCGTCTGCTTCTGCCTTTGGGTTGACAAGCAGGATTAGCACCCAAGGGAAGCAGGGTGTAATAGTGTTTCACGGGCACTGTGAACAGCCCAGAACTGTGCGGAGTAGAGAAAGGTTAGCCGAAGGGCAGGTCTAGCTACAGACGTACGGTTGGGGGGTGGATTTTAATGCAAGGAGCTGTACGCGTACAACCTCTGTGGATATTTACTTTCGCAGAAGGCAGGACTCTCCTGTATACCGGTTATGTCATGCTGGAAGCCATTTAAGCTAAACTGGAGAAAGCCAGTTTAAGGGCGGAGATGTGCACCAGCGTGGAGAGGAGCAGTAGCTGTTGACCTATAGTGCTGTCATTATAATGGTGTGGTTTTCCGTGTAGACAACTCCGGAGCGGAGCAGCTAGCCTGCCATCCCGTATGTTTCACTGTCTAACTGAGATGTATAACACGGTGCTGTCTGCGTGCGGTTGCAATCACCCTTGTGCTCAGGTTCTCCACAGAGTATAGGAGCAGATGCCAAATTTTCAATGTGCGTCATGTGCTTATCACACTGTGTGAAATAGCCCCGTTGTGGCTAAAGGCATGTGAAATGCTTCCCAAATACTACTTTAATGTCAGTAATTGCTGTAACTGTCCTGAGGACAGCCTGGGACCAAGGATGAGGATTCCTAGGTTGGTATTTGGTGTTGCTCATTTGGAGAACCAAAACCACTGATGTTTCCACTGTAAAGCTCTCATGGAGTGGGAAATGCAGCTGTAGCTTTGTCCATGTTGTCTGTGTAATCGCTCCTTTTCCTTTTCTAACTGATCATGTTTTAAATGTGTGTTTAAGATTTAGGAAGCTCACATCTTCTTTACTGGAGTCTCTGCAGTTTTGGTTTGGGATTTATTTTGTTTTAGTCAGGAGAAAGGCAGAATTTGCCCATAACTCGCTCTCTGGTGGCCGGGCAGGCGACGTTTTCCCTCATAACTCTTGGACTGCCAACCTGTATTGCTGTACCAGCTCAGGCTGTGTCTTCCAGGGTCAGACCCCAGTCAGGATGTCAGCCCAGTGCCTGGCAGCTTACATCGAGGCACATTCAGGCAGGCAGCTGTGCCCTGGAAGTGGCTGCCCATGCTGGGCTAACCCTGCTTTCGCTCCCACACCACCATGTCTGAGGGGGAAGCCATGGCAAGGGCACAGCCGCCTCTGTGGCCACAAGCAGGCCCAGGGCAATGTGTGCTGCCTCACGAAGGAGAAGTGTATTATGATTTTTCCAGTCAGGAGGGCTGGAGTAAAAGATGTGGAAGTGCTCTGTGCCCAGCGCCTTGGCACCGTGAGCAGGACCCAGGCTAAGATGGCCACTCGCCAGGCCTCGGGAGCGCACTCCGGCCCACGATGGCAACTCCCTCTCTCCCAGACCTCCCCTTTCCCCACAGATCTGTGGGATGGCTGCCGCTTCTCCCAGCCATCGGGTGCTAGCCACCTCAGGCTGGACGGAGGGGAGCCCTCTGGGGCAGGCCAGCTGTGGGCCTGAGGCAGCGTGGGCCCTGGCGGCCATTTTGCGGGAGGCAAGTGCCGCCTGTAAGATGGCCGCATGGGCATGAGCTGGGGTGCAGCGCTGCCTCGTCCTCACCACACTGCCTCCCTCATGCCGTCCCCTCCTTATCTTGCTAATTACCGATGAAGGCAGAACAATAACGGGAGCTGGCATGCCCCAGTTCTTTCTCTGCCACCTCCCTCCTCGGGCGGAAAATCTGCGCACACACCTCCCCCCCCCCCCCCCNGTGCCCAGCGCCTTGGCACCGTGAGCAGGACCCAGGCTAAGATGGCCACTCGCCAGGCCTCGGGAGCGCACTCCGGCCCACGATGGCAACTCCCTCGCTCCCAGGCCTCCCCTTTCCCCACAGATCTGTGGGATGGCTGCCGCTTCTCCCAGCCATCGGGTGCTAGCCACCTCAGGCTGGACGGAGGGGAGCCCTCTGGGGCAGGCCAGCTGTGGGCCTGAGGCAGCGTGGGCCCTGGCGGCCATTTTGCGGGAGGCAAGTGCCGCCTGTAAGATGGCCGCATGGGCATGAGCTGGGGTGCAGCGCTGCCTCGTCCTCACCACACTGCCTCCCTCATGCCGTCCCCTCCTTATCTTGCTAATTACCGATGAAGGCAGAACAATAACGGGAGCTGGCATGCCCCAGTTCTTTCTCTGCCACCTCCCTCCTCGGGCGGAAAATCTGCGCACACACCTCCCCCCCCCCCCCCCCCCCCCCCCC
>VZSC01018650.1:2772-12914 GCA_013398225.1 Steatornis caripensis
CTTTCCTGGGGTGTGCCCCGCAGCGTCCGGGTGACGTATTGGTCATTGGGGGGGGGGAGCTTGATATTGGGTTTGCGCGTATTTTCTGGTTATTATAGCACACAATTCTTGTAGGTAGATTAAAGCTGGTTTTAACCGTTCCAACCCGTAAGTCTCTTTGCCCTCCATTTTGGGGAGGGAGGGAGCTAACAAAGAGCGCCTGTCGTTCGTTTAATAGCCAGCCCAGCTTTGAATGGTGACAGGCTTTAAGCCCTGCTATGACACTGAGTCCAGGAATTGCCAAGGAGTAGGGTGCCTACCAATTTTTTTCTAATGTGGATGACCAAGAGGGAGTTAATTACAGACCAATTCCCTCTGTTCCGCTCGACCTGCGAAAGTTGTTGGATGCAGAGAGAGCAATAAAAGGCTTAGCTCAGCCATCACGTGATGGTAAAGAAGGCCTGGTGCCCGCGGGCAGTGGTCGTGGGACAGCTGGGTTGGAAGGGGGCGTTCTGCTAGCCCGGTGAGAGTCTGCCTGGAGGTTCACCGAGTGACTTCAAGCTTCGGGTATCTCAAGGAGGAGTGAAGCTGGGGGCTGGAGAGAGTGATCATAAGCATCATATGTGTTAGTTCAATGTAAGGATCCTGAAATATTAAGGCTTTTTTTCCCCAAAAAACCCATAGCTCTCTGCTGGTTACTGTAGGCTACAGGGTGCACTGGTTCTTAGACTTTTTTTCTCCGATCCTAAGTATTACAAATCTGTATTATTGCCAGTGGGTGAAAGCTCAGGTATCTAAATCACTACTAAGAAGCTGGAAACCCACAGCCCCGGAGCCCTTCTGCACAACTACAAAACGGCCAGAGCTGACGGTGCTGCGCGTCACTCAGGCCCAAAGCATCCGAGTTAATTCCCCAAGGTTCCTCTCCTGCAATTCCTTCTGCTAAAAGCTCCTGGCTGCTCTGATGAGTGATCTTGATTAATGACGGAGAGCCATGCAAGAAGGCAAAATCAGCAGCAATCCCTAGAGACAGTCCAATAAAGCAACAAATGCTGGTTTCCCCTGAGGTTTGTGTTTACCCTGGCAGTGCTGTGATGAGGCGAAAGAAGAGGTAGGTAGGGGGGCTGGTTCTGGTGACTCCCGGAGCCACAGGCATCCTGTGTGGCTTCCCTTCTGTCTCATACTGGATATAGACTTCATGCCTCCTCTTCCTCCGCAGGAGGAAGGTATCAACAGATATTTTGCCCCATTAATATGGCCGTTTAGCATACTTGTAGTTTGCTGTTGTGTCAGGTAGTGCTTCTGCATTCGCACTCAGTCTGTCATCTTAATGAAAATACAGCATGTGAAGCCAAACAAAGCAAACATCTGTCCACTGATGATTTAGGGGCACGGATGTATTTTTGTGTGTGTATATTTTGGAGACACTGCTACTTTTTCTACCACTGTGTAGGCGTGTGGTTACGGGGTAAGAGAAGCGTAGCGCCTTTACAGGTTTGAGCAGCTGGGTGCCACCTCTGAACAACTGGCATTCGAAAGGGATTATCATTAGGTTTCAGAGTTAAATGACCTAGTTGTAAGGATGGAGGCAGCGCGCGTCTTCTGCCAGGCTGAAGGAGGCAAAAAGGACACTGCTATGACCTGAGATTGTAGCGCAGCTGTAAGATCAAGTACTTTGAAGAGCACTTTGAAGTCCATTGAAAAGCGCTTTGCTGGTTCTGGGGGCATCACCACGGAGCAAAGGGGCAGAAGGAAAGGTAACGGATACAACTAGCAGCTGGTGACAGCCTGTTGTTCTGCACTGTTTGTATGAAGTGGTCTTCTGAGCGTGCAGATGTCGAAGGAGATCCATTTCCCATGACACAAGTGGGCTGGGGAACTTCTCAAACAGCACAGGTTATGGTATGAAACTCAGGTTGCTTTGCAACCATGTCACAGAGCAGGGGCAGGACAGGTACAAAACATCTCAGCTTGGCTAAGAAACACTCAACAGTCCGGGGGGCAATGAGCAAGGCTCCCCTGCCAGCGTGCTCCTACCTTACGCTGCCCCCGCATCTGTCCTCGTGTTTATTAACAGCTGCTTTGCTGAGATGTGCAGTGGGAGGAGGAGGAGGTGGTGGTGCGGTGTCCCTCTCCACCCTCTGTGCTCCTTATTTCCATGTGCGTCCTGTGCACACTCTTAACGCCTGTGCGCATGTGTATGCGCGCGTGTGTCTGGGAGGCACACGGAGTGCTGCAGCTTTGCTGCCCCGCGGTGGGACGTGCTCCCCACCAGTGGATGCTGGTGTGAAGGCAAGTGGTCCTTAGCCAGCTGCCGAGTGTGCTTGTGGAGTGCAGGGTGGCACATGCGTGAATGTGGTTACTCTGCTTCTGGGATGGGGTCAAGTCCAGAAGGGAAGGTCAAAGAAAGCCTTAAGGGATCTGGCTGAGTGTTGGTCTTGGGACTTTACAGAGCGACTTCCGCTCTGAGGCATGAGGGTGGGCTTATATCAAAGACATTCATTTTGGCTGACAGGATGGCAACAGGTTAATCAGGCAGAAAAAGCAATGATGAGAAGAAGCTTTAACCCTTCTCTGCTTCCTCACGGGCTCTGGGAAGGGGAGTCAGTCCCTAAGCCGCCCTCGGACGTGTGCATGCACCTCCTTGCCTGGCCTGCTTTCCAGTCATCCAGCTCCCCACTGGCAATCTCCTTCCACCACCCCAGTCCTTTGCCGAGGTTTTTGGCAAACCTGGGCTTTCCTGGGTGGAGGTTGGGAAACCCACAGAGTCCTGGGCAGCTGGAGAGGAAACTCTCACGGGGCACCTGGAGCGTCCCCCTGTAACGGCTGCCTCCCCTGCCTTTTCCCCTGCCAGCCTCGGGGAAACTTCCAAACCCCTTGGCTGGAATATGCCCCCAACATGGAAGGGGAAAAATCCATATCAGCCCTGTTAACTTAAATGGATTGGTTTTTAGGAAACTAAGCACCAGAAAGTACGTTACTGGTTAACTGCCCTCTCTTGGCCCGGTGGCGCCTGATCTCCGGAGGAGGCTGGCATCATGCACTGCTGCGGCCGCTGCATGGGCCCGTGTTTGAAAATGCACAGGTGTCCGTGTGCATGCTGTATCATTAGAGCAGCTACCCTGTTCTTCCGTCAGCGCTTCCACTGTTTGGACTGCGGTGTGATTTCTTGGGGTTGATATTTCTTTTAAAAAAAAATCTACAAGTACAGGCTGTGATGGCTTGTTCATAGTACGGCGCCTCCTTCTACGCAGGGATGCCTAAGAACTTGTCTGAATCCAGTCAAAGGCTTTATTTTAAGTAACTGCGTTGGGGTTTTTTGTACCACAACAAACCAAACCCGCATCTGCTCCACGCTGCGTCCATTTGTGCAGGTTTCTGTTCGCCTCACATTTTAATCAAAGCTATAAACCCTCTAGCGTAAAGGTAGCGGGCAGAATGGCGTCTTGCAGAAATGCCGCCAGACACGAGGCTGACAGCAGCGCTGCCAGGCAGTGCTGTGACCATCTTTGTTTCTTTGAGTTATGCAATTAGCTACAGCCTCTCCCTTCTGCGCCTGTTTAAGGCCAGAAGGCTGATGGTTCAATGGATGTTAGGATATTAATGGATATTAAGGCACTGAGGCTGGAAAATGCAAAAAAAAATCAACAGCAACATTTGCGGAGCATTTATTCAGCTCCGGCTTCAGCTGCGTGTAATCTTCAGGTGTTCTTGGCACAGGATTGAGATCCTGGTTTGTGGTGTGAGGAGGCGGGCAGGAGGAAGCCCCGTATTTGACTTGAATATGTCGCACTCAAAATCAGGTGCGGTGCAAAGTCTGCCACCTATTCAACTGGGAAAGTAGCATTAGAGCTTGACTCCTTATTGTGGCTAATCCCTTCAAGAAGGACAAACCCTGCTTTCGGCATAAAGGATACAGGCTCAGGTTCCAGGTTATTATTTTTAAGCACTCTGTAATTCCTCCAGTTAAAGATCCTCCCGGCATAGCACTGAGCAAGGATGGGATTTTGCAACTGCTCTCACTACCTTATTTTTTCTTCTCTGAATGGTGGTTCCCTGTTCTCTGCCACCCCACTCAGCATCCCACTTTTTCCACTGTTTGGGTTCTTGCTTATGTTGCTTTTCCAGTTTTACTTTCTGAAGGGATTGCCTCTTGTTCCCAGATAGGTACGTTGCAGCAGATTCAGCCGTCCTTCAAAATGGGAAGCAGCCAGTGCAAAGCATTCTGGCGTGAGTCACAAATCCTCATGGATGAGCTAAACACAGCAGAGCAGAAACCAGGTCAACAGTAGCTCTTGTGAGAATTTAGCTATAACCCTGGCATGGCACTTCTGTTCCTCTCCCAACCCTTCCACTTCCCTGTAACCACACCTGTGCCAGAAAGAGAAGCATGCTTAGAATGTTTGTGTGGACAAGGCAGGTTGTATCAACCATCAAAGATGTTTCGCCTTCTCTTAGGAAAAATCTGTCAGTTAACACACTGGAAACATGTCCTTTCTCCTTTTCCACCCCCGTTAGTGAAGACGAAGCCTGCCTGCTCTTCTTCAGGATAGCGTTTCAGGAGTGAGGGCCAGCTCTTGTTGTGTGTGCCTGTACAGTACCCGTCGGATGCATTCCACGTCTGCTCAGCAAGAACATGACAAACCAGAAAACTCCATATGGTCCTGCCTTGTGGTGATGTTGGCATCGCTGCATCATAAGAAATCCAAATGCTAGAATAGCAGAAGCTCGAATTTGGACCCTTGGGAATTGGAAAGAATTTATATTGTAAGCTCCGGTTCTGGTTTTATTCTATATCCCTTTAGTACGTGACGACACCGCTGCCTAACAGAGCGTATACCAGGCCACTTCACTGGAGCGTAGCTGCCAGCCGCAGCCCAGAGATGACCTACAGCAGCACTCCCACCCGGTCTTCACATGGCACAACATCTACCATGGATGAACCATGCATTTGTCCTCGGCTAAGAGGTTTTCCAGGCTGCAGTGCAGTAGCAGGGTAACGTGGTGGGACTGTGGTTAGAAACTTCTCAGGAGAGGCTTTCTGCCTTGTGCCCTGGCCCGAAGGCAATTTTAACAGTTTGCTGGTGTCCCCTTTCTGCCCTGCCTGCGGCTCTCTCCGGTCCCAGGTTCCCTCTGCTCTCAGCCTGTCCTTTCTCTTCCCCTCATCAAGGGTGATGAGCCTAGCAAGGAGCTGCACCAGGAGGCAATGCTAGCTAGGAAGGAGAAAGATAATGAAGTACAGGACGTTGCAACACCTTGTGCCATAATGTCAGGTACAACACATGTCTGATAATGCANTTGTGCCCTGGCCTGAAGGCAATTTTAACAGTTTGCTGGTGTCCCCTTTCTGCCCTGCCTGCGGCTCTCTCCGGTCCCAGGTTCCCTCTGCTCTCAGCCTGTCCTTTCTCTTCCCCTCATCAAGGGTGATGAGCCTAGCAAGGAGCTGCACCAGGAGGCAATGCTAGCCAGGAAGGAGAAAGATAATGAAGTACAGGATGTTGCAACACCTTGTGCCATAATGTCAGGTACAACACATGTCTGATAATGCACTGCTAGAAATATCTTTCACGCTGCTTCTCAGCTGTGAGGAGTTAATGTATATTTTAACTCGTGCTTTAGAGATTCCCATGGCTCTGGAGAGGCAGGATTTCTGGCACAGCATCATATCCATTTGTTGTGATGCTGCTGCAGTAACATGATGCCAGTGGGACAGCTCTAGGAGTCTGAACATAACTGGAGCATCCTGATGGGTCCTGAGTAATGTTACATCCACGGTTGTAATGTTCTGTGGATGCACAGAGAAGACAACTTTTAGCTGTTTGCTTGTACGTAGTTCTTTATAATAGTTCAAAGTGCAGTCAATTGGATGCTCTGTCCCTACGACAAATTCTTTAATTTGGTGCACACTGCTACAATTATGGAATTACTTGAGAATCTTGGCTTTAAGGTAAGTTTATAAAGAGCACTTGGAATTTTAATTATGACTTTTAAGTGACTACTGTCAGTGCACTGGAACACCTGTGCTCAAATATGAGGAGTTCAGTGCACTGAAATTAAGATATGCTTACCCACGTTTCCACTCTTAGGGGCACTCGTTTCACATTTCCAGACATTTCTTCACGTACCCCAAAGGCATTTTAAAATTATAGTCAAGACTCTTACGCAGTATCTTGACTGGGGAAGCTAGAATGCTCAAAAAAGGATCAAAATTACGAGAGCTGGCCAGACTTCTGGTTTGGTGGGACTGAGCTCAGGGTTGGGGAAGACGCAAGACCAGAAAGGAACTGTGGCCGAATCCCTTCAAGACTGTCACGCCAAGGCGAGCTGTTGTACAGCTGGCTGCAGGTACCAGTTCTGCTGGAGAACAAGGACTCTCCTTCCCCAACTAAAATGCCTCTTGTGTCAGCCCAGGGATCCTCGCCAGGAAAACCTGCTCTCCTGCAGCGTCCACTGCCTCAGTTCCTCCAAGAAATAGTCCCAATTCCAGCACTGACATTTTGGAGAGAATGTAATTCCCAAGGAATGTATTTCCTTATCATGCCATTCTATTTAATAAAATAGCTCCAAAGAATCAGCGTGGACTATTTTTTTCACAATGTGATTTTTATTAGTAATTTATTCAGCCTAGCAGATGCCAGCATGCAAACTGTGCAAAGAGCAAATCTCTTTCTCCAAGTGTAAATATTTACAGACCATATTCAATGGTATTTAGTACTCTGCAAGCATATTGTCAACAGTTCTATCCAGACTCTTCCCTAATCGCAGCTTGAGAGTTGGCAGAGGCATGTTCTCTGTGAAAAGATGGTTATGGAAAAAAATAATAGCCGGTCCTTGAAGAACCTAAGTAGGTTCTTGGCTTAATTAGACTGACGTTATACCAGAGGTGAATCTGGCAAACACCAAGTTAAAACCCTGTTATAGGAGCTTATAGCACAGAATCACAGAATGGTTTGGGTTGGAAGGGACCTCACAGACCATCTCTCCCCACACCCCAGCCACAGGCAGGGACCCCTTCCACCAGACCAGGTTGCTCAAAGCCCCATCCAGCCTGGCCTTGAACACTCCCAGGGAGGGGGCATCCACAGCTTCCCTGGGCAACCTGTGCCAGGGTCTCACCACCCTCCTCGTGAAGAAGTTCTGCCTAGTATCTCCTCTAAATCTGCCCTCTTGCAGTTTAAAACCATTACCCCTTGTCCTGTATCACTCCATGCCCTTGTAAAGCGTCCCTCCCCAGCCCCCTTGCAGGCCCCCTCCAGGCCCTGGAAGGCTGCTGTAAGGTCTCCTCGGAGCCTTCTCTTCTTCAGTCTGAACAACCCAAATTCTCGGTCTGGCTTCATAGGAGAGGTGCTCCAGCCCCCTTCCCTCCAGCATGTTGACCGCACCACAGAGCTTGGTGTCGTCGGCAAACTTGCTGAGGGTGCCCTCAATCCCACTGTCCACGTCGCCGACAAAGATGGTAAACAGCGCCGGTCCCAGTACAGACCCCTGAGGAATGCCGCTTGTCACTGGTCTCCACTTGGACATCAAGCAGTTGACCACAACTTTTTTGAGTGCAACCATCCAGGCAACTCCTTATCCAGCGAGTGGCTCATCTGCCAAGTCCGCGCCTCTCCAATTTAGAGACAAGGATGTCGTGTGGGACACTGTCCAAGGCTTTGCAGGAGTCCAGGTAGATGACATCAGTTGCTCTTCCCTTGTCCACCAACGCCATAACCTCATCGTAGAAGGCCACCAGATTTGTCAGGCACGATTTGCCCCCAGTGAAGCCATGCTGGCTATCACTAGTCACCTCCTTATTTTCCATGCGCCTTAGCACAGTTTCCAGGAGGACCTGCTCTGTGATCTTGCCGGGCACAGAGGTGAGGCTGACTGGCCTGTAGTTCCCCAGGTCTTCCTTCTTTCCTTTTTTAAAAATGGGGGTTATGTTTCCCCTTTTCCAGTCAGCGGGAACTTCGCCTACCACAAGCAGAGTTGGAGGGATGATGCTCGCAGGGGGACAGCTCTCCCAGGCAGGCTGGGAACCTCTCTCGGCAGCGGACGAAAAGGCCCATTACAATGCAGGGCAGGGAGGTTCAACCTTCCACGTGCTTTAAGTGATGTAGTTCCACCTTTGCTTAGAAGTAATAGGAGATGCATGACTATTCTTTGCATTGCGTGAAGCGGCTAAGTTTATTTGCATAGTCCAGAAAAGCAAATATTCCCTATCCCAATCACCACCTGTTCTTGAAACAGACATGTGTAATTTCTTAAATGCAGACGTGCCTGTCGGTCTCTAGGTCAGTAAGTGCAAAATCCCTCAATGGGTTAATGTCTGGGACGTAGCCTGACTATACTGGAGCCATCGGCGTCTAAACTAATATGCTAAAATCTCCTTTCACGCACCTCCAGCCCTTTGATAGCATTTCATTACATCCCATAATCTCTGCCCTCCTGACAATCTGGAATAAATATAAACCAACTGAAAGCTCAACAGTGGCTTAGCCCTCATTTATATTCTATGAAAACCCGCGACTGCAAGCACGCCTTAGCACCCCAGCTTTTCACACACGGCACGTAAAGTTGCAAAAACCTCTGAACACTCCAAAATGACGTCCCCCGGGATTCTTGAAGGAAACGGCCTGACAGACTGACATTCCCTGCGCATCACCAGGAGAGGTGAGCGAGGGCGGACTCATGACATCACATTCTCTTCGTTTGCGCGATCACAGCTATTTTTTTCAGTGCCTCTGTTTTCCCATTCCACATCTCGGCTTCTCTGGGTGCATCTCCCCTGCCGCCGAGGCTGTCCTTCCCAGAAACGTGCTTGTTCCCTGCTAGACCAGCCCTAAGGGCCGTGTGCGTCCTGCCTTGCGCACAGCCTGACATTATTTCCTCCGTCGCTGTGCTTGGTCCTGCCAGATAATCCGCTCTACAGCAGACAGCCCTCCTCCCCCTTTCAACTGTCTCTTCTAATTCTCTTAAATTGCAGAGCTTCCTTCTCCCTTCCTCCTCCTCTGGAAAGGAGGGGAGGGAATATTTCAGTCAATGTCAGCATCCTACACGAATGATGGAGCGATAAACCTGTACAGTATACACAGACACACAGGCTGTAAACCGGGCCCTTAAAATGGGCCCCCACGGCTTAAAGGAAGTCCTGCACCTTGTGCCGTTCCGCAGAGCCGGCTCCACGCTTCGGAACATCTCTCATACGTATCGCACACGCACACAACGCGGTACAGAAAAGCTCCAGAGCTCCACTGCCGCTAGGGTTTGCCCCACGAAGCTGTGGGCTGCTGACGCGCAAGCTTATGGCACGGGCGGCAGCACTAGAAATAGCAAAACAACCAGCAAGGAGCTGATTTCTGCTGTTTGATTCCACATTTAATTCAGCAGCATTCCCTGCTTAATGCTCTTGCCAGTGGACTATCGCGTCCGCTAAACCGGGGACTTGCATAGTTTAGGGATTACACGAGAAAAGTTATGCCTAGGTTACGGCGGAGTATCTGCGTTTTGCATAGATTAAGGATTATACGAGAAAAGCTATGCCTAGATCACGGCAGAGTATCTGTATTTTATATAGTTTAGGGATTATACGAGAAAAGTTATGCCTAGATTACAGCGGAGCATCTGTGTTTTGCATAGTTGAGGGATTACACGAGAAAAGCTATACCTAGATTACAGCGGAGTATCCGTGTTTTGCATAGTTTAGGGATTATACGAGAAAAGTTGTGCCTAGATTATGGCGTGGGGTACCTGCGCTTTGCATAGTTTAGGGGTTACGTGAATTCTGCCCGCACCACGGCGGATCACGGCGCTTTGCACAGCCCAGCGCCGCACGAAGCCGTCAGCCTGGACACGCTCCTAAGTTTTCCACCTTGGTGGTGGCTGGGAACGTCTGGACCCGCCTAACCCAGCCACGGCTCCTCCGCTCGCCACGAACCCCAAACCGCTGTGCCACCCGCTTGCAGAAAACGCGCAGAACGCGTCGCCACCAGGCCGCGCTCTGCCAAACGGCGCCGCGGTGAGCGTTCACAGCGAACGCCCCCACCCGGCTGCAGCTCCGCAGCGGCGCACCCCGAGCGGGACCCGAAACGGCGCGGCTCTCGTAGCCCTACGCACGGCAACGGCAGCCGCGGCCGCCCGGAGCCACCCGGGGCGGGGCGGGCAGCACGGCTCTGCCTGCG
>VZSC01018650.1:17780-28745 GCA_013398225.1 Steatornis caripensis
CGGCGGGGACATCTCTGGGGAACTGACTGCACCCCCACTGCCCGTCCCCTGCGCCGGGAGGGGGAGGAGGGGGAGACAGCGGGAGAGGGGGGCTGGAGCGCGGGGAGGAGGGGTGGGGGGAAGGGGTTTTAAGATCTGGTTTTCACATCTCATTATCCTGCCCTGCTTTGATTGATAACTGATTAAATCAATTTTTTTTCCCCAAGCTGAGTCAGTTTCTGCCCCTGACCATAACTGGTGAGTGACCCCTCCCTGTCCATGTCCCAACCCACCGGGTTTCCTTACATTTTCTCCCCATCCCACGGGGAGGGAGGAGTGCGCAAGCGGCTGCCGGGTGCTTTGCTGCTGGCTGGGCCTAAACCATGACATACAGGGACCCCCTTCTCGAAGGAATGTCTGCGTGGGCATTGCCGCAGGTTCCTGTGAATGACTTGTCCAACAAAAGCAAGTGGCAAGAACTGCCGAAGTGGGTTTTAGTTCTCAGTGGAACCACCTGCTTGGCCTGCTGGTGCGTGGAGCAGCACTTAGCTGCTCGCTGTTGGGCTGAGTTCCTCGTTGCTTTGGTTCTTTAGGTGTATTTGTGGAAACCCTGCATGTAGCTGATGGCTCTGCTGCGCCGTTGTTGTATTATCGCTGAAATGAGGTTTCCTCTGGGCAGTTTTGAATGTCTGTCAGCACAGGTACAAAAACTTCTGGCAGTCTTCCATTGCCTTTGCTGGCTTTGTTTTTCTTTCATGTGGGCTTGGCCTCAAGGATCAGATCTCGGGTGTCACTGCTGAGAGGCGGCGGTGCTCCCGAACTGACACCGAGTTGGGGCTGTGCAGCGTCGCCGGACAGGACGGGACTGAGACGCAGTCCTCCGTGGCTGTGTCGCCATGGTAGGAGAGCCCGTCTTCAAATGCGCTTTGCAGAATGTGACATCTCTGGAATGAGAGTGTTTAAGCCTGGATTTTTCCATCACGCCCTTTCCTCCCAGTTCACGTGATAACTTGTCAAGCATTTGGAAAGCACATTGGGTGCTTGTTTGTTTGGGGTTTTTTGTAGGACGATGTGGTATGAAGAAGGGAACAGAGGGTAGGTACCCAGGGATGTGGGTGTTTGTTTATTCGCAGTCAGCTGGACTGTCCCCCGATGCATGTGGCAGGACCTGCAGTCCCTCTGTGCCTCTTGCACCTGCTTGAGGAACCAGCCGGGTCCTCCACTTGAGCAGGACGTTAGGCCTGCGCAGTCGGTGCGGGTTGCAGTTGCGTGCCTGGATTACCGCTGCACATCACCGCACCTCCTGTCACCTTCCCTTGGGGGGTCTCAGTGGAGCTGTGTCCGCTAAAGCACAACTAAATTGTGCTCTGCAGACGTGGCTATGGAGTGTCCAAGCCCTCGTAGCGACCTCTGTTACTCCCTACACAGAGAGGGAAGGGGAGGTTGTCTGTGTTTTATTTATTTAGACATTCAGCAAGTCCTCTTCACAACCGTTACTGCTCCTGGTATCGAAGACCCCCTTCCCTCTGACTGTCCAGGAGGGTGCTGGGGTTGCCTGCCCTGAGCTCCCGCTGGCTTCGTGCCATTGCTCATGCGATGTTCGTGCAAAACACTTGAGCGCATATTTCAGATAGACACGGTGCGCTGGCATTAGGTTTGTTTTATTAAATAAAGGGAGGGAGAAAGAGGAAAGTGATGTGATGAAATTTGCATTGAATTTTGCATGTATATTTGTGCTGGATTTGTATTTGTTTGGCTTGGGGAGACTTTGCAGCACTTTAACTAAATCTGGGTTTAAATCCACTTAAGTTAAACTCCCAATACAACTCGTGTGTGGAGACCAGGATGAAATCTCATTAATTCTAATAGGATTAAGCATGTTCTTTTGCCAAGTTGTCTTCTCTATCTTTTTTTGTTTGGCTTCTCTGTATTAAAAAGCAGGATAAACCTTTACGCTCTTGCACCTCTTTGTGAAAATGCCTTGACAGTCTCAGAGAAGTGGCTCTCTGAGTGCATACAATAGTATTTTACACTTTTTTTTTCCCCTGTGCTTTCAGCTGTAGTCCTACTGTATCCAGGCTTTTATTGGCTTCTGCTTCCCCTAAAGGTGCAATAATTGCCGACGGCAAGAAGACAGTTACAAGTGTTTGCCTGTTAAGTTTCTACGCTCAGAATTAGGTTGGTTTTTTTTCTTTTGCTCCCTCTGGGCAGATTTGAAACTGCTGTGAAACAAGTCCATTAGTAGAGGGAAGTTTTGTAGAAGAACATTCTATACCCGGGTTTCATGTTTTTTTTTTTTTTTTNCAGGACGGGACTGAGACGCAGTCCTCCGTGGCTGTGTCGCCATGGTAGGAGAGCCCGTCTTCAAATGCGCTTTGCAGAATGTGACATCTCTGGAATGAGAGTGTTTAAGCCTGGATTTTTCCATCACGCCCTTTCCTCCCAGTTCACGTGATAACTTGTCAAGCATTTGGAAAGCACATTGGGTGCTTGTTTGTTTGGGGTTTTTTGTAGGACGATGTGGTATGAAGAAGGGAACAGAGGGTAGGTACCCAGGGATGTGGGTGTTTGTTTATTCGCAGTCAGCTGGACTGTCCCCCGATGCATGTGGCAGGACCTGCAGTCCCTCTGTGCCTCTTGCACCTGCTTGAGGAACCAGCCGGGTCCTCCACTTGAGCAGGACGTTAGGCCTGCGCAGTCGGTGCGGGTTGCAGTTGCGTGCCTGGATTACCGCTGCACATCACCGCACCTCCTGTCACCTTCCCTTGGGGGGTCTCAGTGGAGCTGTGTCCGCTAAAGCACAACTAAATTGTGCTCTGCAGACGTGGCTATGGAGTGTCCAAGCCCTCGTAGCGACCTCTGTTACTCCCTACACAGAGAGGGAAGGGGAGGTTGTCTGTGTTTTATTTATTTAGACATTCAGCAAGTCCTCTTCACAACCGTTACTGCTCCTGGTATCGAAGACCCCCTTCCCTCTGACTGTCCAGGAGGGTGCTGGGGTTGCCTGCCCTGAGCTCCCGCTGGCTTCGTGCCATTGCTCATGCGATGTTCGTGCAAAACACTTGAGCGCATATTTCAGATAGACACGGTGCGCTGGCATTAGGTTTGTTTTATTAAATAAAGGGAGGGAGAAAGAGGAAAGTGATGTGATGAAATTTGCATTGAATTTTGCATGTATATTTGTGCTGGATTTGTATTTGTTTGGCTTGGGGAGACTTTGCAGCACTTTAACTAAATCTGGGTTTAAATCCACTTAAGTTAAACTCCCAATACAACTCGTGTGTGGAGACCAGGATGAAATCTCATTAATTCTAATAGGATTAAGCATGTTCTTTTGCCAAGTTGTCTTCTCTATCTTTTTTTGTTTGGCTTCTCTGTATTAAAAAGCAGGATAAACCTTTACGCTCTTGCACCTCTTTGTGAAAATGCCTTGACAGTCTCAGAGAAGTGGCTCTCTGAGTGCATACAATAGTATTTTACACTTTTTTTTTCCCCTGTGCTTTCAGCTGTAGTCCTACTGTATCCAGGCTTTTATTGGCTTCTGCTTCCCCTAAAGGTGCAATAATTGCCGACGGCAAGAAGACAGTTACAAGTGTTTGCCTGTTAAGTTTCTACGCTCAGAATTAGGTTGGTTTTTTTTCTTTTGCTCCCTCTGGGCAGATTTGAAACTGCTGTGAAACAAGTCCATTAGTAGAGGGAAGTTTTGTAGAAGAACATTCTATACCCGGGTTTCATGTTTTTTTTTTTTTTTTTAAATTGGAGAATATCTCATTCGTGACCATGACAGAAAGTGCTGGGACTGTAGGCATAACCAGCTGGTCTGAGTGTGAAAACCTGAGACCAGCTTTGAAGAGAGCAAACATGCTCCCTCCTCAAGTGTTTTTTGTCATTAGTCCTTTTTGTTAATTAATCCTGATTATCTAGAGCTTTACAAAATGCGTAAAGCCTATTTAGTCTTTCCAGTTCCTTTTTATGGTGAGGCTTTTGTGGGATAGTCGCAGTATTTTTCTTGATTTGTGATGCAGATGATTTGGTTAGCCTGATGTATCTCAGATGCTTTCCGTGCCTGAAAATGGCCTCGTTTGCAAGAGCAGCATCTCCTGCGTTGTCTCAGTGTGTTACTGCTGTGCAGAGTTCCTTTAGGAACAAGAAGTGTAAGTGCCATGGCTGAAGACCACCTCTCACCTCACAGTGAGGTGGAACGTATGCTCTTGAAGGTGACAGTTCTTCCTGACAGTGCGTTAAGCCGTATCACATGGCCGCTAGTGCAGTCCATATGAAATGTCCTTCATTTCTACATTTGTAGAGGCTTCTATTCTTCAATTGGTGTTGCAGCTTCTGTTCGGGGGTCTCTCCTACGAGGAAAGGCTGAGAGAGCTGGGACTGCTCAGCCTCCAGAAGAGACGGCGCAGGGGGATCTTGTCAATGTATATAAATACCTGAAGGGAGTGTGCCCTTTTCAGAGGTGCCCAGTGACAGGACCAGAGGCAGTGGGCACAAGCTGAAAAACTGGAGTTTCCCTCTGAACATCAGGAAACACTTTTTCACTGTGTGGGTGACTGAACCCAGGCACAGGCTGCCCAGGAAGGTTGTGGTTTCTCCATCCTTGGAGCTACTCAAAAAGCCATCTGCACAGGGTCCTGGGTAACTAGCCATGGGTGCCCTGCTTGAGCAGGGGGATTGGACCAGATGACCTCCAGAGGTCCTTCCAACCTCAGCCATTCTGTGATTCTGTGAAAATTGTGCAGAGAGCTTCTTTATTGCCGGACTGGAAGACATAGTCTTTAACATAGAGTTAAAATACACGCTCCAAATTTGTGATTCGTTAGGCGTATCCCACAGTGTGCTCAAACATTCATGTTTACAGTTGCTTCTGAGCAAGGTACAGTGGATGCCACACAATGAACATGCAGCCGTAACACGGGATTTCATATGGTGATTCATCTGCATAAAGGATGTCTGGAAGAATGAGAGAATTTGTAAATAAAATATAGGTACTAATTTATTTCAGTATTTGTCTCTCTTCTCCAGGAAAGTTATTGCCAGAGTGAAGTGAAGGAAATGTGCAGCACCTTTAAAAAGCAAAGACTGAAACGCTGGGCACGCAGATAACTGGATAGAGAGTGCTTGGTCTTGTAGATGTTAGTATGCGGGAAGAGAGAGTTTTCTGTCTTGGCCCATCAGTGTTAGAGGCTTTGCTAAGCAAGACTTGATGCATAATTCCTCTTCAGAGGGCTGTCATAAAAATATCCAAAACAAACCCCCAAATACCCCAACCCATGCTGTCAACATCTAATCCTCCCTGCGGGGCACTTTTTCTGCTCCATTATCTGCTTGGGCAGATTTACCTCATGATACAATTTCAGGCAACTGAAGTGAAAGTGCCCTCCCGTAAAGTGCCTCAGACGCCCAAGAAGCTGAGTGCTGAGACAGAAGCTGGGTTTTGTTGGGAAGCTGGTGGAGGCAGAAGCACTGCTTTTCAGGGCAGAGAAAGCCTTTAATTTCTCCACACTCACAAATGAAACTCTTGAAGATCCTTCCACTGAATGCTAAAAGTACTTGACTGTTCAGTTACAGCCAGGCTCTCAGGAAAATTAGTGAGTTTAAAGCGTGAGCTGTTATAGTAGTAACATAACAATAGTATAGTATTAATATAATAAATAATATAATCTCCATTGTTCGAGATGCAGCTGGTAGGGGAGGTGGTGTCTCCTTGCCCTGCTGAACCTCATGCTCCTTCTTGTCTCTGGCATCATCGCTCTGAACTGGGACTCTGGACCTGGAGCAGAGCCTCTTCTGATGGAGAAGCCTTCTTCTCCGTTGTGGTTCACCTGAATATTATCTGCACTCTGCCTTCTACAGTCCTTGTGGTTACTCGCATTAGGATAATCGTTTATGTGCTTCCTGCTGATGAAAAGGTCTCTCATACAGTGTTGTCAGGCTTAGAGCTGTGTTTTCAGGTTATCTCATGCTTTTGCTAAATACATAAATGTTCTGTAGCCAAGAATAGCTTGTGCATATGTTTTATTGATGGTAACTAAAGCTTATTGCTAGCTTTAGGTGCGGGCTGACCATGTTAGATAACGAGACACGCAACTCGGTCACAGCTTCTGGTCTCGGAAAGGTACTGTCACAGTGTCCCGGAAAAGCAGAACTGGTGCCGTTTCACCTTGTGTGTCCCCCTCTAAACTGATGCGGTTTACCAATGTGTTTTATAGCTGCTTAGTGAGTAGTCGAACAGTCTCTAACAGGAGGGGGGCAGCTGAGGTGGCATGGGTGGGTTTACGGCTGGGAGACTCCCAACCAGCGAACGGGACTCGCCAGCCTGCAATTTGGGCTTGTTTGTGTGATGTCTAGTTCTGAGGATCCTAAACTTGCTCTGAAAGTTGAGGCTGGAGAAGGGTTGTGCCTCGGTACTGGCCGCCTGGGTTCTCACTCTTCTGCATTTATAGCCTTTTCTCGTTTCAGGCTTGCAGAGACTCTAGCAGCAAACTGGATTTGGAGCAGAAGGTGGGGTTTGGTAGGCAGGATGTGCATGTTAATTCAAGTGTGAAGTATTTAATTCTTGGCATGTCTTTTGTCTTGTATCTGATGTAATTCAGTCACGGCCTGTTCCACCTGTTGATTCCTGGCCTGTAATGGCATTCTGCTTCAGTCTGATGATATCAGACAGGTTTGTACTGGGTTACGCTGGAGCCGAAGTCTTCAAATCACCATCCAGCATATGGAAGTGAGCAGTAGGAGTTACTACTTGTAGTGTGACTTTCACATGTTTGTCCTTATCCTTGTTTTTGTTGTCCGTGCTTGGACAACCTCCCCCAGGCAGTCTCTTGACCTAGATAATTAGTGTATGCTGAGCTCATCTTTGGACCAGGGTGGGCTGATCTTGTTGGTGTTTTGGCTTTTCTAGTTCACTGTTCCCCTCGTTACGGGATCAGACCCTCTTTGGCATAAAATCAGTACCCAGAAGTTTCTAATGGGTTCAGTCTGTGCTGCTGCTGTTAGGTCACAACTTCTGGAGGAGTAAGAATAACATCGTGCTCTTGTTTCAGGTGAGAGAGGTTTCAACTTTGTTTTTTCCATATTCTGTTGCTGTACTGCTGAGCAAAAATTGAAAACTGAGATAAGCATGGAGGCATCCAAGAGTACTTCAGAAAATATCTGTAGTCGGATGCCCTCTGTCCAGTGAAATGCAGAACGTAAGGGAGATTATGGGAAAACACGCAGTTTTTCACTTCCCATGTCTTTGGTGTAAGTTGAACTGATGCTTGTGTTAGTTTTAATCTCTGTTGGTGAGCTGCTCTGCTGACCATCTGTAGACGCCCGTGGTACTCGGGTAACCCTGTGGAAGAGTTTTGGAGTCCTTGTTAGCAGCGTCAGCAGCAGACAGATAGACAGACCTTCCACATGGAGCTCAGGTTCAGAAGAACTTGCTAGTGCCTGTGTAGTCCCTCCTTCCATGAATAAGGGATGTTTTCTACAAAGACTTTTGTACTGGAAAAGTTTTGAGGAGCTCAGACCAAGCTTATTTTACTTTGACCTATTAGTCAGCTAGCGTCAGGACTCAAATGAGCTCGTCTGAAATTGGAAAGAGAGAAGCTAGAGCGAGGCAGGAAGGTACAGCTGCTGCCTTGTTGCTGCGTAGGAGTCCCAAGAGCTGGGCTTGAAGCACTTCTACAGATGCTGCCTTGGCAGCCACGGACATCCATGAGAGTAAGGAGAGGGAAGGATGTGTTTCCTCTAGGTTCTGATGACCCATAGGTTTAAATTCAGGTTGATGCATGACTTGAGGACTTATTTGCTGTGAAGAACTGACCCCGGGGAAGGCCAGCAAGGACGAGGAGAGCTGCTACTGCGTTTGATTCTCTCTTTGTTCGGAAAAAAGACTTGGCTAAGCTTCCCCACGCAGCCTGCCCTGCGATTTCCACATCTTTCAAGCTGTCAAACTCACAAAGCAGGGAGGCATGTGCCAGCAACCTTCGTTTGGTATTGCTATAAATGTCTTCCTGGCTCAGAGAGTTTGGGAAGAATCTTTTGATTTGTGCTAACATATATATGGTGAAAAGCTCCCCAGTATCATACGGCGTTGTGATAAGGTGGAGGAATGTCTTTTTGCTGCATCTCACCTGGCAGACCTTCCATATAAAGCTGGCTTTGTTTTTTAACCAGAGTTGTTAGCTTACGAGGAAGAATCCTCCTATGATCTAGGAGCCTTCAGGTTGTTTTGCTGGTGAGGATAACTGGAGGTGGAGGCACGTGTCTTTTTTTTTTCTTTTTTAGTTTTTTTTTTATTCTCCGTATTTCAGGATATGCACAAAGATCCTGCTTCCTCGCAGAAAGGAGAAGTAGCCAAAAATACTTACCTTCCTTTCAGTTCTTTTAGCACTGAGCAGAAGTTCCTCTTCAGTTGTTGCACTGGGACCATGTTTTGGCTGTTTCCTGGCTGTCTGAAAGTTCTTCTCCGTTTCTGAGCTCTCCACAGTATTGCCTGATGCTTTTGTAACATGGAGTGCCATCACTGCTGTGCGTAACCTTGCTCAAAACCACGCGCAGGCTTAAATTCCTGAGTGAACTTGCGGAACCTTGTGTTCTGGATGGAGCCATCTCCTCTTTTTCTACATGCCTAGAATTAGTATTACAGCTATGTGAACCTATAGAGGAGCATAATGATTTCTCAAAAATATCTGGAGTGAAAGACCGCACTGAATCTATCAACTTCAGTGAAATTCGTCTTGACCCGTGTGGCCAGGAAATTGCTGACTGCCGTAAAATTCTGCAGGGCAGGAGGTGGGTCGGTGACCAGACTTTGACACGTTGGCAGTTATATTTGCTCCAAAAGTAACACTTGGTTGGTTGTACCTTCAGGCTGGAGTCGCTTCTTGTTTAAGTCTCTGATAGCTCAAAACTGCCAGACTTGGCAGTTTTGAATTTAGTAGTACCTCAGACACAATTTATTCCTGCGTGCGTGCAATGTGCTGGTTCTAGCTTCTAATGCAGTCTCTCAGCAAGCATGAAGCACCCGTGCTGCAGAGTACCTGCTTCTGCAGGCACTTAGGTAAACCAAAATCATGAGCTTGCCTCCTACCCTCCTTGATTTTCTTTGCTCTGTACTAGCTCGATGGCTGCTCACGTGGGAGCCTACTGGGATGGTTCCTTTGAGGGTCTTGTTGAAAGCTGTTTTAATTTGAAACACGTGGTTTGAAGTGCCATGCATATGATCTTCTGTTCCCATGAGACAACAGCACGTCTGGAAATTTGCTAGCTGCTTCGTGTGCGGATCAGACCAGGGAAGGTTGCAGTTGAGCCATAGCACACGTTTTTATTGCCTGGAGGTATTTTTGTTGACAGATTTATTGTCCAGTCACGGCTTTATGCAGTTAGCCTTCGGCAGTTCATTTTTCTTTATATTAAAACTGGATTGTTTCAGGTATTTCAAAACAAGCCACGCTTTCGTAAAGCTGTCTGGTCATTTTTCACAGGAAAAGCGTCCTGCTGGGTAGTACTTCTCACCATCTGAACTGCAGAGCATGGCACTAGTATGGGTGAGAAAGGACGATGGATGGGTGGTGCAGGTTTTGGGGGTTTAGGCTTTAACATTTATTTTCTCAGAGGCAAAGCGTGATGGCCGTGAAGCCTCAACAGTGCCAGCATGGGCTGTTCTTGTTGGTGGGGTAACAAATGCGTGAGCTGTCTGCCTTGTGCCCTGAGAGAGGAATATGAGTGGGGAACCGAGGCATAGGGAGATGGACATGGGTAAAGCTGGTAATATTCAAAACAAAACGAACACCCGCCCCCCTCCAGAAAAACCCCACTGCGGCTAAATGTGCCCACACTGGGTTTGGATGGCAAGGTTCTCTTCCCTCCAGCCAGGGTCAGCCTGCCACAGTGCCGAAGGCAGGGAGCTGGAAGGGAGCAAGGGGCCTGAGCTTGGGTTGTATCACTGTCAGACGTGGGCTCTAGCCACTAAAACCTCCTTCCTGTCTGGGTTCCTGGTAGGGAGAGGAAGATTGAGCAAGTTGCTGAAAATCTTGAATCTGAAGGAGACAGTACTTTAATACCTGCATGTGTGAGGTCTGCTGTTCAGAGCCTGCAGTTGATCCACGTCTTGCATGGAAACGGCTTTCCGTTCCTTTTGTGGGAGCGTGGTGGTGTTGACCTTGCGGAGATGCTGTTCCTTGCAAGCTTTGCACAGCCTTGGCCACGTGTAGCGTAATGTGCCTTTGTCACTTCAGAGCCTGAAGTGCTTCATACTTGTGAAAGTTTCATGTGCCGGCCATGTCCCAGTGTGATCACAGAGTTTCTCACACAACTTGGTGTTCTGCCTCTTTGAAAGAGACTGTAAGGTGTTCGTCCTATTCATGCGGAGCATCTTGAAAGTCCCGATCTATTATGTTTGGCCATTTACGAGAAGAAGAATGGATTTGCTTGCAGAGGGCAATACGTGGCAGCTGGAGAAATACTTTAGCAGCTGCAGACTTCTTTTGAAAAGCACCATTTCCACGCCCGTCTTCCAGAGGATGCAGCAGTCTTCTCAGAGGCTGCCTGCTCGGTGACACTGGGTTATTCCTTGCTCTCTAGCTTAGTAACTCCCATCTAAGTTGGTCAGATGTGAATCCAGAGGATGTGTTGGGCGCGCTGAGCAAGGGTGCTGTCTCTGTTCTTTGACTTCGTCGTTTGCAGCTGTTGGCATCTTTTGGCTCATTCCCTGAAGCTTGGAGATGCTGCTGTCGGCATCGCAGTCACCTTTCCTGTGGGGTGTGCGTCTTGTGCGGGTGGATGGGAGATTCAGCAATAGATGGGGACTACACTACAGACTGCAGGAGGGGGTTCATATTTAGGGGAGGAGGAGATGTATAACTTTATGGCTGCCTAATTAAAATGTTTTTAATTATTGGGCTGTTGTTCTTAACATATTCCAGTTTGATGCAGTCTATGTGGACTTCTTGGCTTCGTAGGGTTTTTAAAGTCTTTTTTTTTTTTTTTTTT
>VZSC01018650.1:45506-64903 GCA_013398225.1 Steatornis caripensis
GGGAGGGCTCCTCACACGCTGCCCCTGCTCCAGCGCGGGGTCCCCCCCACGGCACACGGTCCCTCACGAACCCCTCCGACGGGAGTCCTTCCCGCGCGGGGCGGCCCCTCAGGAACGCACCGACCCAGCGCGGGCTGCCCACGCAGTCACGGCCCGCTTCGGGAGCGGGCACCTCCCCTGGCGTGGGGTCCCCCACGGGCTGCAGGTCCCTCCCTGCTCCTCCGTGGTCCCTCACGGCTGCCCCACCGCCATCCTCCGAGGGCCGCAGGGGCACAGCCTGCCCTCTCCCCGCAGGCCGCAGGTCTCCCACATCCCCCTCCTCCCTCTGCTGCAGGTCTCAATCTCGGTTTCTTTTTGTCCAATCCTCTTCTTAAATCTGTTATCACAGAGGCACCTCCACTGTCGCCGATGGGCTCGGCCTCGGCCTCGGCCCCAGGCGGGTCTGGTTTGGAGCCAGGAGAGCTTCGAGCAGCTCCTGACCGGGGCCACCTGCCCGTGCAGCCCCTTCCCCGCTGCCAAAGCCCCCCCGCACAGACCCAACACAACCCTTCAGGGATAATTTAAGTAGGTATGATATAATTACAAGTGTTGGAATTGGGTAACAACTTTATTTACAAGAGTCTTAGGGAGTTTCTCGTGGACACAGTGAGAATATTACAACTACATCATGGCTGAAATAAACCACCGCCGTAAAAATTTTTGTGGCTTCTTAACAGGTTCTTACAGGAAGGTGAGTCCTCGTCAGCAGCTTGTTGCAGTTCCCACAGCCCTGGTATGTTTAAATCCAGATCTCCTCTTCAGTTACTGGCACAGCTTGTCCTATTTGAGTTACTGCATCTCCAGCTGTGAATTACTTTCTCAGCAGAAACTGAGCTTTTTAGTGTAATGCTGAGCACCAGAGCGAGTCTTGCCTCTGTGCATTTCCACACACAAGGAAGACATCTTCGTGCTCACCATAGAATCGCAGAATGGTTTGGGTTGGAAGGGACCTGTAAAGGTCATGTAGTCCAACCCCCCTGCCACAGGCAGGGACGTCTTCAACTCGATCAGGTTGCTCAGAGCCCTGTCCAGCCTGGCCTTGAACGTTCCCAGGCATGGGGCATCTGCCACCTCTCTGGGCAACCTCGTCCAGTGTTTCATCACGCTCGTCGTAAAAAGTGTCTTCCCTATATCTCGTCTGGATCTGCTCTCTTTTAGTTTAAAACCATTACCCTTGGTCCTGTCGCAGTGGTGCTCAAAGTGCAGTGCTGGCTGGAGGAATGTCAGATAGGTTTTTCTTTGCATGCCAATGGTTTTGTCTGATACCAGCTCAGTTTAGGCATTAAAAAATAAAAATACTAAGCTAGAGCCTGGCCTCTGAAAGTGTCAGGGTGTGTTTTCTGGCTTTACATTGAAACTTAATTGTAAGGATTTGGCAGCTTTCCTGGTTCTGTTTTGCATCTGGCTCCTCATGAGTATTGACGGAGAGCAGTGGGACTGTGGAGGTTGAGTTGCATGTGCAGCCCTCTAAAGGGCTCTTCTGTAGCGGTGGCTTGATATGCAAGTCTGAAGCAATTAGGATTTCTTCCCTTCTGGCTCTTTTTGTGTCGAAGGTCACCAGCAGCAAACATTCACTTGGTTATTTCTACCTCCAGCCCATTGTTTCTGTTTGGGCTAAAGCCAGCCTCCTAGAATGGCTTTGCTTGTTTTGCTTTTGAGGCCACAAATGGTGGCAAATCTATTGCGTTTCATGGTGGTTGCGATGGTTAATAGTGAGTATGTTAGTTGAGGAAATGCAACACCTTTGAAAGTTTGCTTGTAAAATTCACAATATAACAATAGTCGGGGTCCTACCAAGTTATCTAGAAGATATCTGCCACGGGACTGCCAAAACCAACATTCCACTGCTGTGAAGCACAGCCTATCTGACGCACATTGCGTTTCAACCTGTTGCACGGCCTCTTTCTCAATAAAACACAGGAACATCCTGGAATTAAATTTAGATTAGATTAATTCTAAATGCCACCTCCCTCTTACTCAATTGCGTCTGTTAGAAGTACGTTCTAGACAGCAGAGAAGAAAGGAAATAATGGAATATTAAAATATTTAAAGGAGTAATAGGAATGAAGAACTTTTCAACTGGAAATGTGAGTTTGCAGTATGCCGTGTGACATCCAGAGAACTGGGGAGCGTATGCGGAACTCTTAAGCATGACCTTTAAAACAGCTAATGCATGTAGTCAGAAAACACTCACGGGGCTCTGGAAACAGAGGTATCGTGGAGTTGGTTTCTCTGGATTTGTCTCTCGACTGCTCATTTCTGGCATCGAAAAAGGGAACCCGAACCCTGCCCTACTGAAGGATTTCTAAGGGCTTGTTCCGCTGTGGGTTCTCTTGCATGCAGTAAAGGCAAGTTCATATTGCGGCATCTGCCCTGGCCAGGGCACCTCCAGTTGTCTCCTTTCCATAGCCTCTAAGGCCCATGAAACTTCATTACCTTTGTTGTGCTCGGCTAAAGTTGGCCCGTGGGTTCGAAAGCAAACGCTTTCATCTCGCACAGTTACGGGTTCGTAAGTTTGTGCTTTTCTAGAAGACACCAGGCTAAACAACAGCAAAGCCTGGAGCTGCGATGATTCCTATCTGCTAAAAGGCCTGAGTAGTTGAGGGTTATGACTCCGCTTTGACTTTTGGTCTTGCTGGATAGCTAGTTATTGTGGGCAAAGCTGGTCTTTGCTCTACAGCATTTTGGGTCGACTTCCTCATAGTGTTTATGTCCTTGGACCTTGACCTTGGACCTTGCCTTTCTTTGCTGCTGCTGGGCTGGGTGACGTATTCGGAGCAGTCCTGCCTTGGCGGAGAGATGCCAGCAGGTTGTGCTGCGAGGCAGCTCGTCTGGAGCTTGCCCGTCCAGCCTCCCTCTGCCAGGGAAACCCCAGAGAGTCTGGAAAAAGTGAGTCTCTGCCTGATCTTGGGGCTTCCTGGTTAGCCCTGGGTGATGTTCAGCTTGTGCCTTGGCTGGAGTTATGTTTGAGTTATGAAGTACGTTTGAAGGAGAGGTCCTTTGCTAGCACGCAGAACTTGCCCAGCGTCCTGTTGGTCCCAATTAAAAAGACTAAAGCCGTTTGGATTGTACAATCTGTTTGAAAAAGCAAACAAATAACTTGTCTTGGCTAAAGTAAGTGGCTAAATATTTTAACCTCTTCAAGCTGGGACAGGTAAAACCAATTACACTGGTTTGAGGGTCATGGATTTATGCAAGTGGTTCCTGTTCTTTACTGCGTGCAGATGAAATTTTAGAGGCCAAGCTTGGGAGTATAGTGTTAAATCTTCCTGCGTAACTCTTGTAACACTAAGGAATGGAGAAGAAAAGAGGAGGGGTTTATTCAGGTAGAAAATGTTCACGTTTAGAAGTGGCTATTCATGGCTAGTTTAAAAAAAAAAGGAAAAAAGGTGCAAGATTTAACCAAATTCTAGAGTTATAATAATCATAAGTTCTGCTCTAAGGTCTTGAGATTTCAACCACTGCTGCAGATTAGAAGGTGAGAATTTTCAAAAGTATCTAACCAGGGATATAAAATCCCAGAGTTATGTTGCGACTTCTCACACGCGGCCCCCCGGCACTGTAGGCGCGTTTCTGAGCAGCTTTGCTCATCCTTGGTCAATGCAGCTAAGCTGGAGTCAGCAGCTGAACAGCAATGAACGTAAGCTGTACCGTGGGGCAGAAATTCCCCGTGCTTTGGGCAACGGAGACACCTTTTACTGCAGCAGGGGAACGGGGAGGTGCACAGTGGCTGCCAGCTGGTCCTGCACCCCTGTGGCCTCAGGCAATCACAAAAGTATCCTTGGTGTGGTGTCGTACCTTGTGCCAGGTGCTGCCAGCAAGCAGATGAGCCTGCAGAGTGCCAGAAAACAGAGTTTGCTCAGGGAGGAGGCTTTGCTGGTACCAGCGCACAGGGCAGTACTGTTGGGGAGCCGCTGAAATCCTTGCCGGTGACTTTAATCAGAACTAGGAGAAGCCTGTTATGTGCTAATATGGATATTCAGGGAGCGCAGGGTAAGTGGAAGAGGCGTGTGCTGTGTACTTCTGACCAGCTGCTACAGGGACCTGTTGCTGGTAGAAGGCGGCTCTGAACTGATTCCTTCTGCGGGCATCCTGGTGAATATTGCCAACAGTGAGAGATGAGTAGCAGTGCTGCGTGCTACGAGCCCGCGTCTGCAGGTTCCAGGCAGAAAGGCTGGCTGACCTCTAGGGTAAAAGCCATCTTTTTTATCTCATTCTCCTGTTTGCTAGGTCAAAGTGTACTTATTGCAAGGATGTTGTAAGAGCTGAAGGCTTTTTTTTTTTTCCTGATTTATTGATTTTTACATATTCCCACATGTCTTCAGTATTTAGACTGTGCTTAGTGTTGGACTGAAGGTCTTCAGGAAAAACGAGCTTCCCTGGAAATGGCACCCTGAAGTGGGTCGGTTTTCACTGGAGCTTTCCCTAAGGCCCAGCCCCCAGGTGCGGCTGAAGTGCCCAGCGTCTCACGGAGGGTCAGCCAGGGTCCAGAACTGCCTCGGGAATTTCTGTGGAAAGTTTTGCACTGCCCTTTCTACTTCAGTCTGCAAGGAGAAGTAGAGAGATTCTTCTGCAGGAGAGGGCAGTCTGGTCCCTCAGCAGTTTGTGACGCGCAGCCAGCATCCCGTTTTGAAGGAAACGGTGAGCCTCAATGACGTGGTCTCCGTGCCTCTCCTGGATCGCACGCAGCCCTGGGGTCTGTTTGTAACCAAACATAAAGCTTTTTCAAAAGATGATCTCACCAGTTGAAAACCACATGCATGTGAACGAAAGCAGGAAGGGGAGCAGTGGCTGAAAGGGGTGGAGGGCTCCACAAGGGCAGCAGATGCACGTGGCTTGCACTGGGACAACCCATGTGGCTTTTTTTTCCCAGCTGTGAGCCTTGGTTCTTCCATTAGCGTGCACGGGGCTTGCTGGAGTGTCTTTTTCTTTGAATGTTTGCGGTTTTGCTAGTCAACGGGGAATTCTGGAAAATGTTCGTGAGAGCTGTCAAACGGTGTGATGATCTCCCAAGGGAAGGAGTAGCAGCCCTACATGAGTTCAAAATCTTGCAGGCTAATGTAGTGCAGGACAAACCCTGGGGATGAACGGGATCACCTGGGAACTCTTCTGTGACGAGGTAATGAATGATGGAAGAAATCAGATGAGCTGCAGAGAACTGTGTGCTTGCTAAAGGAAAAGAAAGACCAGGCATTCCCATGAAGAACAATCCTTTCTTAACTGGACTGGGCTAGTCTTCATGCTTCCAGCTGTACGTGATTGCTGGCCAGATGAAAGGGAGATACACCTCTGCATGCATTTGTACAGGACTGTCTGCAGAGGGAATTAAAAGCCAGCACAGAAGCATTGGTTGAGGTACCTGACGGTAGTGCTGGAGAGATGTTGTTACTCTGTTGACTTGAGTTGCTGGCTGAAAATACTGGGCTTTGCTGACCCATGTAGCAGTGTCATGGAGACAGTTTCTGGCCACAGGACTGCGTAAAGGTTTGCTTCATTACCTTGTCGTTTTACTAGCTCAGCTTTAAAGCTCTTTCTGATTGCCTCTCACTAGGGAGAGAGCACTGCAGTGGCAAGGTGAGACTACCTCACCTCCCTGGTAGGGAGTGTGGATGCCCACTGCGGCTGCTCCTTCCCACCCTGCACATGCGTGTGTTCATGTGTGTGTGTTCATGTGTGTGTGTCTAGGAACTGTTGTCCCACAACAGCTTTGAAGCATATATACTTCACCCATTGCCAACACAGATGTCACTGCTCTGTTCAAAGGAAAATGCAAGACCTCTCCTGTAGAAAACGGCACATGTGAGATGCCTCTTCCACGTCTGAATCTGTNCACAACAGCTTTGAAGCATATATACTTCACCCATTGCCAACACAGATGTCACTGCTCTGTTCAAAGGAAAATGCAAGACCTCTCCTGTAGAAAACGGCACATGTGAGATGCCTCTTCCACGTCTGAATCTGTTTGGCTCCAGCCCTGAAGCGTGAGGTTTAATGCTCCTTGATGTCTTGCCGTTTCCTGCCAGCAATGGCCAGCAAGGTGCCACAGGGAGGCTAATCCTTATTCTGAGATGTATTACACCATAAACCCCGCTTTACCACTGCTAATTAAAACTAAACTCCACTCACCAAATGACCACGTACCTTTTGCAGGGCTGCCACACACTATCTGTTTGTTCTCTTTCCGTGGGTTTCCTGGTCATTCCAGTGAGTTGAGGAGGCCGCAGTGTAGATGAGACTAATAATAAACCTGCACTAAAAGCAGCTGCATTGTGGAGGAACTTTAAACCCAAAAGAAAAGCGGTCAGGGACGGTTTTGACCGCAGTGTGCTCTTTAATTGAAACCTGGGCTGAAGCTGACCTGCCTGCATTGCGATACTGTGTGGGTTGGGTGGGGATGCAGTCTGCGTTGTTAACCTGCTGCTGTAATATTTACACAGATGATTTTAGCCACTGACAACGTGAAAATTATTTTCTGGGGCTTGGACCACCCATGTGCCATGGGAGAGAGGAGGTCCCGGCGGGGCTGGCATCGGTCCTTCCACAAGGTTCTCGTGCTCCTGACAGGTAAACTGGGCAGGAGACAGGAACACCTCTGGGGAAGGTGGATTTGAAATCACCTCACCTTGTCTTTTATTCGTCCCCCAGCTGTAGCAGCCTTGCTCAAGGCTTTTTCCCATGCAGATCCCTCTCGCTGTGTGCTTATGTAAGGCTTCGCAAGAGACCCTTGCCTTAAAGACCCTTGCCTCTAACAACCAGCCTTGAATTGCACTGGTGGAGCTGGGCAAGGGTGTGGAACAGGCGGAGCAGCCTGGGCTGCAAGTTGAGCTGGGGCTGGGGATGTGCTGCAGCATCACCTACTCGAGCCAGCAGAACCTAGAGAAAAAGGGGTGTCTAAAGAGAAAGGTCACGCTGGTGAGGTCTCTGGGCTGATTTGCTGAAACGTCTTGGGCAAATGAATACTTTGGGTGCTGATTTCATTGGGACCTCCTGAGGTGCCTCCTCATTCACCGGGAATCTGGACCACAAGCTAAAGCAGAAGGTTTCCTGAGCCTGGCGGCTGCTCAGCCCCCAGCAGGAGTGAGCCGTGGCTGCTCTAGCCAAGCAGCAACTGGTTTACGTTACTGGGGCCCGATGACAACTTCCTCTTCCCTGCGTGTAGGCTGGTGGCTTGGCACCTGTAGTGCCATACCTGCTGCCTGCCCTTGGTGCTGCTCTCCAGGTGATCTGTGTGGACAGGCAGCAGAAGGGAGGGCAGAAGGCTGATTTTCTAGCTTTGGTGTCAGGGCAAGGTTTCTCCTGTGGGCTCAGAAGAGAACGGGCTAGAACTGAAAATGAGCTGAGGGGGCTGCTGCTGCTTGCTTTTGGGCCAGCTGCTCTTGCTCTGTGGCTCTCACAGCTGCATTCACCAGAGTCAGGGAAGGGCAGAACATGGGAGCAAGCTACAGTAAAAGTAGAGAGCAGGAGGAGGAGGAGACAGGTCCTTGAAGTTTCTTATAGAGCACCCTGTTGAACTTGGGCAAGTGGTCCTTGCATGAGCAGGCTGCTGAAGAGCACCGGGTTCTCCTCATGCTTGTAAGACTGGCTGGGGGCATGAGCCTGGACCGCTGGCAGAGCAGTGGCTGTGGGATGGCTGAGAGCGTGGAGGGGAGAGTGGCCACACCTTGTTCATCCCAGATTCGGTGCAGTGTGATCAAACGCACGGGTGAGCCTCATTTCCTGGTGGATGCGTTTGCCAGGATGTGGCGCTTGATGTTGTAACCACCTTAGGAGATCTAGGTGTGCCTGAACATGTCACTAGTAAGCTGTGCCGTGGGTCAGGATACAGCTGCTGTAGAGAATGCAGGCCGCTTGAAGCCAGAGGAGATGACCCCTTTGGCTTGGAGGGGTTGGAGCCAGGGCTCACTTAGGCTCTGTAGTCTTCTAACATGTTGTGTTAGTGGCACTGACAGTTTCCTGTAGTGCAGGTGCCTGGATGTGGTTGACAAGTGAACTCAAGTGACAAGAGCCAGCCTTGCTGTGCTCATGCTCATGGCAGGGAATGGACCCCACTTCACTGGTGGGGTCCATTCTCCACCCTTCTGTGGCTGTCACCCCGAGGCCAAGGGTACTTTGAGATCTTGGGACAGAAGAACAAGAGATGCGATGCTTCCTTAATGTTGCGCTGTGCAGAGTAGCTGCCACGGGAATGTGCTACAAAGCATTTAACCTTCAAGCGCATAAAAAGAAGAGACGCTGACCAGCCCCTCCTACACAATATGGCTTTTATTAGTTGATGTTTAATTATTTAAAATATTTTAGTCATGGTCCCCGTTGCATTAGGGTGGAAGCATGCATGTATTGAGATGCTGCCCATGGCTTGAAGAGCTTGTGGCCTGTACAGACTGGGCATCTTCAGGGTAGAAAAAAGAGTGAATGCAGAGAAGTGGCAACTAAGAGAGGCAGAGGAGAAGAGCGGTGAAGTTAAGAGAAGCTGCTGGGCCTCTGGCTTCCAGTTTGCTGCTTCCTGCCCCGTCCCTGACAATACAGCTTCTGCTGTTTTTATACAAGAAGAAGGATTTGTGGTAAGGGGGGAAGGAAACAGAAGCTGTCCTGCTCTAGAGGTAGTGTCAGTTCTGCTTTGAAGCTTTCCATGAGGCATCAGCTCACTGTCAGAGATGTCAGCTCCAAATAAAACTGTTCCAGGACGTTTCCTCGGCGTGCTGTGCTGCAGCAGCCCGCATTGGCTGTAACGCTGAGCAAACCGCTCGGGGTGGTTTGGAAGAGGAACAAACTGCCTGCCAGGAAACATGCCTTCATCTTGTGGCAGACCAGGAGAAAATGCGTACAGGGCTGCAGTTGTTTTGCATGTAAGAAACACTGGGTATTTCAAATAGCAGGAGAGGGAACATGGTACCGAGGCTCAGCACGCCTTGAAAGGACCAGAGATGGTCTGCTGGGTACAAAGTCGTAAAATACATGGATTTTCATAAAATCTGTTTCTAGCCTTGTCTGGGATGTGGGTAAAAAGGGACTGTTCTCTGCCTGATACCTACTGTCATTCTGCTAGCTGGGTAAGAGGCTTGTGTTCAGCCTGTGGCTTCATGCTGCCGTTCTGTCAGCCGTAGACCCTGTCTGAGGTGTCACTTTGTCAGGCATTTGTTCCCCGGGGGCTGCTGCGTCTGCTGTGTTAGTGATCCAGCTATTTCTGCGGCTCTGCTCTGTACTGAATTATCAGCATGGCTGTTTGGGGGCGTTGCTTGCTTTTTTACATTTTCAACAAAAAAAATCAGGAACAGGCTGCTCTCTGGCACAACCTTCCTCCCTTCGGATGTTGGATGCGACCTTTCCTTTAAACCACCTTCCTCTGACCTGAAGAACAGGCTCTGCGAAATGTCTTTTCTAGCATGCAAGGGCCACGACCTCTATCACCATTGCTGCGATCGAGTAGTTATTGCCTAAGAGACTCACCTCTGGATTTGTTCCTGGATTTTGCGTAGTGGATTCTGGGTGGGTTAGCTCAGTAGGCATTGATGTGACTCAGCTAATTTGAGATGTGTTTTCACTGGAAAACTAGCAAGTGCATGTCTGAGCCAACTCAAAAAGTTCTCTCTTCTTGGTGAAGTGCGGGATTGCTCGAGACAAGGTGACAGAATATTTATTTTAACTTTTAAATCATGGCAACACTTGTATTTTTCCCGGCCTACTCACTGCCTTAAAACTAAAATCAGCTGAACCAAACTTTCCAAAAATATTAGGCAGGAACCAGAAGGGCAAAATTCCACCCGAAAGGGTTAAACTTTAATGAACTTGCTTACAACTGAAAAAAGCCATTTGAGAATAGAAGCGAGAACTGAACATACGTGCTTCTCTTCTAATGTTAATGGTGGTGAGAGTGCTAGATGGCCAAGGAGCGCTTTACTTCTTCAGGTACCTAAGAAGATGCCGAAAGTCTGTCATGTCAACAGCTCTTCAGCAGTGGAGAAAACTGGTTCCTGGTGAAAACTGAAGTAAGGGAAACTGTAATTACTCCAGCTGGAGCATGGCCTGGCCAGTAAGACTTGTAAAACTTTGCGTGCTGTGAGCTGTGTCAAAAGCGGCCAGTTCTGCGCTTCGCATCTCGTGCGGAGAAGGAACCTCGGAGAGCAAAGCTTTCGCTGTGCAAAGGTACGGAGCTCAGCCTAGAGAGGGAATCGCCTCGTAACATTCAAATGCCACCTCTGGCGGCACAAGGTCTGTTATTGGCAGCTGTTTGTTTGTTCAAGTGTTGGCTCAGCCTGGCTTCTGAGATCTGACAAGACTGAGAGCCCTAAAGGGCTATGGCCATGGGCATTAATAAAGCAATCTCGTTAAGAGATAATTAAGTCACATTTATTAAATTCCTAATTAAGCAGCCAACTGTAAGTTTGTTAGGTGAGGAATGCTCATTTGGGATTATTCACTTTCCACACCCTAGCAAAAGGTTAAAATGGGGGGAAAAAAACCCCAAAATCCCCCACCTTCTGGAATATAATTTATATTCCTTCCCATGGAGGAAGCAAAGACTAACGCCTCTGCCCTGCTGAGATGGAGGGGGAGCATTTCCAGAAAGTTAGCCTCCTTCTCCCGGGAGCCATTGCACAGCGGGAATGGATGGTGCCGCAGCAGGAGCTCTGCATGGGTGCTGCTCCTTGGGAACCAGAGAAATGCAAATCTGAACACGGGAAGGGATCTCTCTTTGCCTCCCTTGGTGTCTTAAGCAAGCTTGGGTTAAACTCAGCTCTGCTGTGAATGCAGGGCCCCTTCAGGTCGTAACTAAGACCTCAAGCAGACCTGAACTGCAGGCTATACGATCTGGCCAGACGAAAGGGAGGTGGGTGGAGAAATGGGATCTTTTGCTACCCCTGTTTAACAGATGGGGAAAAATAGGACCCGAGAGGAACTGATGACGTACCTAAGATGACCTGGGGAGAACGTAATTGAAATCTCACTTGGAGGCTTCTGAGCAACCTCCCTTAACCGGCATATCCTCCCTCTGTACTGTGAAGACTGGCTCATCCTCTGTACGAGACACTTTGGGCTCCTCAAAACAGTTTTCTGCTATTGCATTCCATTAGCTTCAGCTCTTCTTTGCAGAATCTGAAACAGGTCAGTTTTTCTCTGCTTAAAGCGAAAACAACAGAAAACCCTGCGGAATTGATATTTACTGGCTTGGGAACACAGGAGCCGGTGTTATCTAGGGGTGTTTTGTTTGATGATGCAGAGAGGAGCAGGATGGGAGAGGGCTCCACCAGTGCCCGTGAACCTTGCACAGAGCTGGCAGGAGCGGGTCCGGCCACACCTAGGGGAGTGGATGGTAGGCAGCAGCGTTTGGCCTGGGGCTCTGGGGCAGACTTCTAGGTGGAGCCTAATAACCTTCCATTCCTGCTCCTCTTGGCTACCGACAGCAGTCCCAGAAGCCGTGCTGGGTTGCTGATTTGCCTCCCAAACTGTGCTCCTTTCCTGAAGACTCTTTTGGAGCCTATCGCTAAGATAAATGTCTCGCCACAGGGTTTACCTTCCCTCCCTCCTTTATATTGGGAGGGGTGCACGCACTCGTAGCTGTAGGCAGCTCGTGTGTTCGGACCGATCGTAGGCATCGTTGATACCTAGTTTCTGTTGTTTGTCTGTCTGGATCAAGCCCCTCTGTTCTCCAGCTGAAGATGACAAAAATGCTGATGGAGTTATTGGAACAGTTAATAGTCTGGGGCACTGGCTGATGTCCAGGTTTGGCAACTGCTAAACTGTGGCTCGGGGCAGTGAATTCGAGTCCAAGCTATTTGAACACCTGGCCTGGCTGGGAGGAGTTGTCTCTTTCAGCAGTCCCAGAGCAGCAGTTGGAGTCAGGAATACGAGATTTCCAGCTCAAATGAGGATTATTTTCCTCTCGCGCTCACACCGTGGATGGAGATCGCATCCAGGGCTAGCATAGATCAAAATCGTGGCAGAGGGATAAAAGTAGTAGGCGTGTATGTACACAGTAATAAGCAGTTCATGAATAGTTTGCGCTCCTGTTTTGTCCCTTTCCTGGTGCCTCTGTCTTTGCATCCCATTCTGCCGTGGGTTCCTCAGTATATAACAGGACCTATAGCGTTAGTGACATTTTCAGCCAGAGCCAAGTCTGCTCCTTGCTGTCCCGAGTCCAATAAAACTACTGTCATCAAGTTTCAGGCTTTCTGTGGCTTGCATAATTTTGAGAGGCCCCTCGCTTCTCATGGGCTGGGGTTTAGGGATGGCAGTAGGCTCAAGGTGCTCCAAGGCTCTTAAACTCTTAACACAGCTCACAAAAGAGAGCTAGTGGTGTGGACGGGCTTGTATAAAGCAGGCTGCAGCTCAGAAACATAGGGCTTTAGACCAAGTTTCCAGCTGTTTTTATCATTTTCAGTATCTTTTGCCCTTCACCGTTGTAAGGTCGTGCTGGTCGAAGGGGGCTGGTCATGCTGCTTTGTTTTACCTTGCCCAGCTTAGGCAGTCTCAACAAAGATCTTGGTTATGAGGTGAGTTGCGAAGATTAAATCCTGATGATGGAGCAGAGGCACTGTAGTGTGGAGCAGTTTGTGACTTGCTTCGTGACTTGCATCGAGTCCAGCTCTGGATTCACCTTCAGACCTTCTGTAAGGAAAGCAGGTGTGGTCAGATGGGCTGGATGCGGGACATGACGTGGAATTAGAGGCTGAGACTACGCGTAACAGTTTCTGGAATGCAGAGGTGAGGTCTCAGATAGGATCAGTCCCTTGTCTGACAGCTGTTCAGAGCCAGAAATAGTTATGAGGCTATAAAGCGCCTGCGAAATGCTCTGTCAGTCTTGCCTCCCCTGTTGATCTAGGTCCATGGTTTGGTAGGAAGGGACAGTCTTGGGCAGCGGGCAGGGCTGTCTTTGGCACACCAGGAACACCAGCTAAAACTGAAGCCTCCCTACATACGAACTTGAATTTGCTGATCCAAATTCGCACTGGCAGAAGCTGAGGGATGCTCATCACTTATGTAGATTTATATTCACAAACACATGTTCACTTCTATATACTAATAATACTTTTCTTTCCCTTTCTCTTCGTTCTGTTAGGTTTGCTTTCTCCATGGTAATTTTGATTTACGGTGATGCTCTTTCTGGTTATTAAGTCTCCTTTTCTCTACGCCCTTCCTCTTGCCTCTTTCATAGCCTAAGCCAAAAATATTTGTCTACCACAAGCGATCAATGCCAGATTTGTTGTGTGGGCAGGACTAACAGTGAGTAAGGGATAACAAAACACAGAAAATTGATGCTTCGCTAAAAATAGACCTGCTGCAGAAGGTAGAAACTGGTTCCTCATGTGGAAGCTAAAGGATAATTAATTGAGCAATTGGGATGAATTTGGAAAATGATTCTTGGTGAACCACATCCTTCCCGTGCTCAGTGAGGAGGCAGAGGATGATACAGTTTTGAAGCAAGCGCAGCAGCGGTGACAGGGGCCGCATTTGCATCCGTTGGTGACTGAAGCTGCCTGTTGTTTGGCTTTGTTGTAAGAGGTTAGAGCATTATCGCCCGGGGTTCATGCTGGCAATTTTCGAGATCTTCCTTTCGGAATACGTAGGAATCCGTGTGGAGCTCAGGCTCAAGAGGAGCAGATAAACTTTGCAGAGAGAGGAGAAATGACAAGGTTTCTTGCTTGCTTGCTCGTCTGTTTTCCGTGTGTACTTTGCCGGTCACACGCACGGTTTCGGGGGACCGTCACTTGCCATGGGCTCAGGCAGTGCCAAATGCTGGTTTTAGCGAGGGCATTGACAGTCTAAGACAGCAAATGCTACTGGTCTGTTCCAGTGCTGCTGAAGGTAATTTAGACTGAAATTCAGTGGTTTGCACTCTGGATCAAGCCCTGAAACTTATCCAGACTATGTTATTGCACCTACTGAAGATCATTCCGTAATTTAATCTGTTCTCCTGTAACCCATGGTCTCTGCACTATCATCTGACTCAAATGATGTTGTCATCATTTTACTACAACAGATGATAGCAGCTGATTCCCAAGGCAACACCTGCTGTTCAGGTGTAGCTAATAGACCGTTAGCTACAAGCACCGTGGTTGCCAGCATGGGGAAGAAACCCGTGTCAGAAATGGGCCATTCCTGATGCTGGGGAACTGGAGGCTGCTGGAGGACAGCTAGAATGCCTGGCTGAGTTTGCTGCACTCTTCTTTGAAGGCGATTCTCAGCGAGAGCAAGGGGAGAAATGACCTAAAATGTCCCGGGATAGGTTAAAAGTGTGTATTCCATTGCTAGTCAGGTTTTCAGTGTGTGACCACTGAGCTCGTTCTGTCTTTGTCAATGGTAATGGAAGGCCCTCGATTTTGAAATGTACGCGCATCTAAACTCTTGTCTAAATCCCTTAATCTTCAACAGGCTAGAGGAAAGACGTGTCCCACTGAAACCAGTAGGTGAACCAGTCACTACTTGAATAATTTATTTGCTGTGATGATTCCTATGATGCCTCTGATGCCCACTGGTGACAAATTAGGCAGAGGGTTTGCTGTCACGATATTATTTAAGTGCCTATAAATTCAATGAAGTCCCTGGGTAGGCAGAAGAGAGGAGCACAGATTGATACCCTAACTGGGGAAGAGACCAGCAGAACTCGGCTGTGACACTGTCCCAGTATCTGTTTTGCCAAACCAGCGCGATGTGGGCTGGCCAGCTAGTACATGTGCTAAGCAGCTGGTCAGCCCACGCATAGCTCTTCACTAGCAGCAAAGCAGCATTTTTTTGCCTGGTGGGCGTGAAACAGGGGAGCTGCAGGGTCTTTAACTGTGGAAGTCTCACAACGAACATGGGACGTACATCGCTGGACAGAGTGTTGTATCGATTCTGCTTTTTCCAGAGCAACATTATCATCAAATGCAGCTTTCCCTTCTCTCTTGCTGCCGAGTCTTTCTAAAATGGGCTATAACAATTGTTTTGAATATTCTCACAAGACTTTAGGAATACCAGCCTGGTCAAATTTATCATTTTGTAGGGGCAACTCTGACTCCCCATGTCTCTTGCCTGGTCTGCACTTTGTGTTCTTTAGTCTTCACTAATTTCGTTCTTGGCATCTTGAATCCATGGGAGTCCTAGACGTGCAGGCTGGAAAAGACTTGATAAAATTATGCAGTTCTTCCTGTGAACGGAGGTAATCAAGCACACTTGACCATCCCGTAGACCATACCTAGACATCTATAATTTGTCTATACCTGCTCCTGAAGATCCTGCATGAAGGCGATTGAACGATCTCAGTTGTCTACTATAATGCTTAACTAACTTCATAATTACTATTAACTGAAATCTTGCTTATTATAAACTTATCCTTTTATGTTCTTTTCCAGGTGGAGAACAATTTAAGCAATATGTTCTTCAGTTTAAATAGTTTATGTATTTACAGTATTTTGCCCTATATTCCTCATTTTTTTTCTGTAAGGCAAAACAAGTGTGTTCTTTCTAACTTTTTTCTTGATCATAATTCCTAAACTATTAATATGATTAATTTTCCTTTAATTCATTTCCTTTAGTCATGGTCTAATTCCAGCTGGCAGCTCAGCCTCACACAGCTGCTCATTCACTCTGCCCCAGTGGGATGGGGCAGACAATGGGAAGGGTAAAAGTGTGAAAACTTGTGGGCTGAGATAAAGACGGTTTAACAGGTAAAGGAAAAGCTGCACACGCAAGCAGAGCAAAACAAGGAATTCATTCACCACTTCCCACGGGCAGGGGTTCAGCCATCTCCGGGAATGCAGGGCTCCCTCACACGTAACGGTTGCTTGGGAAGACGAATGCCATCATTCTGAACATCCCACCCTCCTGCTTCCCCCAGCTGTATATGCCAAGCGTGACGCCGTACGGTGTGGGATATCCCTGGGGTCAGTTGGGGCCAGCTGTCCCGGCCGTGTCCCCTCCCAGCTCCTTGTGTACCCCCAGCCCACTCGCTGGTGGGGCGGGGGGAGAGGCAGAAAAGGCCTTGGCTCTGTGTGAGCCCTGCTCAGCAGGAACGAAAACATCCCTGTGTTACCAACACTGTTTCCAGCACAGGTCCAAAACACGGCTCCATACCAGCTGCTATGAAGAAAATTAACTCTATCCCAGCCAAAACCAGCACAAGATCACATTTTGGGTGAGAGAGAATTGGAAGAGGTTAAAACTCTGCTGAGGTAGAGATCTGTAATTGTACAAAACCGATACCAACTCACACAAAACAGTTCAGCCCAGTGTCAGGTGTCTCACATGACAAGTAATGAATAGGGAAAACTTAAAAATCGGGGTATTCTTACTCCATAAGATGCTCTCAGCTTTCAGCGATCAGTGGTTTAAAAACTTCCTGAACTGGAGCTTACATCTATATCATCACATTTAATAGACCCTGATGGACTAATTCAATTGGCAGAAAAAGAGGTTAGACAAATTTTGTGGTTGATCTTCAAAGCATCTGGTGACATTGAGTTACTCAATTTACATGCTATCCACACAAAAGACATATTCCCCACAGCTTGTCTCAGATGTGTTTGCCTGGCAATTTAATCACTGCTCCCCCCTCCTTGCGCGCTCTTGCATTGGGAGAAACAGCAAGTGTTTTCCGTATCGCTCGTGTTTGCATATACCAGTGGCAGCATGTTTGGGTTTTTTTCTAGTACCAAATGTGTATCACTCCTCAAGTCCTAGAATATGATTGACCATCTCTAGATAAATTATGGCAATTGGTCTGCACTCCCGGCTCTTGTTTAGTCTGTGGTTGAGTCCAAGTCCTCACCCTTTCCTTCCATGCCTTGCCTCGTCAGGTACTCCTCTTTTTCAATGGGCGTGTTTGATTTATTATTTTCCCTCTCCCTCTCTAGGGTGGCCCCTCATGCCCTTCTTCGCTGAACTTTGCTTTTCACGATACAGACGTTTGTCCTGCAGACCACTGGAAGCCGTGCTGTGCGTCTTCATGAAGGGCAGAGCCCCGTGCTTCAGCACCAGAACTCTGTGTCTTACAAGACGTGTGTAGCCAACCATTTGCTTTGTTGTCTACTTCTAAAATGTCTTTGTTTGCAGGAACAGGAGGAGAAGCCCGTCTTCACGAAGAATGGAAACGGAACCATTTCATCTGTGCCAGGGAATAAGAGCACGCTTATGGACAGTTACTGCAGGTTAGGTGGCACGTGGGCCATGGACTTTGAGAATTTGGGATTATTGACACTGCTAGATTAGACCAAGAACCTCTTTCATCCGCTTTGATTGCTGGTTCCACAAGCGAAAGTAAATATTAGATGCTGGGCCCTGGCCAAATTAGTCTGCCAATTCTTGCATTGTATGTGGTATTTCACCTTAGCAATTCCGTCTAGCTAAACTAATAAGATGATCACTTAAGGATCAAAGCTTTCATCTGAAAGTTTAAGGATGAGTAGATGTGCTGGGAAACACAACCCCTAACGACATTGTGGAAAAAAAAAAAAACAATGGACACTCCTGATTTCTTGAAAGCTTTGGGAGGAGGTAATGCAGAAATTTGATTGGAGTGAATTGCATGTAAATCGCTTAAATCCTTGTTTGTAAGGACTCCTGTGGCTGCCAGTCCAGGAGCCAGTGACTGCCACCTCGGCATCTGAGCTGTTGGGTTCCAGCAGCTGGCTGTGAGGTTTGGACAGTTTGATGGCAATTTGCCTCCTGGTACCAACCTCAGCCACCAGAGGAAGATGGAGGGCAGACGTCTTGGTGGGCTTGGTTTGGATTCTCCAGCTTCTCTGCAAGCTGTCCAGGGAGCTGCTGGTTCGTCAAAAAAGGATTGCTGTACAGATGTCTCTATAAATATCACGAAAAGGTTTTGCTCCTCTTCGTCTTAGTACTTATTCTATGTATCCGATCTCAGAAAGGTACCAGGAATCTTCCAGAGAGCACAGCTGGGCGCTGGAGATGGTATGTGCAGGGCCGTGTAAAAACCAAACAGCTTAAAGGGTAATACAGTTGTGTGTAACACAGGAAATCATAGGCCAAATACTGACCACCGCATCCTATGTAGATTTTGCTGAGATTGGCTTTGATTGCCAGCGGGTGGCCAGAAACTCTCTGTGACTCAGTCATTCCGTAAGGCCACCCACCTGGTGGCTCAGAGGCTCCGGAGCAGGCACATTGCTTGTGGCCACAGCAGTGCTCTAGCCAGAGCTCAAGGGAGCATCTCCTGCCAACGCAGAACGGGCTGTCCTGGTCCCATCTTACTCGTAGATTTGTATTAAAGTAGGTAATCTCCGTGTGCTGTGCTGCTAAGATGTCATGCAGTGGATGAGTGCATGTGTCGGGGTTTGACGGTAGTTTGTGAAAATCTGTTGGGAGGGTGGGGAGGAGGAGGTCTTCCCAAACCATCCCTCTGGGCACTTCTGCTAACAGACTCATCAACTCACTGCAGTACATTCGCCAAGAGCCCTGGTGGGAGGTGAACTTTGAGATGCTCGTGGATGGGGCTGGGACTGCCTTTCTGGAGAAAAATATGGTTGCAGGTACAAGCTCTAGTGAGTCCCATGAAGGCTGGCATTTGCTCCTTATGGCCTCTAGTTACTCTGGTGAGATCGACCTTCCTGGGATAGCTGAGTGATTTGCTGATGGTCTGGAGTAGGGAGGAGGTGGCAGGGGGTGATTGCTCCGTGGCGCGTGATCTAGCATGCTGCCTATGCAGCAAAGCTGCTGGGCTGAGAAGGAGAACCAGGCAGGAGTTAAAAGGCAGGAAAACTTGTTCTTTGGCTGCCAGGGTGACAGAAGACTTGTCTTTCTAAGCCTCAAGAATTCCAGTGTTATGGAAATTAGTGCCTGAAGACAGCCTGCAGCAGAGTGAACCTTGAGGTAGTCTTAATACACCCTGGCTATTCAAGACGTAGTGTCCTCAATAAAGGTCTTGTGCGAGAAGAGGCTGCTTTTTGACCTTCCTTTGCCTGGCTTTGCTTTCAGACTCTCCCTCAGTTGTTTGTATAATGATGGAACGAATTCTGGTAACTTAAATTGCTGGCCTGGATCTCTGACAGCCTGCGAAATACGGTCAGGAAAGAAAGTTCAGTGCCACAGCTTTCCCCGGGCTGATGACCATTCCTTCTCCCCATCACTGAGGCTGTTGGTAGCTCAGGTTGCCCTTTTTCTTGCAACAAAGATTGCTGGACAGGAGGAGAATTGAGCAGACGAGCTCAGCTTTGCAGGAGCGCGTTTTAAGGCTCAGTCTAGACTAAGGNCATCACTGAGGCTGTTGGTAGCTCAGGTTGCCCTTTTTCTTGCAACAAAGATTGCTGGACAGGAGGAGAATTGAGCAGACGAGCTCAGCTTTGCAGGAGCGCGTTTTAAGGCTCAGTCTAGACTAAGGGGTGAGCACAGCCTGCACGGGAAACCTTCTCTGCAAAAAGCTG
>VZSC01018651.1:0-26401 GCA_013398225.1 Steatornis caripensis
AAAAAAGAAATGAAAAAGAGAAAATGAAAGAAAAGATAGTGTAAAAGGAAAAGATGGAGCAAGAAAAATGTAGAAATGTGACATGAATGCATTTATGCTGTAAATTAGAAGGTCTGGTCATGAAACAGTATCCCTAGGAGAACATCCTAGAGTCTTTGGCCCTGCCTGGTGCACCTCCTGGCTTCGCTTCGACATAGAGCCAGGGTATGGCCAAAATTGCAGGGTTTGAGCTCTGGGGAACACTTCTAGGTCCCATACCTAGAAATAGCTTTATTGTTTGAACACCATTGTTTTCCATGGGTCTCCTGTTCACCAGCTCATCAACTCACTCTTTCCTGCCTACCTCTTTAATCACTTTGTTCTGCTTTTTCATTTTTTTGTAATTTTCAGATGTGAAACGCTCTCTACAGATTTCCCTCTGCTCCTTCATAGATTGCCTGACTCCTTCCCAAGAGCCAGCCCTGCCTTCCAGCACACCTTTGTCTTTCTCCCACAGATAATTCGCTGCAGGAGTTTTTATCTCCTTAGCAAACAATTCTTCTTCCTTTTTTTTTTTTTTTAAATCTTGTCGCAGTTTTAACGATTCTCCACAGACAACATGCCATCTGTATATCTTACCTACGTGGCTTCTTTTCATTTAAATGAGGATAAATGTCACTAATGAGTTTTGAAACGAAGCGACTCCGGATGAATGTGGAATGAGCAGGAGAAGGAGTCGCTGGGAATCTCAATTAGTGATCACTTGGGAAATCTGTGCCACAGGGATGAAAGAGCTGGGGCAGCCCAGTAGCTACAGAGAAGGAAAGTGGCCTGGATTAGAACAGGGTATGGGATTGTTCTATTCTTGTCTCCGCTGCTAACCGACTGGGTGACCCTGAACAAGGGCCCAAATACACGTAGCCTGGAAACATGTTGAAGATTTTATTTTCAACACGCAGAAGACGTATTCACATGCATGAATGCTTCTGCACCTGAAGCAGATGAATTGCAGTAAGTACGTACTCCATCTGCAGTAGCCAAAGCAACTTCCACCACCTCCATTAAACCACACCGACTGAGAGCTGAAGCAAATTGCAGAATGCTTATGTGTCCTTTTCCATCATCTTAGTTGTGGGGTGGTAACTGGGGGCGTTACAGTAAACCTACCAACATTATTAGCCATTTATTTTTCTTAAAGATGTAAGTCATGGCAAGTTTAAGCCCTGAACCTTTTTCTTTCTGTATGATATGCAGAATTGTAATAAAATAGTAAGAAAAATCCATATTAAGGCTTCATGGATTGGATGGAGGAATTTAACCTTCACAGGGTCTATCCTTGTGCACAGTCACGATTCATGAAGTTAGCAGAAGTAACTACACTTTGTACTGGATATGTCATGTACGGGAGGAGACATACTGGTATTGCAAATGTTCACCACAGATACCTCATTATCAAATCACCTCCCCAGGATTTTGCATACAGAAAAGGAAACTCAGTTTCTGTAACTTACTCCCTACTCAGACACTGCCTCCTCACATCATCTGAGTGAAGAAGTCAGGATGTGTGCAGTCATCCCATGGTCTTTATTTGCTTGAAGTATGGGCTGCAAAGAAAATGAGTGATATGTAGGATTCTACAGATCTGGAGCATCGTTTTTAGCCCAGGTCAAAGACACAGCTGCTGAACCTCAGTGGTTTCCTGAACAGGGAAGCCCAGTTGCTGCTCAGTCAGAGTCGTAACCACAGAGGTGCTCTCTGGAATTACTTTCTGCTCTCCCTGAAGCTCACGACATGATGGAAATATTATTTAAGCCAAAGGAGGAAAATTAGAGTGTTAACGAGTATTTAAGTAAAAACACCTGCAATGAGTGTCATTACTGCTATTAACTAAGTGCCATCATGGCTATTACCCTGGAAAGTATCATAAATATGAATACTAGCAAAGCATTTTGCAGCCTGCAGATTCTGCTTTCTGCAGCTCTGTGTAGATTATTTGGTCTCATGTGAACGAGATCATTAGCTGGGAATGCTTTTTCTCTTATTAGCAAAACAGAAAAATAAGAGCAGCTCCTGAAGCCTTTGAACCATTGATTCAGTGGGAGGATATTTCTGATACAGACAAATGTTTCATTAATGCTATTCAGGACTTCTGGCTGTTATCATATTCAGGCTCACTTATTCCGTCCTCTGCAGCAAAATGAGATGTTCATTTCTGCACCAAAATAACCTCTGCTCAGCTCAGAGAGGAGCCAGGCCTCTCCAGACCAGATCTCTGATTAACAGAACTGGATCATGCTCTGTATGAAGATCATGAGAGTTTTGCTCCTGGGTTCTATGGGATACAGACCAAAGCTTTAAAAGGGGTTGTATCCTGCTGGGTTGTAGAGAGACTACCTGATAGTGTTTGGAGAGATCATGGCATTAAGGTATTCTGGATGATTGCTGGGGTTCATTGTACAATAAACCAAATTAAAAATAAGTAAATAAAAGAAGGTGAGTGTATTTTGTATCTTCACAAGTGGTATAAGTATGCGTTTGTACAATTTGCATTGACCTACAACTGGTGTATATATCCACCAACAATATGTGTGCATATATATCTCTGTACCTACCACTGTCATTTCTGTACACACTCTTATGGATTAAAAATTCAAACTCATACTCTTAATGTGATTAAAAATCAAGTTTGAATTTATGGCCTTACTAAAGCTGTCAGGATTTTTGCCACTCACGTCCGTTCAGGATTTCCCTTCTGAAGAGCTAAACCCCTCATTCACCATTAACTCATTCCTCTCCTCTTGGGACTTGCTGCTAGTCTTTCAGAACTTTTGAGCTGTATTGGTGTGTCCAAGTCAGACATCCAAATGTGCATGAACCAGAGCGAGATGTGTTTGGAACAGGGAATGCCCAAAACTGCAGCAGAAATGCTGCAGCACACTTGAGATTTTGCCCTGTCCTAGAAGCTTGTGCTCTCCTGAAATAGCTACAAAGATCTGGCAGTTGACCAAAATGGGCAGTTGACCAAAAACTGTAGCCCAGAATACCAATGCCTTTTGTTTGTTCGTTTTTCCTCTGAACTTGACAATTCATCTTACTAGGACCCAACAAAGGGAATTTTCCTAGCCCCGAATTACTGTGAGTTATTTTTTCTCACTGGATAGCAGAGCTGGCATTGGCCGGTGTTATTTTTTATTATTATTATTCAGTAACTCTCTTTTCCTGCTAAGGATGAGGGTGCTTGTAAACACTACCCAACCGATTTTACAAACTCAAAGTCCTTGAAGTCTGAACATAACCTACTGCCATACAGGATCTGAAAAACACTCTTAAATTCTGTGTCAGGTTGGAAAATCAGTGTCGAACAAATAAATAAAACCTGTAATATCAGAATACCCTTTGAGTGATTTTTATCAGCTTCAGAGGTTTTGTGTTTTCAAGTTTATTTTCACAGCTAGAAAATCTCACAATGTGTATAAACAGATTTTAGACACAAATTCTGTAGCTAAAACTTCGAGAAAAAATAATAAATAATGCAATACTCATGATACAATTGTGAAATGTAATAAAAATCATGAGAGGTGACCATGTTCTTATGGCATTAGTATAAAATTGCAAATTGAATCATCTTTTTCTAACTCCAAGCAAGGAACTCTACTACAAAAAAGACCAGCTACCCTATCCTTAAGTGTACCTTACCCCTATCCTTGATGTAAACATCTCCTTGAAAGATGATTCCTGGACTGTGGTCTACTGGTAGTCCACAAAATGATGGCAACTGATCCAGAGCTCACTAGTCCCAAGTTCAAAAGGACTGTACTGGATGAACAGCTACTCACTACAATATTTCCATGACCTATTCCCAGTTCATTTCCTGATAGTCCAGATGTGTTCCTTACAATGTATCATGCTGTGGTGCTAACCCCTGAAAGTTGTGTTAAGCCATGAGAGAAGTTTCTGGGCAATTAATGGCTTGACTTTCCCTTATCTCCTTCTTGAACAGCTTTCTGCTGTAAATTTAAATAACCATTCTCCTGTACTCAGAGCGTTCTTCCTCTATGAGTAGCTCTTTGGTCTTACACAAAACCCTGACCAGGGTGTAGGGGCATTCAGGCACAGAAATACGAATGTTGGCTATCCAATTGAATCTGTAAGAAAACAGGCTATTTTTTTGCCTGTTTTTAGGTAAATAATTAATTCCACTGCAGCTCACACTGTCTGTATGGTGGATTAGAGGAAAAAAAAATATTTTGTGAGTTGCACTGGACATCACATAAGATTTAGAGCTGTACATCTGACACCCACATCCAAGCTAGTTATTGAGCATGGTGTTCATGTTACCCAGCATAAAGGTATGTATGTGCACTGCAGGCATCTTTGTATGATTTGATTTCCAAAGCTTACTTTCCAATGAGCAAAAGCATCCTGAAAGCTGGAATCTGGAGTGCTAAAAACATCCATTAAAATAATGCCAATTTGGAAAACTCTTGATTTACTCTATCTGGTATTTGAGCTGACTGATGTGAGACCAGAGTGTGGACTTTCATGTTTTATGAAATATTTGCAAGGGCAAAGTGAATGAAAAGAGATTTAAGGGTGAAACATTGGATTTGTTTTTGCCAGCTGATTTTCCATAGTGTCTTACAATATTGATCCTTGCAGCCAGGACTGTTTTTAACTCTTTCAAACCTCTTATTTTGTGAATGGCAGCAAACTGAAGAAAAAGATGCCCATCTTCTGCCATTTTAGATCTGTCCGAATTCATTTGCATTTATTTCTAAAGGACTTCATAGCGGTATCTTGACAACATTTTTACAATTAAATTAAAAAAACCTTTTTTATTCTAATGTCTTTATTAGGGTGTTAGAAAAGGAATTACTAGGGAGTTAGAAAGGGGTTGTCATACAAAGAATTTACTCTGAAGCAGCCAGGCCCGATGTATAGCCCAACACAAAATGCCTCCTGCTGTGGGAGGGAAGGCATGGAAGATGTCTGAGCTTCTGAGGTACAAAATCCCCTATGGAAGTAGTTTCCCATCAGACACAGCAGTCTGTTGCTTCGAGAGGGGATTCAGCATCCAGAAATGGGACTCCACAGCTGAGATGATCCTTGCGACTCTTTGGATAGCATGAGAGCATTCCTTTTTTTTTTGTCTTGAAGTCTTTTATTGGTGCCATTGAGCTGTAGAAGGGGACCCAAGACAGGGAAGGTCAATGAGGAATGATTCATTGAGAATGCTGAAGATATCTCAAAAAAAAACGCAAGCCAACAACTGACCCTGGGGCTTGTTTTCTCCCTGAATTTCAGAGCTGACATGCCAGGAGGTGAGAGAACTGCACAGCCCACAAATCCTTCATTGGGTGCCAAGCTGTATCAGGTCTTATTTTTCTTCTGCCTGCAAATGCAGGAATGAATTAAGCCCACACAGCAACTCTGTCCAGCTGCCGGGCAGCCTGCCATCTAAAGAAAGAACATGGTCGAAGTGCCTACCCTTATCTGACACACTTGTCACCTTGTGGTTGTGCCAAAATTGTACTCTCCAGACCTTCAGTGATGCAGCCTTCAAATTAAAGCAACCGATGGCTTATTTGCTTTAGCTTGGTGTCAGATGGGTCCCTTCCTCTATTTGAATTTGCTCACAGAAAAGGAGCTCAGATTAGCCTGCTGGGAAACTGCTGCTGGCAGAAAAGCCAAAATTCTCTGCATCAGCAAAAGGATCAACAAAGACCAAGGGATTTGTTGGAAGCAGAGGGAGCCTCATGACCTATGTATTTTCTCTATCTGGTGTGGGCTACCAGCCTGGCTGTGGCATAGGTACCAACGGTGGGACTCATCTGACTGAATATGTGTATCCACAAACATAAAAGATAATAAACAATATAATAGTCAAAAGACAATAGACAAGATAATAATTCTATCGGTGTTTCTTTGGGTGTGATGTGTGAGCTCAACATAGCTGAGATGATAAATCAGGCCCTGAAAGGACCTGTTTCTCGCCACTGACTGCAAAATAATCCCTGAGAGGAGCAGCCCAGCTGGAGACCTCTATCATGAAGATCTCTAATATTAGAAAAGTGGACTTCATCCCTTTGGTCTCTGCAATGGAGGTATCCTCATATGACAGTGCTCAAAACAGCCAATGGCCTTTAGAAGTACAATCTGGCAAATCAAATGTGGGTGCTGACTTTAGGGTGAGAAAAAACACTTCTTAAGCTCCACTCCCATATGAAGGAATCCCAAGGTGACTAGATCACGTGGAGGTAGCATCATTGTCAACAGACAACTGAATAAGGTGTATTTCACACAATCCCTGCCCCTGAGCAAGAAAATTTTGCAGGGCATGGCTGAGTGAAAACAACACAGATACTGGGAAAAATCTGGACTTGTAGGTCAAACTGGGTTTGTTCTGAAAATCATATGGACCTACTCCTCCAGATCATTCCCTAATTCACCAGTGTTTGTAACTGAGTAGATGGTGCCAGATCCTGACTCCTTCATCATCTAGGAAATATCTCAAATGGAAGCTACCCTGACATCAACAAGGGATCAGGCAGTCAGAGCATCCTGTGCAGTGGGCATTTCTAGGACCCCCTGCAGCTATGCTGGTTCACAGCTCTGTGGGATCACTGCTGTGAGCTTGTTAACTGCCATGCATCCAGTGCAGGAAGAAGCATTTCAAAAGCTGTGAATCTCAGATGAGGAGGAAATTTCCTCATGCTCTAATTTTTGATTAACAACCTTTTCCCTGTGTTTATTTTGGAGTCATGTTTGAACAGCTAACATCATCCCTCCTGCTTACATGAAGATGGGAGACATCATCCTATTTTGCTCTGGGCTCTCAAGAAGAATGAGAAGCAGATTTCCAGATTCCTATGGCATAGTGTCCCTCTTCATATCCTGGCAGTAGGGAGCTGATTATTTCTTGTTTATTATGGCACGGACTCCCCAGTTACCACTGAACACACCTGTGTGTATAAGCATAGCATCTCTGCTCCCTTTGTCTTCAATGGCTAGTTCAAAGCCAACTTGCTACAACCCATCATTGCAATCTGCAAGGTAGATGTCCCCATGTGGCCCAAAGGGATCATTATCCTTTAAGTGAGTCAGCCTTCTTTCCTTGTCAAATCAAACCAAACAGTATTGCTCAATTTCATCTATAAATACCCACTTCATCACTACGGGTGACTCCCTCCCCACCCAGGCCAGTACAGTGTTCATCTTTCTCACTCCTGGGAGTGATAAAAGCATTAATTTATGAGGAAGGGATTATGACTTAACTATGGCCATGCTTGACTTGAGAATCAAGTCACCACAATAATTGATTTTTCCTCTTTCCCTCCTGTCTGATACCCATCTCTTAAGATGAGCCTTTTGATTTATAACTTTATTATTAAAAACAAATAAGTTCCTGCAATTACAATTTCAATAACCTATTGATTTTTCTTGACTCTTTTTCCATGTGCTGTTCATTCAGTGCTACACAGCTTGCACTTTATTTTGATATATGTATTCTCAAACTGTTGCCTTCCTCTGGGATGAATCATCCTGCCTGACAAAGCCATTAATAAACTATGAAGCATGGAGGGGACACGGCGGTGGAGGACCAAGGCAAGGCAGGTTCAGGGTAGAAATCAGTTATGGTTGTGAGGGAGCTGCTGTCATCCTGTAGCGGATTCACTCAGCGTCTGCATGGCAGTAGGTTGTCAGAGACTGTGATGGGATGCCCATGTTCACAAGGATGTTGCCAGACTGCATGATCTTTCTTGAAGGTCCATTGTTTCCTTTCCAGGACACTTCTCCATTTCTCTGTCACCAGATTGCTCTTTCCAGGACAATAGGATTATATCCATTGTCAGTTCAATAAGGTGGACGTTTGGTTATGCTTTAGATGACTGACATTATTAATCCAGGAATGGGAGAAGTCTTCATTTTCTACATACCTTGTTTAGAAAGAGATTAATTCCACCTCTGCAAGTAGATCTGTTTTAGTCTACAAAGCAACAACAACAACAAAATCCAACTAGGAAAACCACAAATCTCTATTAACACCTCTTTTGCTGTCTTTCTTACATTTTGCCTTTACTATTGGACATATGCCAAGAGCGGTGGTTAATAAAATACGAGAGTTAATCCTGTTACCTTTCTGGCATTATGTAGCACACGAAAAAGAAACGTACTTTACGTCAATGTAAGAGAAAGTTTTATTGGCAACTTTCTCTGAAAATATGTCAGCCATACATGAAATACTTGTTTAAAGTCCCGAACGTGCTGCTCACTGAAGACATATGTGCATAAAGGAATATGGCCACGTTGCGGAATATGGCCAAAGCAAGCAACATTCAGAATATCTGGTTCACCAAGTTGTGGTGCCGTTAAATCATACTGCAAATCTTGGCCTCAGGTTTCAATTCTTTGGCTTAAGGAAGAGGGCAATTCTACAGTGTTTCTGGCAACAAATAAAAGTATTAATGAGAAACATAGGAAACACCTATTATTTTCTGGAAGAAGATTTTTTTTAAAGCTTCTATATATCCTGCCTAGTAACAAAAGTCACATTTTGATTATCCCCAATTACAGTTGTTATGATTTAGGACTTGGATCAAAGCACTCTGAATTCAACCAGAGTCATTTCACTCACTTTCCTGTTCTTTGTATAAGACCATATATGAACACTTTCCATCCTCAGATGACATTGCAAACCTCAAATTATGTTCCCTGTCATCAAATGATAACATTCTGTTAAGGGAATGATAAGGTTGCCAAGAACATTCAAAAGGAGGGAAATAGCAGCCTTTGAGATGCCTGAACAACATTAATAGGCAACTTTGGTGTGAATTCATTTTTATGAGAGATTCAAACAAAATCCAGTCTGTAGGAAGTTCTTAGCAGAAACTGGAGTAAGGCCCGATTACAGTTCCTGTGGCATAAATGTAAAAATATTTTCACTTCTTAGAAAAGTCTTGCCCTTTTAATAACTTTCATTTGGAGTTTTCAATTGGTTGACATTTCTGTAGGAAGCCGGAGAGATTGTTCCTTAATCTCTGAAGAATTTACATGGTCCCTTGGGGAGCTGGGAGCTCAGTGAAGCACTGAAGAGGTTGGGGGTCTTGTGAATGCTCTGGTTGTTGAGCTTAGATTTGAAAATGCATGAGGGAAGAGTAGGCTGGGACAACATATGGAGTTGCCCCTTCTGGCAGCAGCTCTAAAAAATTCTACTTTTCACTCTAAAATAATTTTTCCTTCCTAAGAGAAATAGAATTTCCTGTGGATCAGAGAAGTTGAATTACAGCTTTGTTTTTGTACGGTCTCCTTCCATGGTGAGGGACATTGCAATCTCTTTTTATTGATATTTGAACTTGTGAGGGACCTCATCTTTATCACATCGCCTTATGGACAGTTAACCTGTCCCTGTGACACTAGAGATGTCACTGGCATGTTATACTGGATACTCCTCAAACTGTTCTGTCTCTCATTTCCTTGTGTTGTTTTTGTCCAGTGCATTCATCTGTTGCCTTTTATTCTAGGTTTTTTGGGAATAGTTCTGCCTTTGCACAGCAACCTGTTCAGATGCCCAGATCCATATTGTGGGCCTGTTGCTGGCAAAGTACAGATCTTTAATAGTAACATCAGAAGCAAAATCCCATGAGCAACTTACGTTTTAGAGAAATAAAACCAGAGAGGTAAAGCACGATCAACTTGTACAAGATTAACAAACATGCTTTTGGGTAAGCATAGAATAAATGTGGAAAGACAGTTTAGTAGGCTGAGTACTAGCCAGTAAACAGGAGGTAGTAATTTCCCTTTGTTTTCATACTTTCATGATCATAACCATAACTAGGCTTTCTTGTCTCAAGGGTCTATCAGCTTACAGTTCTTGGGATCCCTTGGGCACAAACTGGAACACAGGCAGTTCCACCTGATCATGAGGAAGAACTTCTTTACTGTGAGGGTAACAGAGCACTGGAACTGGCTGCCCAGGGAGGTTGTGGAGTCTCCTTCTCTGGAGATATTCAAAACCTGCCTGGATGCATTCCTGTGCAACCTGCTCTAGGCTAACCTGCTTTAGCAGGGGGGTTGGACTAGATGATCTCTAGAGGTCCCTTCCAACCCCTACCATTCTATGATTCTGTGATTCTATAGCGACTCCTTCTTGCAGCCATGAGGTTTCTTCTCCCATTGCAGAGAACTCACTCTGGAGTATTATTTGCCAGAGTTTGTAGCCCAGCTCACTAAGTAAAACTGGCTCCTACTTTCTTTCCTTTAGATGACAGGCTGTGTCTCAGCAGCTGCTTCATATACACAACTAGGAATAGATGTGGCAGAGCAATGACAGAGAGGACTGCTCCAGCCGTACCAAGGCAACCCATGCCTACTGAGAAATCAGAGCTCTGAAGTGCTTAAATCCCATGATTAGACACTGCAGAGCTCTTCAGCAGCCCTGCTCTAAAGACATCCAACTTCTTTACGGAGCCATGTGCAAACTACAGGTAGTTGAGTGCACACTACACATACCAGACTCTACTATGGTGGTCATTGCATGTTTGATACCAGTACATCCACAAATCAACTCGTGTAGAGGGGTGTGAACTTTGGCAGTTGCTAATCCCAATATACCTTGTCTCATTCAGGTATGGCAGTAACTGTGCAATAATAGAGAAAAAAAAATCTGGTGATGCATGTTGTGTTTCTGAGAGAGAACAAACCACCATCATGTTAACAGAAACCACAGTGTACCTGGTTCTTGGTGTTTTGGATGGGATTCCGCTTCCCTGCATCAGGTGTCTACAGGGTAGAGTCTCCATCTGAGCTAGCTGTCTTGGTTGCTGTTGCTGTCAGTACTATCGCAGCCTGTAAGTCAGCGGAGTTTAGGCCATGAACCACCTAACCAAACATGGGAACCTACTCTGCTCTTTCAACCTAGCTGATTTCTAGACAGGTTTCCTACTTTCTTTCACCTCAAATATTAGATGCCTAAATCACTCTGGGTTATGATGTATCACTGCTCTTGCCATGTGGAATGAAGATCCTGATTTTATGCAACACCCCATGTACAGCTTTTAGGCAGCCACAGAGTCTAATCTGCCAATGGCTTTGGGATGGGAAGTATAGGGAAAAGAAGTGCTGCAATATTGTGCACCTCAGTTCGTAAGTGGACTGAGCCTACACTGAGTTCTTCAGCTGTAAATCAGTGTTGATGGTAACCATCTGGTCTCATGAACTGGCACATACGAGTCAAAAGAAATTATTTTAAGAAGGACAGGATGGGTTACCATCATGAACAACCATTATGAATACCTAGTTAGACCCAGACTCACAAGGCCTTCTTTGCTCCATGTCCCATTCTCTGCTTGATTAGTCTGAGAACAAGGAAAAGTTTAAGCTAGTGTTTGTCCTTTGCAAAGTCACTCCTGACAGTACTTCCCATTTTCAGACTTTCCGAATTTGAAGATTTCCAGCAATAATTGATTTTCTCATTAGAAAAAAAATATTCTGAAACTTCTGCCTTTCCTTCTTTCTCTCCCTTGATTCACTTCTCACTTTTCATCCATTTCTTTTGGTAGAATTTAACATTAAAATGGTTTATATCAGGAGGAATACGGTAGCCTGCTGAAGCTGTCTTAAGGTCTACACAAGCAACACTTGCATAAAGTGCAGCTAAGCAGAGGGTTAATCGTTTGTCATCGCAGCTGTGTAAGAATGCTATTAACTCCTCTGTATAGTTTTTATTTCTGAGCCATTATTGTATACATTTCAGCTATGCCAAGAAAATGATGAAACCCTTCCTAACTTGTCCTTGGAAACCTGCCAGTGAATGTGAAACCTGTGATAAGGGCTGCATCATCTTTCAGAAGAGCATCTGCTTCTGAGAAGGAAGAGGTGCAGCTTGCAGACAAACTGATACCAGGGAAAGGAAGATGAAAGCATGAGGAGTCCTCTGCCTTGCTATTTGCATGATGGGAAACAAGGCTTTAAAGTGTGCCTGGAAGAAAGACTTGAGTGAGGAGGATTAGAAAATGTGGAAGAGATTGATCCAGGATGAAAAGATCACAGGCTGCAGTTGGCATGGCTGTGCAAGGTGATGAGAGGCTGAAAGCTGCCCCTCAGTTCTTCATCTTCTCTCCTGCAATTCCCTGATCTTGTAGCCATGAAGAAAAAAGTGTTTTCACACTGCTAGGTGGAGTAAGGACAGGTGGATCACACTAAGTTGAAAATCTATCACCCTTGATGCACTCTTCTGCTATCATGAATTGTCATGGTTCAAATATCACCTCACACATAGGCATTGGACTTCATGTATTAGAAAACCTTTTTCTTTTGTTTGCATTGCAGTTGGTCCATCAGGGACCCTTCTCCCCTCCCATATTTATGATGCCCCCTTCTCCTAGAGAAACCTTCACAGATTCAACTACCAGTGGCAGAAACATCTGGAGAGCTAACAGGGAACGGGATGTTCTTGTGATGGATTCTGTCCCCCTCAAAGATCTTACCACCCAATGACACTCAGGAAGATGAGAAGCACCATGGTGGGGCAGATCAGTAGAAGAATGCTAGAGATGGAAAAACATTTGTTCGGTGACATAAAGAGAAATCTGTACCTCAATTTCAAGTCCTGTTCCTCCCTATAGGACTTCATGTGTCGGTCTAGGGCAGCTAGGTGAAATATGACTGCTTCTACAGGCAATGAGGAGCTAAGTAGCTTCAGACAGTTATTTGGACCTTAGGAGCCTGAGTATCCCCTTGGTTAGCGGTTTCTCTCCACTGTGCAGAGAGGGAGTTTACGTTGAGCACACTTGTGACCTGTGTTCTTGGAGGTAGGTAAATGAATGCCCAGGTCCAATTTTACTTTCNGAGTTATTTGGACCTTAGGAGCCCGAGTATCCCCTTGGTTAGTGGTTTCTCTCCACTGTGCAGAGAGGGAGTTTACGTTGAGCACACTTGTGACCTGTGTTCTTGGAGGTAGGTAAATGAATGCCCAGGTCCAATTTTACTTTCCAAAGTCCATGTATGGTACATTATACATTAAAGTTATACTACTGATTTCAGAAGTCTGCTCTTCCTGTTACATTGTGGACTTCAGGCACCGTAAGGAGTTTGTGGAAGTTTTTATGAGCATAATTTTTCCTCACAGCTCTTCCCCGACCCGCCCTACCATACCTCTCTATTGAACACCATTCTCTCCAATTAAGATATAAAGTTAAGGCTTAGTGGCAGAATTATTATTATTACCAGCACAGTTTGTGCCTCATAAAATTGCAACAACAGCTCTGTTTCATGTCAAGGGGGGGTAATTAACTAATATCATCTATAGCACCAGGTGGTGATTCATTCAAAACAGGAGCTAGTATAGCAGAGCTCAAGTGCTCACTGGACAGTGCTGTATATTTCACAGGCCATGAAATATATCCAGTGCTGTTTTTTATCCCCCAGCAAGCTAGTAAGTTGTTTTTAATAGGGCTTTAAATAGTTTTTAATTGGCATTTTATTTTTCTCTAGGAAATATGCAAAGAGGCCATGGCAAAATGGGACAGGATCACTTTTATTGCCATCATCCCTCTTGTGGGATCGCGGGGAGAATACCAATCCCACTCGTGTGCAAAACCAAGGGAGCAGGAGGAATTGGATGGCAGATAATCTATGCTAGATTTTTGGAAGCTGAGGTCCTGTACTGAGCATGTGATCTTGCTTTGCCCGTGCTCTGGACACAAATGAATGCACGATAAAGACCAGGTAATTGAGTTAGTGTGGGTGGGGTTGGTGCTACACTAATGCACTTGCAGTTTTTGCAGGCTGATTAGCAGGAGCCCAGCACTTGTAACTGTAGTTATGTGGCATCCTGCTAAGGGCTGGTCTCCTGGTGTACGGTTGAATGTTAGAGCACTATGCAAAGTTTTGGGCGTAACTTTGTTCTGATGTGATTACCTAAACCTACCTGACATCTTTTTTTGCCACAGCAAAACCTGTTTTCAGTGTATTGAAAACTACCCTGATACTTCTTTACCGTGAGGGTGGTGAGACACTGGACCAGGTTTCCCCAGAGGAATTGTGTGTGCCCCATCATTTGAAGTGTTCAAGGCTGGGCTGGATGGGGCTTTGAGCAATCTGATCTAGTGGAAAGTATCCTTGCCCATCTCAGGTGCATTGAAAATAGATGATCTTTAAGGTCTCTTCCAACCGAAACCATTGTATGATTCTAAGATTCTATTGGAACCTCACCTGATTCTGGGGCCTGTCTTTGTGGTACAGAAATAACTTGTTGCCGCACAAGAACTCATTCTCTAGTCAGATATACAAGATTCTGGCACGTTCCCTCCTTGAAAATTGGTCATGGTTATTGTTACACAAAGCCAGATGCAAAACAAATCTGTCAACTACTTGATTTCTGAAGTTTTATTTCCAAATGGTTCAGAGGTATTCTTTCTCTCTTTTGACCATGAGACAGACCTTCACAATTTTCAGATTCAACCCACATTCCTGCCAGGAACGTTGTCTCCCAGACACCCAGGTCTGCTGTCGATGAACACAGCTTTGAATAATGATTCATCTTCCACCCACTGATTAGACCTTCATCTGCCCCAAACACTCATTTATACCCAAGTCATACACCCAGCTCAGTTGTCTGCTCTGAAACATGTTGTGGGAAATGCAGTGGTTGACTGTGATGGGTAGTATATGCTTAGGAAATCCCATTTTCTGTTAGGATCACTAGAGAATAAAAGACTTAGTATTTGGTAGAGTGAGTGTGAGATACCAGCAGAGTAACTTCCATGACCTTCCTTTTCTCCTATTTTTGAAGTGCAAATGATACTAAAGTAAATTTTGTAAGCATGGTGTAAAAAATGTGTTTGCTGAAAAACCCTCCAGCACACGCAAAGTTATAGGATATATGGGCAGAAAAAAATATTGCTGGTATGTGATAGACATTTTTGCTAGGTAAAATTGCACCCCAGAAAACTCTTATTCCATATGGATTTCCACCTTCTATGTTGGCCAACAGTATAAGGTACAGATGTACTCCATAATGGTTATGTGTAATGTGGAGTGATTTGTTGGAAATCTAGTTCCTGGTGGTGGTGGGATCCAGGTGCCTTGGCATAGCTGTCAAGTGCTACCTTGGACACCCAAGAGCATGTGAGATACAGGTTCAGCTGATATGAGTCAGGACCACGCTCCTCTGATTTGGTGCCTGGAGGTACAGAGGTATGTCTAGGGCATCTCATTTGCCTCTAGGTGCCTTGAATCATGCCCGCCTTGAATCATGCCCACAATGAATCATGCCCAGAATGACTCATTAGATTGACTTTAAGAACCAACACATCAGCAACATCTGAATACTTTGATGGTGCCGGTGGCCTTTTAATGATTTTAGATCCAAGCTAGGCTAAAGTTAAAATACATAAAAGGTCCAAAACACACACTAGACTTGCAAGTTTATAAAAACACAGGTTTTCAGAAATGAAAAAAATACCTGTGCATGTACTTTATATTATCAAGCTGCATCCCAGAGGGATGCAGCTTTCCTCCTCACCGCCAAATGAAAGAGCTAATGAGCCAGAAGACTACAGGCTTTCTGGTGGGGAGCATCAGATCCTTTGCTGTTCTCAGGAACTGGCGTGACAGAACTTGCTTTTTATTGCTCTCTCTGGGGATTATTTTCCTTAAAAGTTCCTGTCTTGGAGATTTTAAAGTTGAATGACCTTCCTGTGACCAGTTCCCTCTTTTCCCTTCCAGTTGTAGAAATGCTTATGTTCCTTCATGGTGGTGAAAGGCAATTACCACCTGCCTGGGGATTAAGCCGAGTCTGCTCAGGAATTTAGCTAAAGTAGTGGTAAAATCTTCCTCCAAAGTGAAAGGAAATATCATTCTCCACCTGTTAGAGCAATATTCAACTTCTGGGAAGTTTATCCACACAGTGAAGCTTCTGTTTCTTGTGCTCTTGAAGACAGGAATAGTACTCTCTAAGAATGCATACATCAAAGTAACGCTTCTAGATCATTGCTGCTCTGAACTGACCCTAGGCTGTTTTGCAGATCTTTGCCCCGTGGTTGGTTAGAGGAGGTGGATAAATTGCAATGGATCAATTATACTAGTCAGAAAGGGTGGCTGCCACTTCTGCCTCTGCTCCTGAACTGAGCTGTGACTTCCGCACAACCATTTCACCTCTCCTGGGCTTTGACTTTGCTGTTCACTTACCATGCTTTGTTAATTGCTTTGAAAGCTATGATGAAAGGAGCAACCTGGCTGCAGGCTGTCACTGATGATTTATGTCATGTGTTAAATGCTTTGGCGTTTAACTTTGTACAGCAGCGTCACTGCACCCCCAACTGCCCCCCCCCCACCAGCCCTTCACCCTAATTCAATAGCTTGGCAGCTGGGAGAGTGGCTTTAAAAAGTATGGTTGGTATTATAACAACTTCATCAACTCTCAGGGATAATAAACAGGTAATTGAGTTTTGGCTGCTCTCTCTTGTCCTCATGTTGCCTCTGTACTCTGAAATGCTGCTCACCTTGGCATTTCTCTCTCAGAAGAGCATCTGGAACTAGAGGTCAAGGGCTTACGAGGATATCAGCACCACTGATAGCGGCCATTACACAGGGGATGTTGTTATCCCACACATCATACTAATCTTCCCCTGGTCTCCTAGGGCATTTTCTGAAGGGTATATTTCTAGAGCTAAGCCAGAGCTGTCTCTTATTATGTAAAATAGAAGAATAGGCGCATCAGGGATCTACAACTAGGAAACCCAGCACATGAGACTTCATGCAATGGGAATCAAAAGAGTTAAAAGATCTGGAGGATTCTAAATGAGCAGGATTCAGCCAAACTCCTTCACAGGACTGATGGGCAAGAAATTACTTTGTTCAAGCATATTTCATCTCCCAGTAACAGCAATGAGGCACAGCTCTACTGTGTAATCTTTTGTGCCTCCCTGGTACATCCAATTTGATGGGTATCTCAATGATCAGTTTAGCTAGTGAGCAATTAAAGTCTAATTTGCATCTGCACATGAGATTAAAATGTTGGATGGATTAACTTTTGAAAGCTGCTACCTTTCATAGAAGACAGCATTAAGTGATTGGATGTGTACATAGTATTGGATAGCATTTCTCCTTACAGAGAGGCGCTACCATGAAACTCAAGAAATGCTCTGCTTTGCTCAGCACACTTACCGCAGGTAATAAATATTTTTCTCAGCTCTTCTAGGTAAAGATAAGGCTTGTTGCATGGCTTCATTCCAGTGAAACTCTAACTACTATAATATAGAGATTTATCATCCAAATAAGTTGCAATGAAGCAATTTTCTTGCTGACCTGCATTAAATATATTGACTCGAGTATATGTTGCAGCATAAGGAATAGAGCTTATCTTCCAGTAATGTGCGTGTCTATGTTTGCATAAAAGAGCTGGGAAAATGCTGCTAGCAATCCTGGGATTGAGCTGGGTGGAGTATCCTCAGGCAGAAGCTGGTTGTGCAGGAAAACATGTCGATCCATCAGCAGTGAAACGGCAGGTGGGAAAAAGGTGGGTTTTTCATTGCAAAAAATATTGGGAAAGATTATTTTTATATGCTGCAACACCCTGTGGAGCTGTGCCCAGAGAAAACATAAAAACTCCATTTGCAGGGCCAAAATCACTACGTGTGTTGTCAATGGAGTAATAATAATAATAATATACGTGCAAACAGAATACAAATATTTTGTTACAAGCTGAGATGGAAAAACTAGTTTCAAAATTCCTGACAGACACTTTGATCCCATCCATTTCTGAAGTTCTGGAGGATTCCTGGACCACAGTCATTTTCATTATTTTGTATTTTTAACCCAATTTGGGATAACGAAAATATAAAAACCTGAAATTCCTTTTCTGGTTAGGAGCCAGTGGTTTCCTAGCAGTAATTGGGATATGTATATGTTTACAAGCAAACACAATACAATCACACAAAGAAGAGACCTAACACGCACTCCCTCAGAAGTTCTGGATATAGCCTAATATATTAAATATACTGCGCTTTAAATCTATATTTTTCTGAGGCTGCTAATACGTCACAACCTTCACTCCATCAAGAGAAGTTATATCATTTTTTTGCTCTGCAGGCTAAGCAGTTTCAGGCCACACAGGTGCCTGGATGAAAGATGTTCCCTCTGAGTCAACAGCATGTCGCTACAGCATTTTGCGAGGGGTTTTCTCCTGCCGGCAAAGCCAGGTAAAATGCAGTTCTGGCTGTCTGAGTGCCAAGTAGAGGCAGCTGTCTTTGTTTGATGGGTCTGGGAATGATGCCTCTGAATATCAAACTCTGGGTGTTTCAAACACTAACTTGGCATGTGGAAGCGGAACAACTTTTGCAAAATAAGGATGCACCTACTGTACTTGGGTTCATCCCAATCAAACCTGCCTGCCAAGCTAAACAAATCTGAATGCTGGTGAAATGCAGCCACTCTTGGCTTGTCTCCATCTGAGCTTTGAATTTTAGGCTGAAAACAGGAGATGGGGTTATCATGGCTGAACACGGGAGATGGGGTTATCGCTTGGGTCTTCAGTGAGAAGTATGGACCATTGAACACCTCTAGGCTTGGGGTTTCGAAGGTCTCAGATGAGCACTAAATTCCAAGTGAATGGGATAAATCATTTAATCATAGCAATCAATGGGATAATAGTCCCTTTCTTTGTACACAGGTTTAGCTTAGGAAGATTGATATCCTCTATAAAGGGAGTGCATGGTTGAAGAGCTTAACACCATGATGATGTAGACAATAAAAGACTTGCTTTTGGTGTTAGTATGAAAAGTATGTTTCTTTCTGTCCACATATGTGGATGTTTATGCAACAAAGTCAAGGCCAGTCATTATGAACCCTTGAGTATAAAACTTGTGTAGCAGCCTGATCCCTTTCTTTTCTTCCAGGGTTTTGATGATGGGTGGACAGAAGAGGAAAGTTAAAAAAACTCAGCAAAACAAACCAATGAACCAAGCCTGAAATTCATAACGTGCTTTAACTACAATATGACAATGGTAATGACTTCTTGGTAATAGCTGGGGAAATGAATTAGCATATCATTTGCAAAACAGAGCACCACTTTTCTTCCATTTTCACTTTTCTGGTGGTGTTAGGGTCTGTGATGCTATCAACACTTGTCACAGTTTAAAGCTGGGCTGACTATTAAACAGACAACAGATGCTCTTTGTTAACCCCCTCCATCCTCAAAAGAGGGGGGGAAAATAAAATGGAGAAAAACTTACAGGTTGGCAAAGTTACAACAGCTTTAATCTAGCTACAATAATAATGAATTATAATAATAGGAATAATAATGAAATATATATAAAATCAATATCGAGCTCCCCCCTCCCTGATGATGAATACGTCACCCAGATGCTGCAGTGCATGCCCCAGGAAAGTCCTGGACTGTGCTCAGTAGCAGGCAGGACCTGGATACAGGAATGCACAGATGAGGATTGAAGGCAGAATAATTGGGTGGAGTCCTCGTTGGATGCTTGAGCAAGGAGCTAGGCAGAACTAGAGAACCATATTGAACCATATCGAACCATATCGAACCATATCACTAGGACCCCTACTAACAGCCCCATGCTGGGCTTAAATAGGCGCCCAGGCCACAGATGTGAGTGGAAGCACCAGGTGAGGCCACTTAGGGCTGTTAAAGCCCATTAGTGCCCTCAGGCCCCTGGCCGTAAAAGGAGAGAGATTGACCCTTGTGCTCCCTCAGCTTTATACTGAGTATGAGGTGTGTAGGATGGAATACTGCATTTGGTTAAACAAGGATAACACTCATTCCCATTTTAGTTAAAATTGCAGTACCTCTTAAGAAACAATAACTTTAAAACAAAAACCTATATGTAGATTAAGAGAGGCTGATGTCTTTCAAGGCGATGCCATTCCTCTGCTGGTTATTTCTGGTTTGCCTATTAATAAAGTGTGTGTGTCTGTTTATGAGACTTTCCCCACCCTGGGATTTTTTTCTTCCTGATTTCTGATCATGAAAGGAGTTTTCTAGATATTCTCATGAACCATCAAGGTTTCTAAAGGGGCAACACTTCAGTCTACAATGGAAATTTCCTTCCAGACCACCTTGGTAAGTGCTGGCAATGGAAAATTTGATATTCTACCTACTAGATTTTAGTGTGCTTCTGTATAATATTAGGAAAGATCAGTTCTCAGGAGTAAAATGGACTGTTTGGTTTGCTTAAAATAAATCCAGTAACCTGAATTCATGCTGATCCATGCAGCAAAAGTGATCTCAGATTCTGGAATTGTTTCTTTCAGTACTAACCTCAGGAGGGAAGTGAAGAAAAATCAGGTAGGAATAGGCTGCTTAGTTTTTTATGGAACTGCAAATATTGAACANTCAGCTTTATACTGAGTATGAGGTGTGTAGGATGGAATACTGCATTTGGTTAAACAAGGATAACACTCATTCCCATTTTAGTTAAAATTGCAGTACCTCTTAAGAAACAATAACTTTAAAACAAAAACCTATATGTAGATTAAGAGAGGCTGATGTCTTTCAAGGCGATGCCATTCCTCTGCTGGTTATTTCTGGTTTGCCTATTAATAAAGTGTGTGTGTCTGTTTATGAGACTTTCCCCACCCTGGGATTTTTTTCTTCCTGATTTCTGATCATGAAAGGAGTTTTCTAGATATTCTCATGAACCATCAAGGTTTCTAAAGGGGCAACACTTCAGTCTACAATGGAAATTTCCTTCCAGACCACCTTGGTAAGTGCTGGCAATGGAAAATTTGATATTCTACCTACTAGATTTTAGTGTGCTTCTGTATAATATTAGGAAAGATCAGTTCTCAGGAGTAAAATGGACTGTTTGGTTTGCTTAAAATAAATCCAGTAACCTGAATTCATGCTGATCCATGCAGCAAAAGTGATCTCAGATTCTGGAATTGTTTCTTTCAGTACTAACCTCAGGAGGGAAGTGAAGAAAAATCAGGTAGGAATAGGCTGCTTAGTTTTTTATGGAACTGCAAATATTGAACAATCCAGTTCCTAGGAAGGTTAGGATAAAATGTACTGAGACCTGTGGGAATAGGATCCTAAACTCATAATCTCCCTAAGTAGGAGACCCTTCATGGGTATATTACAGAACCGGGAAAAAGAGAAGGTCTTATCATATTTTGCTATTTTTGTTTCAAGTTACAGGGAGCAGTCTCCTTTCTCAAACCATTTGAAAACTACATAGAGCACAAACTCATCTCTGCTTTCACTTTACTGACCTGGAAATGAGAAAAATGACACCAAATTCAGATCCCTCCTTAAAGCAACCATCAGCCTAAACCCTCTCTCCTCCCAGCAACTGCTCACACCTGTTTTCTATCCAGGCATCATAAACTAGTACTTTTGATAGGGATCCACAGACAGCTTCCAACTGGATAGCACTGGTAGAGGACGGCTCTTCCCTGTGCTGAGGAGTTTGTCTCTTTATTGGCACAGACGCTAATGTAAATGCAATGTTCAAGAGCATATGGCACCAAAACAAGGTCCCAGAGCTCATCTCTCCAGACCCCCCTCTTCTGCTCCATCTGTGTTCCTCACAGCCAGATTGGTGACCAGCAATGTCTACACTGGGCTGAGGCAGAGACGTGTCTCTCAAGATGAGGTATAATCAGCTGGGAGGAGATACACCATATTGGAGACTCCCAAATCCCAGCCTTTGAGGATGTCCTGATTTAAATCGGCTTCTTACAGCTGTTCATGTTCCCTCCAGCTCCTCAAATGCCCTGTACAGGGAGATTTAATAAGGGTAAATCCTGCTGCAGGAAAGGTAGCGACAGCACACCCTGTCCCCAGACACTTCTGCTGACTTGAGGCAGGGTTCAGAGAGTCGTGGAAGTGCCTCCAGGTGCATTTCTTGAGGAGTGGATGGGAAAAGTTGCAGCTCTGCATGTGCAGTTATTTGTTCTTAGTTCATTTCAATTTGCATTTAATGGCGGAGGAAACATCCTTCTATCACGCAAAGTTCCCTTTGATTGCCTTTTTTTTCCTTTAAAAAACAAGTAGTAAATGAAAATACAAGATATCCAACATGAACAAAATGATGCAACATTCTGAAAAGTGCACCAAAATATTACTTCTGCACAACTCTTGCCATGGACACCAATTCTGATCTTAGATTTGCAGCAGCGTTACACCACTGGGTTGATACAATCAAGACACTTGTTTTCAGGCTTTAATTATCTGTATTCATATCAGTCGGCTGTAGCTAAAAGCTTGCAAAAAGTGTGAGCAAAATTAGATTTTGCACCCAAAGGATCAGGATGACCTTGGTGCTAGGTTGCTCCTGCAACAGCAAAGGGAGGGGAAAAGCCAGGGACAGAGGAAGGTTGTGGAGGTATTGGGAGAGCCCAGGGGTAGGAAAGGGGTTGGGGTTCCCTCCACATGGAACTGTGTCTGAACTGACTAACACTACTATTACGAAAGGTTTTTAGGGTTACTGTAATGCTTTTAGATCCCAAAGTAGGATCTCTGTGTTATATTGCCCCATGTCATTTGGATCACTCTTGGCACATCTGGTCTTTATCATCTTTCTTTAAACGTCTGCCATCGATCACTGTCAGGGATGGGATACAGAGCCAGATGGACCTTTGATTTGTTCAATCTGTCTCTCCCACTCTCCATTGTGCATAGTACGCTGAGTCGCAACAATTTACACAGTGATTCCCATGTTGTACAGCCTTGTACATTGGCCTGAATGCCATTCCTGCAGCCTTGTTGGGGAAAGCCCTTTGAAGTTCCACTGGAGTTCTCCTTCCACAGAGAGGAAAGGAGAAAAAGCCCTTTGTGGCTTTCCTTGATCTGAAGTGTCTGGATTGGTGTAACAAGAATCTTTCTGAGTTTTGCAATAAAAGCCAAGAGATGTATTTTTGGAAGACAGAAGTTCCTCTGGGTGCACCCAGCAGAACGAATTTTAACAATCACTTGACAAAATCTCTTAAATTCATTTTCAGATTAAAAGCCTAATGAAAATTAAACTAATAACCCATGCATTTAAAACAAAGTAAGCCAGACTACTTGAGAATCTCTTTCTAAAGAGGAAATCACAGCCCCACATCTCTAATCTGTAAATTATTGACACGCTTGTGCAGTGGATCTGCAAGACCTTCAGATCACAAAGCAGTTCTCTGTTCTCCCACTACCTGCCTGTAACAGAAGTTTCACCCCCAGCTTGTCCACACACAGACATTCAGGAAAATAAATCCATGCCAACAGAGATCAGAATAGACTCACTGCTTCCTGCCACAAAGTTTGTAGCCTGCCTTGAGTTGGCTGCGGCTGTGGCTGTGCATCTATGTGGATCACCGTGCTCTGTGCATGCCCTCCAGTATAAAGGTTTTTCTATTAAGCCCACTGCAATTGGATTCACCGTAGAGTACTTGCCTTGTGGTATAAGGCCCCTCTCACAAGACTCTCTGAGTGCCTGCAGGGCACAAGCTAATATTTTTTTCAATTTAAATATGTTCTGGCTGAGGCAACGATGGGTTTCAATAGGCTGCAGGGGTGTTACAGGCTCTGTAATAGTTCCATATGATATTACTTGAAAGTTGAGTAGGGCAGAGAAAGATCAATTTGTTCACAGGGGATTTGGCAGTTTTAAAATTCATTTGGGTTTAGATTGAAATATGAAAGACTCTAATGTTGGTGTAATTTTGCCACGAGTTACGGAGACCCTGACAAGCTACGCAGAATCTCTGGACTGGAAAACCTGGAAATATCCACCCATTGTGTGTAATTCCTGGAGATGGCTGTCCAAAAACCATGGGACATGAAAGAGCTGGTACACAGTATGAATGCAAGGGCAGTGAGTGACTGTGCCAGGCTGTGCTAATGAAATATTATAGTCTGATTTATCTTTGCTCAGACCAAAGACACAGGCAGCTCTCCTCCACATTCCCAGCAGGAGAGATAATGCCATATTCTGGACCAACTCAATTCAGGACAAACTGCAGCTAAATCTGAGTTAGTCAATAAGGGTAGCCACATGTCCCAGATTTGCCAGCACAATCCCAAACTTGCAGCGCCATGTCATCCTTTTTGCTGGTGACATTATTTTTTCTTGACTGTTCAACCAGGACATAGTATTTTCTTTGTCTTCTTCAAGGCCTGGAAGCTTACCTACTTCCTCTTGTGTGGTAGGAATGCGAGGTAGGAACATGAGGAATCTGCCTTTGCTAATTTCTGAGTTTGTAATGACATGTCCTTCCAAAGAGAACTTCTAATCTCTCAGGGACTCTGCTTTCCTCTCTGACCTGCCCAGGACTGCTGTCTTCTAAAGACTAAAGTGCTTCGTATATTTCCTCATTTCAGAATTTCCTGGTGAGACATGACAGAGAAGTGGACTTGCTGGTTGAGTGGCTGTATTTGGTCACATTATGCTTTGCATTGCTCACTAAATATGGTTCAGTGGTCTGTTAAAATTAATTTTGTATTAATTGTTTTAAGACCAACAGCATCCTGTGCTGCTTTGGGTGAGCAATTGCCTTTCTCTGCGGGGAAATAATTTTGGCATTTCATTTGGAAAAAAGTAATTAACTGCATGGGTATGCTTAGTTGAGTAAGTCATTACAATCTCTGACTTATGCAAATGAGATTGTTGAAGTATAATTCCAACTAAGATAACTCCACACATTCATAAACTTTTAATTTACACAGTCCGGCAGAATATTTGTGTGCAAATAAAAGCCGTTCATGGATTAATTTATAAATCTCAATTGCATAATCAATTTTCAAAGAGCAGAGAGCTTGTGATGCAGCAGAGCGCTCTGTGGGTTCCCAAGGATTTTTCTTGGCACATCATTTAATGGTTAACATGATGTATCCACTGGTTCAGACATCCCTGTGCTCATTTTACAGCTACTGTAGCATGAAACATGCTTTCAGGGTCACCCTCCACATATTCTGCCTGCCTTAATTACGATGTTTATTATGGATATTATGAAGACAGGTGGCCATGCTCATGGATTTTAGCAGTTTATTACTGGGTTCTAAGTAACTGTCCTGGACTTCTTTGTTCCAACAAGTTTAAAACTTTTAAGTATGTATTATTAATTTCTTTTTCCCTTCTTTGTCATCTTCCTACAGCATGTAGCTTTTTCTCTCCTGGAACATAACATTATTATGCAATTTGCTTGGCCAGTTTAAGATAAAGACATGGATGCAAAGCCTAAATATGTGCAAAGAAAGAGCTAGGAAATTATTTTTGCCTAGCAAATTAATTACTTGCCTCAAATCATCTCATTTATCCTGAAACTACTTGGGAACTTGGAGAAGAGAATATTTTCGGGATAGATTCCTAAAACAAGGGAACAGATGTTCCTTCTTTGTTCTCTACAACTGATGCTGTATAGACTCAGCATTATGTCAGATGGCTCACATACTGTTTCCTATTTGGAAGAATTACATTTTATAATGAGTTAAACCACGAGTCTGATGCCTCTGGAGAAATCTCTGGATTGGGAAAATCCTCTGCTAGTAGGACAAACAGCATTTCTGTAAGATCTCATATATTGTCCTCTGGGGTGGTGATTTGATGGGACTTAGTAACTTTTTGCCTACAATGCAATCATGAGCTTGCATTCATCGTATCCTCTTGACTGATGAACATAATCCTAAATACAAGAAGGGATGAGCCCTTGGCTGGAAAAGGTGGAAAGATGGGGAGAGAGGGAATTGTGATGTGGTCAAAGCTCAGATCTCTCTCTGGGAGACCCAGTCTTCTCTGACAAGCCTGATTAAAGAAGAAATAGTTTTGGAAGCACTGGGTCGGTGGCTCTAAGCAAGCTGCTACTTTGTTTAGAGAGCCAGCTGATCTGTGCCTTGCACTGAGGCTCTCTTAACAGTACAGAGTTGTTAACAAGAGATGCTTAATCGTTTCTCACAGGGAGCTGCCAAGTGGCTTGGCAGCTTGCAAAGACTTTGTGCACTTCCAGAAAGACAGGTCTTTGCAGATGCTGAGGTTTTAAAAGGAGCAATCATTCCCAGCAGAGTCAACAGACTTGATGTTCAATTTGTGCTTCTTTTGAACGCGATGGACGATCTGCCTTATACATACACACCAGGTCCACAAATTATTGGATCAGAATTAATACATGGGATCATTCAAATCTGTAACAGCTCTGAGTTGCTTAGGTTTAGGTAAATGAAAGAGGGAAAAATAAACATTAACAGTAGAACCATCCTTTGACACTGACTGCTACTAGTGAGTTGAGGGGTCTGACTTCTGCAGAAGGACTTAGTGTTCAGAGCCTTTTTCTCCGGAGAAGGACCTGGGAGTGCTGGTGGTAAACAGGCTCACCATGAGCCAGCAGTGTGCCCTTGCAGCCAGGAAGGCCAATGGCATCCTGGGGTGCATTAAGAAAAGTGTGGCCAGCAGGTCGAGGGAGGTGATCCTCCCCCTGTACTCTGCCCTGG
>VZSC01018651.1:26912-38261 GCA_013398225.1 Steatornis caripensis
GGGCACAAACTGGGGCACAAACTGGAGCACAAGCAGTTCCACCTGAACATGAGGAAGAACTTCTTTCCTGTGAGGGTGCCCGAGCCCTGGCACAGGCTGCCCAGAGAGGCTGTGGAGTCCCCTTCTCTGGAGACGATCAAAACTCACCTGGATGCGTTCCTGTGCACCCTGCTCTGGGGGCACCTGCTTTAGCAAGGGGATGGGACTAGATGATCTCCAGAGGACCCTTCCAGCCCCTACCGGTCTGTGATTCTGTGAGCCCATGTCTAAAGCTGGGTGCAAGACTTTCTCTGTAGCTGGAACCAATATGCTAATTACTAAACTGTCATATAGAATTCCTTTTATTTTTTTTTTTTTTNTGCTTTAGCAAGGGGATGGGACTAGATGATCTCCAGAGGACCCTTCCAGCCCCTACCGGTCTGTGATTCTGTGAGCCCATGTCTAAAGCTGGGTGCAAGACTTTCTCTGTAGCTGGAACCAATATGCTAATTACTAAACTGTCATATAGAATTCCTTTTAATTTTTTTTTTTTTTAGTTTTGGGGGTAAATAGGAAGAGGAAGAGAAAAATATCTGAAGTCTAAGTCTCTGCTCCTAGGAGCACTTTATGTTTCCCTTATCCATCTCAGTTTAATTAGCACATTTTCAGTATCAGAGAGTTGACCATGTCTTACTGATGGTTGCAAATGATCTAGCAAGGAAAGAGAAACAGCACAACATTCCTATGTGGCCTTGGTATTACCACACCTCTTCTCTTTTCTCTTTCAGAGCATGAGGTTTGGGGATATAACCCAGCATAATGAGACCCTTTCTCAGCTCTGATGGGGCCTGGGCAAGTGATTCCTGCAAGGCTTGTGTGTTCTCTCAAACAAAGAAAAAGAAAGAGAGAGAAAATGTCAAATCCGTTAAGCAGAATTTGTTGCTGGCAATTCCTTGAAGCACAGCAGCTGATTTCACCTTCGTTAGTTCCCTAATGAAAGTTTTTCAACTCTGTGTCAGGGGGAAAAAAAAAAAAAGTTGTTTCTTTGAAACAGAAATCTTGTTGCAAGGTCAAGCTGAGATTGTTGCTGGTTTAATAAACAGCTCAAATTGTGTCTGATTAATTCTAAATAAATTTTGTGTGTGATAAGTGATTTCAAGCAAGTCCTGTTGACACATTGAGCTGATTGAGATTAAGAGAGAAAGAGATGAACAATGGGGTGAGATTAGAAACTCTTTGTCACACGGATCAGGACCCTGGAGTAGAAGGATGACACAATCATTTGTCATGTACTGGAGGCGAGAGGAATGAACAAAGGTTTGCAAGAAGATGGCCAGAGACTTGGGAGTGCAGCTGAGCTGCTCAGTAGGCAAAGTCAGTACAAGCCATAAGAAAAGCATACAGTGGGGAAACATGAAGCTTATTTGTGCTCATGGGAATGGGAAAAGCACGGCAAATGAGTGGAAACTAGTGATCCAAGTGAGTCATGGGTTGTCTGCAATTGCATGGTAGGAAGGGACAATCAACTTCAGCTATGGGGTTGATTTGTGGGACCCACTGGTGTTAGGTTCTCCTTAGTTTAATACCAGGAGCGTAGTGTTTTTCAGTCAGACAAATGTTTTGTCTCCAGGTTGAGTCATGGGAATACAAGACCAATAGCTGTCATATCCAGCAGAAGTTCAATGTTCTGGTTTTCTTGCGTGGTGTATGGTAACAAGGATTGCAACAAAACTAACCATGGCAATGCACCACGAGAAACAAGAGAAGCCTCCAACACCCCCGACAGTCCGGGCAAGGATCGTGGTGGGGATACTCTGTCTCTGTCCATCATGCAACGTGAAATCAAGCCCTCAGTACAACGCAGATCTCTCATTTGAGTAAAAAAGATGTAGTTATTACCTGGCAGAATAAGTACACTATAACGGAGACCCACAAAATCAAAACCCACTGATATCCTTTAGGCATACTCATCAGAGCCAAAGACATTGTAAGGGATGATCAGACTGGGGAGCCACTGTTAAGTGGTGTAAAAGGAAAGGACACACATGGAGTCAGAGTAGAAATACTGACAAGGCTGAGGAAAGGGAGGGAAAGGGGTGCTGAATATTTAAAATAGTCCAGTTATATCCTGGGAAATGGCTGCAGGGAATGAGGTTTTGGTGCCTCTCTGGTCCCTGTGTCCTAGAATTTCTTTTCAGCTCAGAGAGCAAGGATTTTTGCATACTCAGGAGTGTTTTCTTTTGTGAGACAACACAAAAAAGAAACAAGTCTTTTTTCAAAGTCTATAAATTTAATCTAATAAAATTACATAACAATCTATTCCCCTCCCCATTAAAGAAAATTAATTACAACAGCTTATTTTTTATGATTGTCTTAATTAGACCTTTGCCTATTAACAGAAACATTACGAAAATTTGAATCATTGCCATTAACAGGTGAGAAATGTTTACTAATGACCCCCACATCGGGTGTTACATGAAAAATTCTTATGAAAATTTATTACTCTCTATAAAAGCAATGACTTATTCAAAAGAAGGAGATGATATTGTGTGCAGGCAGGGAGGGGGCCTAGATGAAGTTGCTGGGACTAGGACATTTGCAAATCGGCTCTTCAGAGCAACATAAATAAATATAGCAGAACTCTGAAGAAAATAAAATAGCATGAATCATAAATCAAAGCAATGTAGCGGAGCTGCAGAGGACACTGCAAATAGATAGGATAACAGAAGGAAATATTGGCTCAGGCATAAATAGCTCTTAATAAATCATCAGCCTACGGGAACAGGGCAGCAGCATCCTAAAGATAATGACAGCTGGAAACACCTTGCTGGTGCTTGTGCATTCACTGCATACACAGTCTGTAGATCCAGAACTGTGCTGGAAAGATCTCTGAGCCCTTCTGCTCGGAGGATCATCACTGGCCGGAGAGAGAACCAGACTTCAATTGAATTGAAGTCCATCTCTGGAGTGACCGCTGAAGAATTGGTCTTGCAAAGACATTGAAGGCCTTCCCTCATTTACTGTGTCAACTCCCTACGATTATGCACCAGCTATGGTATTTATGGCTCTGTTTCTCGAGCCAGGAGCTCTTCCCATACCGCTAGCTATGTGGTGTTTTGTGGGCCATAAGTTTTCATTCCAGCTCAGTAGCTGTCAAATGTAATTTGAATATAGACCTTAAGTGCTGAAGCCATTTCTGTGTTTCTTTGATTCTGCCAAAGGTGAGATGATTTCCTGACACAGCTGCAGATCAGATTCAGTGCAGCCACTGAAATAGTGCTGCTAACTAAAATACAGGATTGCATGTTTCTTTTTTGAGAATGCTTCTCAGCTGCATAGAGAATTCACACCAAAGGAGTAGGTGGGAGCTTCTTGCCGATCCTCCATCAGGATGCCCTGTCCTGCTCTCAGAGGAAAAACAATCTAAACCTGAAGGGGGAAGTCCAAAGAGGCCGTAAGTAAGGTAACTTTTACAAAGTTATCTTAGTGATCCAAATTTTCCTACCATATATGTTTCCTGAGGGGTAGGAAACAGTTTGTGAAGACGTAGCCCATGTTATCTTGGAGCAAGCTAAGAGAAGGAGAATGTATACTTAGACTGCGATGATTGCTAATCTCAAAGAGATTGGGAATAACAGAGGATGTCTGCTCTCAGTTCCAGTTTCCTCAGGGGAATCCAACCATGAAATACCCAAGGTAGGAGAGTGAGAAAAACCCACGCTATCTGGAATAAGACATAAATTCTGCATTGTGGCTCTTTCTTACAGGGAGTTGCCAGTGGATATCTGTGTCCTGGGCGAGGCAGTAGTCAGAGTAGTTGAATACACAGGGTCCCATGCTCCAAAAGTCAGTGTAGTGGTGATGTTGCTATTGTGAAGATAAAAGACGTGTGAGATGGAAGGAAAGGAGGAAAAGAAGATGCAAGTCATTTTGCAATCACTTTAGTAGAAAAAAACAGAAATGGAGATTAAAACTCCTATACTCTAAATTTGATCAGCCTTTGATAGAGTTGTCAACTTTAACATAGCTTTTTTGCTTAACAAAAATTATAAGGTAGGCCATGAATTTTAATAAAACAAACAACAGCATTAGGACTGATTGGATTGCTTCGATGTTTCATTTTGTCCCCTAACCTTGAGAAAAACAGAATCAGGATTAATATGTAAATGTATTTTCAACTCTGGCTGTGAATATACTGACATTGTAACAGAAAGTAATGCAAAAGTTACCGCTGATGAATAGCTCCAATCGTTCAGCTGGTTAACCTGTTTAGAAAAACATTAGCCTGTGAACAGGCTACTTACTACCATGTTCACTGTGTTTTCTGACCTCAAACGCAAATGCACATTTAAATGTCTGTAAGCCATTCATCACTCAGAGCAAATCCCAGTGTTTTGCTTGAGAATACCAAAGTTCCCAAACAAAGTAAATAAACCAGGGCAGTCAAGGTAAGAAGTTATTGGGTCTGACAGCGTTAAAGAGGGTATTAGGTCACTGCTGCTTTGCCTGGAACTTGTACGTATAGGCTGATTGGCACTGACTAACATTGATAGGGTTTCCTTAAATCTTTCAGACTCCAGATTGGAGCAGCCGGAGGAGAGTTGATGTCTTTTTCTGAAGCCATTCCTGAATATTCCGCTCAAAGCTTTATAGTGACCATAAGGATATATGTGAGCAGGGCAGTGCAGTCCTTGGGACAGTGGCAATGTACTCTGCCAACGTCAGCACCTAGCAAAGACCTGCTGACCACCATGGGGAAGATGGTATGGTGGCCATCAGTGTGGGTTAAAGAGACTTGCCCAGTGTAAACACTTCCACTTCTCTGACAGTGTAAGGAACTGTCCATTCATATCCATGCCCTTGCAATGTACATCTTATACTGGATTTTAATAACAGCACATCTCTCTCCTGGTCTGACAGGTTAGAAGTTATTTCGAAGTACAAGAACAACCCACCACGTAATTGCTTATCCGGCCTTTGAAGGAATCGTTTTTGTCTCTCAACAAAGATTATGGCTGATCTTGCATTACCTAGGGGTAGTCAGTCAACTTCTGGTGTTTTTATGTTGGCTGATTTCTGGATCTCCTTGACAGTGAGGAAGCCAATGGGAACTGGATGTCCTGGCAGGACACACTAACCGTGTGTACAAGCCGTACCNCCGGCCTTTGAAGGAATTGTTTTTGTCTCTGAACAAAGATTATGGCTGATCTTGCATTACCTAGGGGTAGTCAGTCAACTTCTGGTGTTTTTATGTTGGCTGATTTCTGGATCTCCTTGACAGTGAGGAAGCCAATGGGAACTGGATGTCCTGGCAGGACACACTAACCGTGTGTACAAGCCGTACCAGAACCTCATGCCTGTAACTTCTTATAGCAATAACCATTTGTCACGTTTTTACAAGGGTGTCCACATTTTTGACTTATACATCCCAAATGATAACACGTGACATTTCCTAGGTGTCAACTGTTCCACAGCGATGGATTGCTCTTACTTTAAAAACTACATACTTCTCAGTGTGAACATTTTATTAGAATTCTGGTGTCTTAAATTCTCTTCTTGTCTTCAACAGCTTTTTGAAATTGTAGGGTTCTGTGAAATAGCTACTGTGATCCAGCTCAGGTGTACTCATAAAGAGTATCGCAGCCTTGAGATATGAAGTCTGAATAAGCCTGGTAGACTGGAGGAATTGTATATACTAATGTAATTCTCATCATTATCATAATGGAAATCAGCATTAGAAAAAAGTGTCAAAACATTATGGTGAAAACAGAAGATCACTGCCAGGAGGGGAGAGACAGTGCACCCCAGAACCATGTTTGTTAGGTAATAGCAGTTGAGGGATGTGACAGGCTTACAGCAGGAGTGTGGGAGACTCCAACGCAGCTGGAGGTTGGGGCAGGCTGTACACCAACTTGTGACACTAAGCCACTGAGGAAATGCCTCCTGAGCAAAGTGCCGTTGCTGGGGTGCTGTGATGGTCCTGCAGCAAGTTGGACAGCTGACCACCAGTCGGTCACTCTGACAGCAGTACAGATAAACTCAATGATTTAAAGACCACAAAATGACTTGATTGCACTACTTGTTCTCTTTCGGTCAGTTGTTGGGATTGCTTTACAACTGCTGAATTTCTAGGAAGAATTTCTACTTTTCAGAGGAGTACGTTAATGTCAGGATAGGATTGGGCTGATGAAAGCCTTGTCATGAGGTTGAGGTAGGAATTTAGAGATCAGAATAGATCAGAGATCTCTGAGATCAGAATAGGTTTGCTCATGTGAGCTAACATCCACTTCATTAGGTCTCTTGAGGGTTTCTATACCTCACTTATCCTAACGTGAAGCATTGCATTGAAAAGGGTTATTGAAAGCAAGAAACAGCTAAAGACCCAGGTTTGGTCTAAGACAAGCAGGTGGCAATATTGTAGTGATTAAAGTTCAAAATTTGATGTAAATGGCTCAACCTCAAGGCAATACACAGACTGTGGAAAGAAGGTCATGATGGCAGCTAGTTGATAATGATATTACAAGCACATGTAGGTACATTCCATGCAGTACATTCCAGGTAGACTCTGAACCCTTTACTCACTTGAACTGAGTTTATAGATACATAGAAAGACAAGAGAAAATATTATATCTATTGCTTTCTCTTTTTTAGGTTAGAGACTAAGTCATTGAAATGGCTCTAAAGCCTCATATGTAAAACCGTAGCAAGGCTACAGTTACTTGGAGTACAAATTTCCTGACTTCCCCTGCAATGCTTATCATCACTAAACACAGCATCTCTCAGGCTGGGGAGGCTGCAGGAACAGTGAGTGCAGAGAGTGTCTCTCACAGAGTTGTTTTCCCCTTGCTAAAACTAGCAGCAACACATTGCTTAGTGTTGCCTAGGGTGAATGTTTTGTGCACTGAAGGCAATAGCCAAATAACTCCCTGTACCAGGACCCCATCAGGTAACTATGCCAACTTTTTATCCCATGCAGCCACAGTGGAAGTCCATGTGAAAAGCTGAGTCCCATTTCAGACTACCTAAGCCATTTTATGGGAAATGTATGTCAGCTCTGATTTAAACCTGTTAGGACAAGTGGGAATGCTTGCTGCTTCTTCCCCCACCTATTGTAAAGAAACAGGAGTTAGATTGAGATATGCTATGCTTGCTGATTTTAACAGGAGAGAACGAAGAGGAATACAAAATTTTCCATAACTGCAAACTTGCTTTTTACCTGCTACTACCTTTTCAGCAGTGTAGACAGCTGTCTCCATCACCTACCATTACAGACCATGAAAAAAGAAAAGAACGAACACCTTCTTGTCAAACAGAGGTCATGGACAGGGGACTCCTCTCAGTGTGTCCCATGTTGCCGGGGTCTTCAGCTCAGGGGTCTTAAGCCCAGAACAGGAACAATTAAGAAAGGGCTTGAAAGAAATCTGTACAAATTTTTAGCGGCCTAGAGAAAACAGCTAGGGAAAAATTGTCCACAGAGTCTCCCAGTTCAAAAACTGAAGTTTTGAAGGTGGCAAATATCAGAACAAAGGAAATATATTGGTTCTTCACAAAGCCTTATCAAGCTGTGGAGTTCTTTGCTGCAGAGGGCTGTGGATGCTACATGTTTAGAGGAGTTCACAAAGCAATGGGGCAAACATATGGAAGAAAACTAATTTAGAACTTTAAAGTTCAAAGATAAGATGCCTTGCTCAGGAGCTTCTTGCACAGAGATCATTAGAATCTGGGAGAATATCCTAATAAGGGGTAGATATGGGGTTACACGGATCTGTGGGCCAACTTGGTGTGGCCACTCTTGAGTTTCTATGTCACATTGCTGAACGAATGATTGCTTCTAGCTTAACTTTTGTGGATCTGTCACTGGGTGCTCAGATGGTAACAGCAGGTCCAAAGCATCATTTTATTTCTTGACATATATTCACTCCAGATAATGATTCTTCCCAGGCTCATACCTGAAAGCAGAGTCTATTTTGTTTTGCTCTGGGTTGTAGATTTTAATTCTGAGTGTTAGTTTCACCTTAGATGTCTCATTAACAGGGTGACATTTTCCTATTAGATGGAAATGTTCAACACAGATTTCCTTGTCTCCACATTGCTGTCATCTTGTCTTTTGTCATTCTGGCTGATGGATCAACATGTTCTGATCTGTTACCCTTTTAGGTAATGCCATTATTATTGTTTTCTCTCTCTCTTCCTCTTTCTTATTCTAGGCAGTAATAAAAAAATAAATAAAAATGAAATATACAAAGGATAAACTGCTTTTATGACTGAATGATTTCCTTGGTGCATTAAGCAATTTCTTTTGTGCCAGCACCTCTCATGTATGCTCAGGATGTTCTGCCGATGTATTCGCGAGAGCTACTTTGCCATGATCATTGCATGCATGGATGACTTTTTTGAAACAACCTCATGATTGTTGATGTCTGGGATTATTCTGTTTAGCTTAGTAGCCAGGAGGGGGTGTCAGTGCCTTACAAATCATCTCTCTTTTAAGGTTGGTAGTAAAACAATTTCAAGCAGTTGCTGCAAAATGTCTTCTTGCTGTGAACTGTGCAGAGAAAAGGGAGTGGTGGGGGGAGCAGCATTGACATGACAGCAGAGGTGGGAACTGCTCCAGCTCTGCAGGAAGAATGGAGGGAGTTTTTCCTTGCAAGTGGCCTGGGCTGCGGGGAGCAACACAAGGGACGCAAGTGAAGAAAGGGCAAAGGGATTTGCAGTATGCAACAGAATACGTTTGCTAGATAGATCTCAGTCTTCATGTTGCCCTTGATCCTCACTTCACATTTGGCCCAAAGAGCATGGAATCACAGAATGGTTTGGGTTGGAAGAGACCTTTAAAGTTCATCTAGCCCAACCTCACTGCACTGAGCTGGACATCTTCAACTAGATCAGGTTGCTCAGAGCCCCATCCATCCTGACCTTGAATGTTTCCAGAGATGTCATCTACATTCTCTCTGGGCTGTTCAACTGGGATGTCTCAGCTCAGTTTGCATCCATGTGAGTCTTTGGGGTGAGTGTTTTTCCCTGAGCTTTGTACTATATTCCACTGCTTTCAGAAGAAGAGTCAAGAAATGTCTATGATCTTGGGTACAACTACAGATAAGCAATCCCTAACTTTGTGCCTACAATGTCAATGTCTCTATCTGGCCTGGACATCCAGGATTCAGTTATAATCAATGGACATCCAGTGAAGAGAGGCCTCATGGAGCTCAAAATGTGACTTGTCTGACCACTGTAATCATCTCTGTTAGATGAGATGAGCTGCTTACTAAAACCCCTTGAGTCTAAAAGGGACTTGGCCAGATGAAGATGCCTCCTGTGAGTGCTGCCTCCTTCCTTTGAAGTTTCCCACCTTGAGGTGAAAGTCTCAGCTCAAAGCTCTTTAACCTTGCTATCTAAACTTGAAAATTTTGTCTGTCCTATGGACATCAGACTCCTACTGCTGATGCTGTCCTTGAACAAAGCAGAGTCAGTTGGTTCACACACAATTCCTGCACTATACAAACAGTGCTCTTCAGATATTTGTCATGTAGATCCTTGCACCTCCTGGTTATGGATAAATAGTCAAAAGTTGATGAGGAGTTAGAAAAATGAGTTCCAGTTTTCAAAACGGAATATTTACCTCCTCCAAGTTATTGAACCCTAAACTGCTAACTCTTTGATAAGAATTATAACTCTAACTTGTTTGTGTGCACTGAGCTTTTAGGAGCTATGTTTCAGCAATACTCAGACCCCTAAATCCTGTCACGTCTCCTGAAAATGCGTTTAATTTCTTTATGCCTTGAGTTACCATCTGCAAAATGGGCTTAATATCCCACAGAAAAACTGACTAACAGCTATGCCAACAGCCTTCCTTGGGTTAATGCCCAGAGAAAATCTAGCTCACTCTCTTCTCTTTTCTGTTAGAGCAGGAACTCCAAGGTTGTCTGATGAATACAAGAGAGAGAGATATTTCTTACTCTGCCAAATGCGCAATACATATCCATGAGGAAAGTGGATTTTGAACATTTCTGAGAGGCAGATGTGGCAAACAGGAGCACCTAAGGCAGTGGCAGAGGTCTCGTGTTCTTTTCCAACCCTTGCCTCAAGGCAATATGTATTTGAGAAAATGAAAAGGGACCCTCTCCTTGGAGCTGGTGTCCCTGGCAGACCCAAGACATGTGCTGAGCCTTCTACTATGTTATGCATTTTGCAAGGAAACTATATAGAATAGGGATGTGATACAGTAGTACCTTTAGCAATACTTACTCAAAGGGACGCAACTTTCTTCTCTTGTGACAAAAGGCTCTGCCAGGAAACCTATCATACCAGTAAAAATGATAGATGCTGTTCGAATCAGTGGCTTTTCCAATCTTCTTGAACATAACTTTTCTGTTGACTTTAGAGTAGTGTCCATGTCTTTGTCATGAGATAAATTGATAGAGCTTCTGATCTCTTGTTTTCACTGAAGATCCCTTGGAATCTCTTCCTGTCTCAGAAATGTTTTCTGCTGTCCCTTCCGGTGTCGCTAAATTGATATGCGAACATCACCCAAAGGCATCAATTCAATCAAGGCTGTTAGGCACTGAATATTCAACCGGGGAAAGATGGTCTTTGCTCTAAAGATCTGACAATTTATTGAGAGAGAACAGTTACAGCCTCATTAGACTCTTCATTTTTTTAGATAAGGAACAGAGGGATTAAGCAATCTGCTGGTAACGGAGGCAGNTGTGTCGCTAAATTGATATGCGAACATCACCTAAAGGCATCAATTCAATCAAGGCTGTAATGTGTTAGGCACTGAATATTCAACCGGGGAAAGATGGTCTTTGCTCTAAAGATCTGACAATTTATTGAGAGAGAACAGTTACAGCCTCATTAGACTCTTCATTTTTTTAGATAAGGAACAGAGGGATTAAGCAATCTGCTGGTAACGGAGGCAGTCTTCTGTGCCAAAGCTGGGAAATGTCAGTTCAGAAGAGGATGAAAATATCACACCCGAAGAGTTGTGCCACCTTGCAAAATATAGTCATCAACATGAGAGAGAAGGTAACAGGTCTGAGAGTGAACTGGTGCACTTGGGAAAATAATAAAAATAACTTGTCCTCTAATATTACGGCTCATCCACTGGAACTGTCACAGGAAATGAGATGTGAGTACAGTTCTAGAGAGGGGTTGGTAAGGTGTTTACAGAAGAAACCAGGAGATAATCCTGGTTTTGTACTGATAAGACCCGACCTAGCCTAATTGTGTGCAGTTTTCCTGCTCAGGAAGACAAGCTCAGCACTTCAGTGAGGTGGGTCAAAAACTGGCTGAATGGCAGAGCACAGAGGGTTGTGATCGGTGGTGCAGAGTCTGGTTGGAGGCCTGTGACCAGCGGTGTTCCCCAGGGGT
>VZSC01018651.1:39328-90010 GCA_013398225.1 Steatornis caripensis
CTATGATTCTATGATTCTATGATTCAGTGAGCAGAGCAAAACCATAAGGGGAACTTCTTTTATGACAAGAGACCTTGGGTAGGTTAGAAAAATGTAGGCTAAGAGGACACTTTTTTGCTTTAATACAGTTTTAAAATAACTTTAAAACCCATTGCAGCACAATTCTTCATCAGCTGGCTTTTCTTAGGGGCAGCCTGCAGAATCCTCAGGTAAGGAAGGCAGACCATGGGTTGAAAGCCACCAACCTAATAGACAGACAGTGCTGGCACAGAGGAAATGTCAAAAAAAAAAAAAAAATCAGGAACATGTTTAAGAAACAGTAAGAACAGGAAAATCATGGAACAGCCTCCCAGCTGGAGGCAAGAGAAGTGGACCAACTAGAAGAAACAAGACGAGATCATGAGAGGGATACCATGCTCACTCACAGAGCAGTCATCTACTTCCTGGTAATCATGAGACAAGTGATTAAAAATGCAATCAGCACTAAATGCAGAGGGGTGAATGTGAAAAACACTGAGTCAATGTCTGACTATTGTGCAAACATTTTCTGATTATACCATAACTTTTTTTAAAAAAAATTTCCTTTTCTCTCTACAGCCTGGTATAAAGCACTTTTACTGTCCCTGATGTTTGCTAGCTTATGTTCTGCTAGAGGTTGTTAAATCCAATAACCCAATATATGTGAGGCTGCTGTAGTTCCATGTCCCCAGGTACAGATAGTGGTAAAACTGAGCACATTTTCCAGATGAGTGCTCCCCAATATGTTTTACTTTTTCATATATATATGTGTATGTATGCATACATGTATATACATGGCCAGCCACACAGATCAATACAGACAGAAAGCACAAAACAGTCCCCTAACAGCATCTGTTTAAATACACAGCACTCCCAGAAACATAAGTAGCACTGATGGAGTGATTCTGTTCCTCCTCTCCAGCTGACCAGGACTGAAGTTGCTGTAAGAATGCTCATGCACACAACAAAGATTTCTCCAGTAACCAGTCTTAGACAGCCTACGCAGTAGCTGGCCCTCAAATTCCCAGGTCTCCCCAGTTACTGCCACCTGGACATTTGAGCCCTGATGGTTCATGGCTTCACTTCGGTTGCTGGTACACATATCTATCCTACTCACCAGCTACTTCAACTTGCAGTTCACTACTGTTCACATATGCTCATCCAGAGTAGAGATCACACTCAGCCAGAAGACAGAAATAGGAATTAGAGAGTGTATAACATAGCCTGCAGAGATGGGGAAGGAGTTGGCCAGATCAACACACACTCCCCAGTAGCCTGGTTACACTGGAGCAGCCCCTTTTGTCCCTTTTCCCCTCTCATTTCCCTTGCTTGCTTCTATCAGATTCATGTTGACCCTTCACTTTTCCTGCTTTGGTCCGTTGCCTAAATCACCCTTAGTAAGCCTCATGTGTTCTCACAACCCCATTTAAAAAATCCTAGAATAATTTTATATAGTTTCCTGATTACACAGTCCCCAATGCTCATCTGCAGCCCATAATGAAAGCTACAACACTTTGTGTAATGACCTCTTTCAGTCTACAAGTTGCTGGGTTTTGCGTCTGGGACAATGATCTAATCGTTCTCCTTCAAAAGCCTTAGCGGTGTCCAGTTCAGGATGATCCCTTTGCACTGATTGCACTGGGGTTTCTCCATCTATTATAATTCCTGTGACCTTCCCTAGGCCTTTGTGTTTATGGTGATGAACCTTCACCCACACAACCCAACATGGTTAACCTATGATTAACCGGTGGAGCATTGTTCAATGGTTGTTGAAGAAGGGTTCTTTTTGTTGCAAAACAGTCTCAAAGAAGCAGGAGATCCAGCTCTCTGTATATTGAAATATTCCTTGACATCATGCATCTGTATAAGGGCACTTACCTCCTTGCAAAATTGACTTGAGATGAGTAGGTCATGAGAAAATGGCCATGAGAGCAGAAGCACAAATGATGGCAGGGGATAGACCTAAAAGTTTCAGGTAAGCTTGTTACTGGGATGTCATGAAGCTGCTAGAAGCTGGTATCTCCAGGTGTAATGAAGGATGGAGTAGGGAAATGCTGAGAACTTGTTTCTCACACCAACTTCAGGACCTTTAGGACCCATTTTGTATATCTTACAGAGGCAGCTTCATCCTTGGAAGGAGAATGATAAAAAGTCACTGAGTTACTGTAACTCATGTCAGAGTAACTGGAGAAATCCCGTATAGACTTGGAGGTCATTGTCATACTCAGAAAGGGAAACGTTAGGGTTATGGGAAGAGCAGAAGCTGGAGCTGGAGCCAAAGAGTAAAGGAAAACAAGAGTTCTGTGCGAAAAGCTCCTGTCCTCTGCTCCACTAGAGAGCAAATGCCCTGAGGTGATTTTTCACCTCTGGTGAGTAGTCTTCTTTTCTCCAAGGCTGTGGTTTAAAATGGCTGTAACTAACCAAGCTTCCTGCAGTTAGTAGGCTTTAGTTAGGAGTCATCTAGGGACAAATGCACAGGAGCTGGAAAATGTAATTATTACAGAGATTTTTATTCAGGAGACTATGCAAAGTTAAATGTGCCTTGCTGGAGAAAAGAGAAAAAAAGAACTTAAAGGTCATTTAACAACCTGTCTAATAGCAGTGAAATGTTCTAATTTCACATAGTGTGTGGCCAGACAAACTTCCCTGATTATATTTTTAATGCCAGCAGCTAGGAGAATCTAAAATTTTCCATACTTAAATGCCTCCATTTCTTCTTTTACAAGTAATCACACTGAAGCAATGCATATTTTCACATTAAATAAATGCAACAGATGATGCAACATGAATGTAACTGTTCACATAATGAAACTGTAGCAGACGGTTTGCAGAATATTTCACATAGCGAATACCCGCTCTGAAAAGGTTATTATTCCATAAGGATGTAGATGTCACAATTAAGGGAGGAATAAGGCTAGGATAAGTAAGATTCAGCTTACCCAGTTTTAGCTGTCTGAGGGAAAGACATCCAGTCAAAGTTAGCAAACTATGGAGCACTTGATACGATTAGAAGTATGGGCTTTATGGAGTTGCCCACATGTAGCCAACTGGAGCCTTTGGAAATGCTCTAGGGAATACCACACAGCTGCTAGCTGCGGGTCAAGAATAGCACAGGCTCCTGTGAGTCGTGTGTCCCACAAGTCAGTCCCATGTGTATGTCTTGTGTATACCCTTATATATCACATAATGCCTAAGTGTGGGACAGAGAGTCAAGCCCTGAATTCGTACCACAGAGATGTGTCCATCGCACCAACTCATGCTGGGCACCTTTCTATAGGAAATGGAGCTCTGATCCATTACAAGAGGGGGATGGTGTTGTTTGAAGCATCAGTCACCTTTATCCTTCAGTAGACATGTGCATTTGGTGTGACGAGCTCTAAATCCCACCATCTCCATTATCCCTCACTCTGTTAATTATCTCCCTTTCTCTCTTTCTGCTTGCATCCAAGATGTAAATGTGTCCTGTCAGATGTCCTGGTACTTCCAACCTGGTCTCCAGCTGCTGCTCTGGAAGGGTGTGAGTAACTCCTACTTACCAGCCTGGTGTGGATTTCTCTAATACCCCTGAGCATACCAAACATATTCATGAACAACCTGGATGAAGGGACAGAGGGTACCCTCAGCAAGTTTGCTGACAATACAGAGTTGCGGGGGGCAGCTGACTTGCTAGAAGGCTGTGCTGCCATTTGGCATGACCTGGACAGGCTGCAGACTTGGGCAGAGAGGAACCTGATAGAGTTCAATAAGGGCAAGTGTAGGGTCCTGCACCTGGGGAGGAACAACCCCACACACCAGGACAGGTTGGGGCTGACCTGCTGGGGAGCAGCTCTGTGGAGAAGGACCTGGGGGTGCTGGGGGACAACAGGCTCACCGTGAGCCAGCAATGGCCCTCGGGGCCAGGAAGGCCGAGGGTGTCCTGGGGTGCATTAAGGAGAGTGTGGGCAGCAGGTTGAGGGAGGTGATCCTCCCCCTCTGCTCTGCCCTGGGGAGGGCATATCTGCAGCGCTGTGTCCATTTCTGGGCTCCCCAGATAAAGAGAATCAGGGAATGACTGGGGAGAGCCCAGCAGAGAGCAACAAATGTATTTAGGGGACTGGAGCACCTCTTTTCTGAGAAAAGGCTGAGAGCCCTGGGTTTGTTCAGCCTGGAGAAGAGAAGACTGAAAGGGCATCTGATCAATTCTGATCAATATCTAAAGGGCAGGTAGGTGTCCAGAGGACAGGGCCAGAATCTTTCTAGTGGTGCCTAGTGACAGGACAAGGGGCAACAGGCACAAACTGGAACACAGGCGAGGAAGAACTTCATTCCTGTGAGCTTGACAGAGCCCTGGCCCAGGCTGCCCAGAGAGGCTGTGGAGTCTCCTTCTCTGGAAATATTTCAGACCCACCTGGATGTGTTCCCGTGCAACCTGTTATGAGGGCACCTGCTGTAGGAGAGGTGTTGCACTAGATGATCTTCAGAGGACACTTCCAACCCTTACCGTTCCATGATACTGTGATTCTGTGAAATGGCATGAAAACCCTTGTGTGAGCAACTTGAGTGCAGTGCTCAATGTGTGTTCATTGTCCACAAAATACGTTAAATGTATGTGTCATGTTACGGAAAATAAATGTAGAGTTTGAGATTCCCCTCCTTGCTCACAAAAGTGTGTTGTTGGAAAAGTATTACTGAGGGAAAAGTGGCCTTGAATACAATATACATATTTTTAAAAAAATGCCTATTTTCATTGATTTTTCTCTCCTATTATTTATAAATCAGTCCTCAAAAAAAAAACCCCTTGTCTTTTTTTCAACAGAAACTCCAAAAACTTGAAATTTATTTATTTTTTCAATCCGTAATATCCATGGAAAATAAAACACATTTCCTTTGTGGGTTCAAGATTTGTTCGCTTGCTTGTTTGTTTTCTCTTTCTCGAGCTTTATGCATTCTAATTTATCGCCATAGACTCAGATGAATGTAATCTTCTTTTCTGTTTTTCTCTTTTCCCTTTCAAACAAATGATGAAAAGGCAGTATATAAGGTACTGTGAATGAGGCACTCACTAATATCTTTGGCATATGAAAAGAACTTGTCAGCTAGGAAGTAATGCTGGTTCTGCCTCCAAGACTGCAAATGGTTTCCTCTTTGTATGTCTTGTTTCTCAAGTCTTCATAGCCTGGGCTACTCTCTGGGCTATGCTGAAGCTTGCCATTTCAGACAAATCAGATGATTTATAAGGTGTATATATATATGTATTGATTTCAACGTCAAACTGGACAAAGATGCATCTGAAAAAATTTGATTAAAGAGCAAGGAAAGTTGATATTTGGAAAACCTCTAGTGCTATTCACTTTAAAAGTGTACTGGGCACATTTACAGGAGCATGGACAAAAAACTGGCTGGAGACAAGAAGGAGTGAAGATCTTCTCCACTTAGGGGAGCTGGACTCTAGTATTTTTTAAAGAGTGAAATCCTCATTTCAGGTGCTGCTAATCATCCCTGAGAAGTTTACAGAACTTTAATAATATTAGAACTTACATCATAGGATCATACAATGGTTTATGTTGGAATGGACATTAAAGATCACCTAGTTCAAAGACCCCTGGCATGGGCAGGGACATCTCCCAATACTTCAGATTGCTCAAAGCCCCATCTAACCTGACCTTAAACACTTCCAGGGAGGGGGCACCCACAGCTTCTCTGGGAAACCTGGTTCAGTGTCTCACCACCCTCACAGTAAAGAATTTCTTCCTAATATAAAATATAAATTTATCCACTTTTAGTTTAAAACCATTATTCCTTGTCTTATCACTCCTTTTGGTTAATTAGTATGTTTAACAGATATTTTTCTGACTATGTAATTTTGAGTTGACACAACATAAGATTGGAGGATAACGGGTGAAACACTTCTGTGCTTTGTCACTAGGCAACTGGTGGTGCAAGCAAATGTGAACTCCATTGTAAAGCAAGAAAATTCCAAATTGAAAGAAAATGGAGAAGCCTCTGTCAGGCATTCTGTCAATACAACGGAAGATAGAAAGGGTCCTGACTGAATTTTCCTACAAACAACCCCTTGTTCCCTGATTGTCTGCACTAAAATAGAGTGGCCATTAGGAACATGAGAGTGCCTATGGTGAGAGGTGGTGCTGGAGATTGGGGAAGAAGCTGCAGAGTGGAAAGGGGCTACTTAGTGTCTCCTATGGGCAACACAGATACAATCCAGCATCAGAGGGACCAGCATGACCTTGCCAGCCTGTACCTTGTCTTCAGCCTCCTAGTTTCTTGGCACAAGTTTTTGTTTCCTGACAGAATGGATGCTGGGGTCAGTGTGAAGATGTTGCAGGGACAGGACTGAATTCATTTGTCTGTACATGTCATTTGTCTAACAGCCATTAGATCTAATGATTCTATTAATTCTACATCATTAGCAGAAACTGCCATAGAAAGGATACCCTGAACTCTGGTCTCCATATAAAAGTTTCTTGATGTCTCTTAAACAGAAATTGAAGAGTATACAGAAATAGCCTCACACCTATGACCCCATGCCCAAGCTTTGCAAAGTCTACCATTCACTTCAAAAATGAATCTCCACCTCTCTAAAATGACAAAATCAGATTAATTTTTTACATGGTAATTACTGATAAGAAAAATGAATGTCTGGAGGAGCCCCAGACCCTCTATACCATTCCCCCAAGAGGATGAAAGTACTGTCTTGGGGATAGGATCTGTGAGTTCCCATATCAGAGGTACGAAACCTCAGTTTCAGGACAAGAACTGAGGGACCTTTGGAGCTCAGACACTTCCAGGGTTAGGGAGGAATTAAACTGAATTCTTTAGACTTCCTATTTGGGAGGCACACTCTCAAATGTTGTGGTAACCCCCACCATAGCATCATAATCTTACCTTGGATGGGGCTCAGTGGAAATCTCCATCCTGTGAATCACATACATCACTACTCACATCCTCATCAAACACTGAGTACTGTTTCAGCACGCATCCATATATCCATTATCCCTAGCTCGGACATCTCTAAGAAAGAGTTCAAATCCGATGTGATTCTGTTGGTGAAATGTTATATTGATCTCGTATGGTAGAGTTCATAAATGACTTGTCCTTCCCCTCACCCCAGGACATACCCTCTAGTTTCCCATTCCAGTCACTGTCAGGTTCAGTAACAACTTGTGTGACTGATGGGTGCAGCACGTACAGGTTACATTTGTTTATTCACACTTGCAAAGAATTTCATGTGTCTCCAGTTGAAGGCTCCTCCTGGAGATGGGGCATTAGATCATGCAGCAGAGATCAAGGTAATGAAGAAGTGAATGGTTGGAAGAGAAGAGCAAAAAGGTATCTTGAGTGCTGCACTTGAGTGTCTTGGAAGGTGCACAGGTGTCACAGTGACAGATGATACGGCACTTAGAAAAGACAGATCAATATCTTGAGAATTATTTTGCCTTCTAGTTTTCCCAGACAGATTGGAATCGTATTATGCCAGCTTGATAACACCTTCAGCCCCAAGGGGCTATTAATGAATCAAGGCTCACTATATGGCTTTGAAATACATGGATATGATCAGAAGGAGGGAGGCTGAGGCACAGAGGAATAGAGACTTGCTGCTGGGGCTTGGCAGGTCTATGGATTAGAATTGAGACCTCGAAGCTGCCCTTTGTGCATTGTCTGAGAACCACCTGCTCCACTCCTCATCTCAAAGTGAGAAATCGCTTGAATTTCAGCAATTATTCCTCTTATAATAAAAAGGAGAAAATTGAATCCTCAAAGACACCAACCTCCATCAATGAAAAATTAAAGATTAAATCACTTTTAGGAAGAGATTAAAGAGCTCTGGGTTCCTTTGGAGAAATTCTCTATTCTTCATAAACCCCTTATGGATTTCAGGGAAAGAGGTAAAGGATGGAATGTGTCAAGGCATCAAGATCTCTCTAGCTGGGCTGTGAAGGAAAGGAAAACACAACGGAGGGAGTGTCTGGTTGCATTTCCTGGCTCTTTTAGTCACTACTGAAGGATTATACTTTGTATCACCTTGCTATTTGAGATACTGAGTAGATACTCAGCCTTCTGGATGTGCACCATGACAAAACACCGTTGAAATCTTTCCATAGCGTCACCTGAGAAACACTGTCTCTCTGTGGTCTGGTCACCAGTGAAGAATGGACAAATGTTAGGACACCCCATTGAGAATGGGTCTGAATACTGACTCATAGCTTTTGTGGGAAATTTAAGTTGCACTGTCTTTGTAGCCCCTCCCTCACGGGTACAAAAGGCGGTTAGAAACCATGAATTAATGATATGAGTCTTCAGAGAGCCCAAGGTTTGTTTTGTCTCAGATAAGCTGTCCCAGCCTCACCTCTGCACAGGGCCTCTGTGTTTGAGATAGATAGATAGAGAACTTGGTGACATTAGTCCATTATGGTGAGAACAGCAGTCTTCACGCAGAAGATTTTTGGTGAGCTGAGGAAAGTTAAACCAGTCAGAACAGGAGGTTTCCTCCTCAGGTGAACCCACTGAAGGAGGCCCACATGGGCGTGGAGCACCATTAATGATACATGAGGGTATCTAAAACATCTGTAAAAAGCTCAGAGATGGACATGGCCAATGGGAGGAGACCCATGCCCCTCTGGAGTGGTAGCTGGATGCTGGGAGACCTCCTAGGCTATGTCTAACAGCTCTAAATAGCCTTTGTATTGACCATTCTGTAAGGGACTTGATCCCATCTGGCTTGCAAAGACTGAAAAGAAATAGTTTTTGATGCTTGGTTAGAATCTTGCATGTTGCCCATAAAAAGTACGATTTATTTCCCCAAATAATGCCCAGGCTATGCACGTGTTGAACACTCCCTGCAAAAGTTGATGGCTCTCTGGACATCATCTACATCTCTGGATTCCTTGACACAAAATCAGCTCCAACCATCTCCAGCTGGCAAGGCAACATCCACTTTTGCCTGCAGGAAAGCAGCCTAGTCCAGCCTTCGGAAATTCACTGAGCTGCTCTGTGGCAGGTGGTTGCTTCCTACCATCGACTATCAAAGGCAAATTGCATCTAGCACTGAAGCCTGAACTGCAAACATAGTGTGACACATTTTCTCCAACCTTTTCCTGAGGTCACGAGGAGTCAGATTTAACACATCCTTTCGGTAAGCTCTAATGATATGAGCCGTGGTTTCCCTCCCTCTTCTCTCTTGCTGTGACTTATTGTAGCTGTGATTTTATTTCTTTTATCGTAAGCTTTATAATTCTGATAATGGCCTGTGATATCTGAGGTGGGGAGATGAGGTTTTTTGAACCTTTCTGCATGAAATGTCATTGCAGAGATGCAGATTGCACATCATGAACTGTCCTACTCATCTGTCCTCTTTGAAACAAGGTACACGACAAGCTGGACTAAGCTGTCCCTTGGCTTCATGAGACACCTCTCCCAGTACCAGAACAACCCTGAAGCTACCAGACCTTCCTTCACTCTGCATCGCTCTTTCCAACCCAGGCAAATTCAATTTGTACTAAGGTTACAGATAGACGGTTGCTTTTTTAAAAAAAAAGATGATTTTTAATAAAGATGAATGTCTACTGGCTAATGCAAATCCAGAGGAGCTACCAAGGAGAGAAGTACTTGCTGCTCAGATGGCACGCGTTTGACAAGAGTCAGGTGAGAACAAGATGACGTCGATGCTGAGAACTCCTATTGCTATTCATTACTGTTTTCAGCAGGTCTAGACCCTAGCACCCACTCTGACTTTTGTAATTCCTGAAATTTATTTTCTTTAGATCAAGTAAAGTCCTGATTTCCATGTCCCGCTGCCCAAAGCTGTATAAAGCTTGCTGTGTCATATTAATTTGAATTATAACTACAAAGCAATACCTATATCTTGTACCATATTTCTGTGCTGGAACCAATGGATTTTTCAAAAGTAAACAGCAAAACAGTGTAATTTTCTATTTTTTCTTCCAAAACTGAAAGGAAGCAAAGAAGACTCCTTTCTCTGACTTATAATGAGAATGCAATCATACCAAAGAGACGAGAATAGTTTAGATTAGGTCCTTAGTGAGCTGGCGTTACTTATGCAGAGCTCTTGTAACACATTTAACAGCGATAGAAAGCATGAGTCCTACAGCAATAGTATATTAGTAGGGACTTGAAACAAGATATTAATTATTTAGAGTTACATTTTGAGAAATTGAGTCCTTTGCCTTCTGGGACCACCCACCTCTCTCTCTCAACTTGCCATCAATTAATTCCCAAGATTAATTCAGAGCATGTTTTCTCTTCTCTGCCACTGCTTTAAACTGGGGAAAGGTAGATTACTGAAATCAATAGAATTAAATTTGCAAAACAGAAATGTGGCTAAGAGATTAAATAGGCCAGGTAATGTCTAAAAACTGATGCAAATACTGAAGATTTTGCTTTTTTTTTTTTTTGTCTGAATCTTTATTTTTCACTGGAAAAGCAGAAATCACCAGGACACTTTCTGAAAAGTGTTTATTGCTCTTGTGCCCTGAACTCCTTTTATTTTAACTCCCTTTGTTTATTGCTCTCCTCTCCTCTCCTCTGCTCTCCTCTCCTCTGCTCTCCTCTCCTCTCCTCAAACAAGTTTCCTTCCCTACTGAAATAAAAATCCACTGTATTGAAGTCTGATTCCTCTGACTGTAGCTGATAAAATGCATGTGGCATCTAACAGAGAAAAAATTTCAGCATCTAATAACATTTTTTAATGAAGGCTGCTGAATGTAACACATAGTGCGTTCATTTAATCACAGAGACTGATGCATAACTTTTTCTTCTTGCCTTGATGATTACTAGCACAGCCTAACTAAGGCTGTAGGTGAAAACAACCTTGACAGTCACTTCCAGCTTCTGCCTAACATCAGGTAAATTCTTTCCTCTCCATCTCTCCTGGAGGAAAATGTGATTTTTCTTTCTACTGGCCTAACCTCCTTAGTTAGCAGCAGATGGACTAGAAATACTGCAGTGTCAGGAGTTAAACCTTAGAGATCACACAAGGTGCTTTCTTAGTGTGACCATTCAGATGTCCTTGCCCCAGAAACTTCACTGCACTGTGCTTTCGTTTCCCTGCCTGTGTTTTGTCTTCTCTTGTTAAGCTATGAGCTCTTTGGCTGCTGTTGGAGCTGTGTATATGCTGTTGTCCTCTGCTCCCTATGTGCAGGCTGATTTGCAGCCTTCACCTAGGTCTAATGGCTATAACCTCCCATTCTTTTTGAATAGTGCCTGACCAGTGGGGTGAAGCAGGCCAAGACAATTTCAAGAGCTAGTATATGCTTTCATGTACTGCTTACTTCTCAAAAGCTTTCCATGACTCGGGGCATTGTACTGAACACACCATGAATCTCTTGCTGTCCAAAAAAACTCAGGACACAGAAATGGGAAGAAGATAAACTATGGATTTAAAGATTATGGATTTTCCTTCTCAGTCTGAGCCTTGTGGTGATATTTCACAGGTCTTCCTAAAGGATCAAGACTGAGAGTTTGGAGACAGAGTGATCTTTTGGGGGACTGTGGTAACTGATGACATTCTCTTATCCATCTGTTTTCAGTGTGTGGGTTTTCACAGATCATTTCTATAAAGACAAGCAATACCCTTGCCTGAGGGTACAGAGATCCCCAAAGCAGTCTGAGGTGCTAATGTTCAGTTTTGCTTCACCCAAAGCAATGTTAATCCATAAACCAGGTAATATGTTCAGGCGTATCAGTGATTAAGGGTAGTGTTAATTATTTGCCAGCAGCTGGCAGAGGTTCTGACTTCTGAAAAATTTAGGCAGCAGCACTCACCTCCCTAGATTGCTTACAACTGAGCACGGTACTAAGAAGTTATATATCTCTGCCTGCATTGTAAATACCTTTACAAAACTAATTTGCCAAAAGCCCAGATCCTTGACTGCTAGGTACTGGTAAATTCTTGGGATTTAGTACAGATGTAGAGGACCTGACACAACAACTCAGCAACTGGCTTCATCTCCAAGACACAGTATTTGTTTCTGGAAGCAGAAGAATCACAGTGAAGATTAAATTCTCTCCCAACTCGTCAGTCCCCATTGCATCTCAAGGGAGAGATGTGGATAACCTTCAGGCTGCTGATGGGCTTCCTTCCTTCAAGCTCACCAGTTAGTGCTGCGACCCTCTACTAATCCCGCTTTTAAGAAATATGGCATCGTTTTACTGGTGAACTGTTAACAGAACAGTCTGCTTAGGACAACACCTAATGAATCTTGCATAGGATAAAGTTCAGATAACTGCAATGTAAGTGAGAAACACTTGCATTCACTCACAAAACTTTACTGCTCTAAGTACTCTCTGACATACTATTGTGGATGCACTTAATGACTGCAAATCTCCAAACCTTGTTACCAGTATCTCCTGGGGTCCATTATCTGAAGTTTACCAACAGAAGCTGGGATCGTAGGAGATGATGACTGAATTAGCTGATGGTTTCTTCAGCGTCCTCGTCTGCAGGAGCATCTGGCAGTGATTTCTGTTTGCACATGGCTAGTTGCCTGAATTAGGCTTATTGTGATTTATGTAAACACAGCATTGAGACGGTTTGCCAGTTAGCACAGAGAAATGGCTAATCAGTTTTGCTTCAGGAAAACAGACCCAAGGGAGCCCTGGAACCTCCTCACTTCCTCCCATCTTTAAGGTTTGCAAACAGAGTCCAGAGAATGACTACATCTGCATTAGGCAATAACCAATTTAGCACAGCAACTATATGTTTGCTAGGGTCAGACCATGTCTGTTGAATGGAAAGTAGCCAACACACATTCGTCTGGTGCAGGTGGGAAGGATGGCTTTTGAATTAATGAGCTGGGTTTGGGTGCACAAGCATAGGTTCTGCCTAGACAAAGACTAAGATTTAGCTAATCTCTCCTTGGGGCTGTAGGATGTACTTGCTGTGTCTTCGTGTGGGTTTTGGTGTTGGAGGTTGTTTTCCCCCACAATTCTAATTTTAACCAAATTACTTTATTACTGAGGGTCTCTGTTTGCCCACCAGTTTCACATCAAGGAGCAGTGGCTTGCTACCAAAAGCAGGGAGCTCTGAGATTCCCTGTGTAGACTCCTGTGTGCTGAAATCCTTAGGCAGAAAGGACTATTAGGGGGCAACGTAATGCTTATCATTTTTAAATCGAGGATGATAATAAAAAGAAAATAATGCAAAAGGAAAACTAAACTGGAGATGATACCAATCTTTTGTAAAGAGCCTCTCTTTCCATCCCTGTTACAGCTGCAGCCATGGAGATTTATGGATGCACACATTCTAATTTGCTTTATGTTTTGTCTGGAGAAAGACACAGCTGTACAGAGCTACTTTGTCAAGAAAATGTCACATTGCACTTAATTGCCCGATAAAGAATGACAAGTCAGAAACAATATAGCTAACATGCTCAACTTTTTTTTTTTTTTCAATATATAATTTAAATTTGCTGAGGCTTGGGTTTAAAGTAGAGAGAGTCATTGTGTGATTCTCAGTAATAATTTTTCACCTGAAAAGCTACCCAATGAAAGATTGCTGTCTCCCCATGCTTTCCCTTCACATCATATGATAATAATCCAAGTAGACTCCCTTTTCACTAAAACATCTGTTTTGTGTGTTGACAGATAAGATGAAATATACATAAAAATTAATTCGGGCTGTAATCAATTGATTAATGGGTTTATCAAATACATTATATCCTCTCCCACTTCTCTCCAGGGTTGCAGTTCCACAGCAATTAAAGAGACTTTTTGTAGTCTGCAGAAAGAGTGCGAGTTTCTTTCCTGTTGAAGATGATAGTACTGAAGGTGACACAGCTGGATAGACGTGGCCACATGAACAGGGAGAGATCTGTGGCTGTGATAAGACACCTACGAGATGGACTTCTGGAGGGATGCCAAAGGAGGGCACAGGGTGTGACCTTGGTTTATGATAGCACTAGAAATCTCTGGGAAAGGAAAGAAGATTTTTATTAAAATCCTTGTCTAGTAACAGTCACCTCCTTTAGAAAGGAGGGGAGGAGTGAATCAAGAAAACCCCCACATAATATCAGTTTAATTTTTCTCTAAGAAGCTTCCATATGAAATCACACTCTTTTTCAGCTGTGTTCCCATCAAGATACGTGGATTCAAACCAGAAGATTTCAGGGTCCACTGAAGCCTACATAGCATAAGTAATGTGCTGCTATTTCCCCTGACAACTTCTCAGGCCTGGACTGGTCAGCATTATACCTGTGATCATCCTCACGCCCTCAGCCCATGGGCCAACTACTTGGATTTACAAAAAACTGTCTTTGGATCAAATAAAGCACAAGGCTTCAAACTCACATCCCTGGGACCAAAACTCTTTAAACCTTCTGCAAGAATAGTATCAATACCACCTCATGGGAATTTAACAGAATCTGTTGCTACTTCATCTCTCGGTGTCTGCATATAATCTATGTTGTAATTTGAATATGGAATTATTAATCTCTCAGATTGACAGTTGCTGGGAGAAATATACTGAGGAAGGATCACCTTATGCATGTCATTTTTTATAGTCTTCCTTTTGAGTCTGTGATTATTACTGGGATGGGGGAGGTGTATATTATTTCTAGCAGAGGTTTGTTATCTGCCTGGGAGAAAACTGAGTTCTGTTCACTACTGGATTTCTCTGTATTTCTGTTCTCTTCCCAGTATTTTTATAAACCCTGCTATGTTCCTAGTCTCAGCAACAAAGGCAAGATATTGGTTAATTTAATTGTTTTATTTTTCTCTTTGATTCAGTTTCAACTTACTTCTTCCCAGGCATGAGGAACATCTCATTCTCATAACAAAATGATTACTTGTAATTACTATGATGCCAACTGCAAAATCCAGTGAGATTTTTCTCAGTGGGTCGGACATCCATAAAGAAAGACTGGGAATTATATTCAGAATAATTGGTTTTGGTTGTTAAGCTAATCCATTTTTCTCAGCACTGCTTGTTTCCGCTGTTGATTCACCAAATTTCAGGAATGCATGGTTGCAAATAGAAAACTGCGAATTGGGAGGAGGACCTTCCTGGGTGTCTCTATGGCCATTTTCATCAATCAGTTGATACAGCACCCTCAAGAAAAGTGATGGTAGAGTTTTAAATTGTTTTTTAGTTCTTTGGAAAGTCAGAAGAGAAGCTAATTCTTCCCTTGCCTGGACAAGCTGGCAAATTGAAGTTGAAAGTCAGAGGGCATTAACTCCTTGGAACCACAGCCTCCTTCAGATATTTCCAGTACCAACACTGACTCCTCTTCAGCCAACACAGATGGTACCAGAGACATCTTTCCTTTTCACAAACCTTTATCAGCCATGGTTCAGCAACATCTTATCTCCTGCCTCGAGTCCAATATTCTGTCATGAACAGATGCCAGTATTCAGATTTCTTTAACACATGGTACAACTGTGTTGTTTTGAAGAGAGGAGCATGGAAAAGAATTTTTCCCAGTCTGAAGACAAGCTTTTCTCCTTAATGGTTTTGTAATTTCATTTTTCTTTTTTTCTTTTTCTTTTTTTTTTCCTCCTGAGTGTTCTCAGCATGGCTTGCAGAGCTTAACTCTGCACAGGTGTACATGTCCACCACAAGCCAGATCACTGAGGAAAACAGTTCATTGCAAAAATCCCATCCTCCACAGCAGTGAACAATTGAGCTCATACTTCACGTGCGAACTTGGGTTGTCATTGGGCCCCGAGTTCTGCCCTGTTTCACTACATCACTTGCTAAGCAAAGTGCAAACATCACCTTCTCAAATTGTCTGTGACTCTTTTGCATCTCTCTGACACCTGACCTCCTCCTCTCTTATACTCCTCAGAAGACAATGAAAATTGAATCTAGTGGGTGCCTCTGTAACATCTCACTTCACTGCTAAGACCAGCAAGTCCTGGTAATGAATGAGGAATGAGATTTTCCTTCAATTCTATTGGAAATACCTCTGGATTTGGCTGGGAAAATCACTGAAGAAGAGCATAGTCTTCATGAGCAGCAAAGGTTGTTTCTCTACACTTCCCTCCCTCTTCCAAGAAAACCAAGTGGGTTGGGCAGCCGATAGGCTGGTGTGTTAGCAACTCATGCTCTACTTTACTCATTATTGAGATACTTGACTTAAGAGCCATCTGCAGTTTATGCAGTAGCAACAGCTTCACCACTTACTGTCCTTAAGGGAAAGCACAAGAAAGAAGCCAGGGTACATGATTCAGCTGTAAAAGCAGGGAGTCTGAATGGTGAATGGTCCTTCTTACCAGCATTTCTTTTTCACTTTTCCTTCCATCTCTTGGGATCCTACAATTTTTTCCAATAACATCTGCTTGGGAGATTTTCTCCCACTTCTAACTCTGCCTGCCTGAGTTAGGTACTTCAAATGGAGGTGAGAACAAATCCAGGTGCTCTAGCGTCCAGTCAAAGCTCATGTAATTGCACACTGGGCCCAAGAAGCATCCTGCATTCCCACTACAGAGAGGATTGTGCACAGGGAATTGCAATACTCAACAAATTCAGAGTGAGCTGACAGAATCATGCAAACTTTTAGCCAAGATGGCCATACAAAGTGTTATACTCTTTCCATAGTGAGGTTTAGCAGTCTCGCCACCTCAAAAGACAAGAAGAAATGAGGAATTTAATAAGAATATGTGAGTGGTGGCAGATGGTTGTGGAAGTAAAGGTTGGTCCTGGCAGACATATTAACTTTATTGCTCTGAGCAGATCCGCAGCGAGCCATTTTGTTTGCCTTCATTCTTTTATGCTACATCAAGTCTAGGCTTTAAGTAAGGACACGAGAGTTTCATTAACTCCTCCAACTGGGGATTCTATCCAATCTATATATTTCACATTACACCCAATCCTATTTCCCTCTTGCTGAGTCTAACTGCATTTGATAAAATGTCTAGAAGGATATGAAGTCTTCCTTTGAAGACAGCAAAAAAAGGACACTCTATCTTTTCCTTTGATGCTTCACGCAAATCATCGATCAGGCTCACGGTTTAATCTGGTTTTATTTCCAGGGAAATTGTATGAGGTAGCACTGAGAGGCATTAGCTGCTGCTACATTCCCTGTCAGGAGAAAAAAAAAAAATATGTACTGAAGAAAATATCTGTCCGTAATAATTAGGTCACCTCTTTGTCATATTAGCCTGATAAGAAATCAGGTAACTTTGGTCAGTCACCACAGGGCATTTTCTCCAATCTTCAAAACTGTACCTTTTTTTGTTTGTTTTCTTCAGACCCTTTGCCAAGTGTACACACCGTCCCAGCAGAGAGAAGACTAACATCCATGAAGAAGAAGAGTCCCTTTCATGTGCTTAGCATTTCTTCACACCTCCAGGGATCACCTAAGGCTCTGTGACATGGCTATGCAACGTGGGCTGTTGTCCTACCAGATGGCAAAAGCAATTCCCTGTCAAAACCCTTTCCCTCCATGCACATAACCTCCATATTTTGCTTCCGTGGGCACACATTTTTCATTTAGCTGTGCTACATATCTGAATGCTAATCAGGTCCCCTCACACTTATCCTGTAACAAGGACGTAAGCACCTCCTCAATCTTTGCATCATTCATACATTTTGCCATGAGTAAATTCATACTTGCCTCTAGCAACCTGCTGAAAATAACACCGTGTTTGGAAGCAATCCTGTAGAACCAACTGGGAGCGTTTTTGCCTTTTCCATTCATTAATGATTATCCATTGACAGCTGCTTGAAATCTGTGTGTTAAGTGGTTTTAAATCCATTTTATTACTCCTATTACATGTTAGTCACAACATGAGTGCAAGAAGTCACCTGTTCTCAAAGGTTAGAAGAGATTGCTTAAGAAAAATACTCAAGTAATGTGAATAACGCATTGGAGCATTTTCTTCAGCCATGGGAAACATCAGTCAAGGGAAATGCCTGTGGGAGTAACAGTACACTGAACGCATAATAACTGACATTTCCAATAGTGCAGGAACTGTTTAAAATGGTTTTTATGCAACTCCATTTGTTTTCCTAAGAAAATTGTTCTTTCTTGAAGCTGGAGATTAATACCTACATATCTGGGCTTTACAGATAAATGTATCCATGAAAGTTTACTTTACATGATGCTTTCGCAAGAACCAAACCCATCTTTGGCCTATGCTTCTAGGTTAACTCCAGCATGACAGATTTTGCAGAGAGACAAACTAAACTGTAAACCAGGGAGTATAGGTCTTGCCAATGGTGCAGCTATGAAAACGTGGGCTGAGAGAATCTGTTTCACAACCTACAGAGCTATAACCACAGCATAAACATCACTGGTGGAAAAAGGTGAATACCGTTACCTTCATTTCGGGACATTGGTACAACAATATTTTGCTGGACTTCCTTTCCCTGACTGAAGCAATGTGATGTTTTTCAGTCACAATCTATAGAAGCAGAAAATAAAGATAAACTTATTTTTCCATATATATTTTTTATTAAGAAATGAACATCTGCTATTTTCTAAATCTAATGGTAAAAAACAATGAGCAAATGAAATATTTCCCTGATTCAGAACTTTGTGGAGTCTAAAGGTAATTTCCCTCTGATACAGACTAGTGGCTGCTACTAGAATGAAACTGGTAGCCTGGTGGCATTTCATTGAAAACACTGAAAACCAGTGTGTGTAATTGTATCACCCCTCTCCTCTGAGGGATCTCATAATATCTACAGGATATTCCTTGCTGCCTATTCCAGTCAGATTATTTAACATTTTTGTAACCAGATAAATACAGGCAGGTACTATCTCCACAGGAAGACTAATCAGCAGATAATTAGCTATAATCTGAAGGACATTATTGCTTTTTTGTGGTTTTTCTTTACTGTTTTTCTCAGGAGTGCGAGGCAGCTCTGGTTTAAGATGCCAGCACCAAGGATTTATGGTTGTATTTGCTAATCAGGGTTTAATAGCCTTTCAAGGCATTATAAGTTTGAGACCTCTGCATCTTTCCTCTTTCATGAATGTGGATTAACATTTCAGATGGAAAGGTGTTGTCTCCTTTGCAAAAAGTCAGTATGGCCTCACAGGGCCTGTTAGTCAGGGCTGGTCTGATCCCTTTCCCCCTTAAAAAATCCTGCCATTTTGAATGTTGTCTGAGCCTCCAGGCAGTTTTCTGAAATTCTCTGTTAGTAAGAAGTACTCAGTGTTACCATATTCTTTAGGAAAGCTTTTCCAGGTCTCTGTCAATGCCCCTGCTGAAAGCCTGGAGTTGTGCTTCTAGGCTGCTCCAACTCAAATTTTTTAATTTCTCTTTGTTCATTTTGCTGATGCATTTTTGTATTTGCAATTTTATTTTTATTTTATTGGCTAGGTGCTCTATTCCAAGCTATTAATACTTATTTTTCTGTTGTTGTTAGTGCCATAGAACTGTTCAGTTGAGCTTAAGGGTTGTAAGGCCTTGTGTTCTTTTTGTTTAATTTTTTTAAATTCTCTTTGTAAATATCACAGTGAAATCTATTATCAGGATGTATGTTAATTTTCCCAGAGCAGATGGGAGTCAAAGGATTCGTGGAAGGTAACAGACTTATTCCCCTTTGTGGGATCTCTTCGTGGTGCTGTGTGCTACATTTCAAGTAGCAAACACCTTGCAGGAAGATTGGTGGTGTGAGCATCAATGCCTTAGACTGCAAAACTCCTCCAATGGAGATCTATAACTTCAGGTACATCCCATGGGCGTCATGCACACTGAGTTTCTGTATGTTTTAAAATAAATTTCTGTATGAGTTGTGTTGTTCTGATAGCTTTTCCTGGAGCACCTCTCCTATGGAGAAGGACTGAAAGAGTTGGGGTTATTCAGCCTGGAGAAGAGAAGGCTCCAGGGAGACCTTAGAGCAGCCCTCCAGTAGCTGGAAGGGTCATACAACAGAGCTGGAGAGGGACGTTTTACAAGGGCATGGAGTAACAGGATGAGGGCTAATGGTTTTAAACTGAAAGAGGGGAGATTTATATTAGATATTAGGAAGAAATTCTTTACTGTGAGGGTGCTGAGACACTGGCACAGGTTGCTCAGAGAAGTTGTGGATGCCTCCTCCCTGTAAGTGTTCAAGGCCAGGTTGGATGGGGCTTTGAGAAATCTGGTCTGGTGGAAGGTGTCCCACCCATGGCAGTGGGGTTGGAACTAGATGATCTTTAAGGCCCCTTCCAACCCAAACCATTGTATGATTCTGTGGTTCTATAATTCCTTAACAGAACAGAGTACTACCAGCTCTCATAATTTTAGTAAGAGCCTCCTGACGAATGGTATTTTTATTAAAGCTCTTGAACTTGGACTGATGCTATTTTGTGATAATCACAACTTTCATACATAAAAACCTCACATAATTGCCAAGACAGTCTTTGCAATGTGACCTGCCTTCACTGAAATGGGGGAAAAATAAAAGATAAGGACACAGATTTTCCAATCTTATGAATTAAGACGTGCACAGCTGTAACTGAACAAGACCTGTCTCAGTTGCTGTAATAGTTCTCTCAGTCCTGAAGAGCTCTTCTTCTTGACAGAGGTCTACAAACAGATTTATGCAGCCAAAGAGAGAGATTGTTCTCTCTCACGGAGCATTTAACTCTCTCTGTTTCTTTGGTTCCTGAATGTAGAATTGAATTTTATTTCATTCACTTGGAAATCGTGCTTTTTAAAATGAAGTCATATTCAAAAGAAGATAAAAGGTACTGTGACATCTATAACTGTTTTTAACTGCAACAACCTAATTGAATAACTGGAGAAGAGATGTGGTACAAAGGTACTAAGGGCACATGTCCCTTATATAATACAGAGATATGTAATGCCTAGCATATCAGGTTTGTGTGGCAAGGTTTTTGTAGCAGGCTAAAGAGGTGGTTTCTGTGAGAAGGTACTAAAATGCCAGAAGCCTCCCCTACATCTGAGAGAGCCAGTGACAGCCGGCTTCAAGACAGACCCGCTGCTGGCCAAGAATGAGCCCACCAGCCACAGTGGTAGTGACTCTGTGATAGCATATTTAAGAAGGCGAAAAACTTGCTGTGTGATGGCAAGTACAGCCAGAGAGAGGAATGAAAATGTGTGAGAGAAACAACTCTGCAGACAGCAACATCTGTGAAGGACAGGAGGAGGTGCTCCAGGTGCTGGAGGAGAGATTCCCCTGCAGCCCATGATGAAGACCATGGTAAGGCAGGCTGTCCCCCTGCAGCCCATGGTAGTCCACAGTAGAGCAGATATCCATCTTCAGCCAGTGGAGGACCCCATGCCAGAGCAGGTGGATGCCTGAAGAAGGCTGTGACCCCATGGGAAGCCTACACTGGAGAAGGTTCCTGGCAGGACCCGTGGACGCATGGAGAGAGGAGCCCATGCTGGACCAGGTTTGCTGGCAGGACCTGTGACCCCACAGGGGACGCATGCTGGAGCAGTCTGTTTCTGAAGGACTGCACACCGCGGGAGGGACCCATGCTGGAGAAGTTTATGAAGAACTGCATCCCATGGGAAAGACCCATATTGTGAAGCTCGTGCAGGACTGTCTCCTGTGGGTGGGACCCCATGCTGGAGTAGAGCAGAAGTGTGAGGAGGAAAGAGCAGCAGAGATAACACGTAATGAACTGACCACAACCTCCAGTCCCCATCCCCCTGCGCTGCTGCAATGGAGGAGGTAGAGAAATCAGGACTGAAGCTGAGCCAGAGAAGAAGGGAAGGGTGGGGGGAGAAGGTGCTTTTTAAAATTTGTTTTTATTTCTTATTATTCTGCTGTAATTTGATTGGTAATAAATTAAAATAATTTTGCCAAGTCGAGTCTGTTTTGCCTGTGATGGTAATTGGTGAGTGATTTCTCCTTGTCCTTATCTCAATCCACAAACCTTTCATTATATATTCTCTCCCCTGTTCAGCTGAGCAGGGGAATGATAGACCAGCTTTGGTGGGCATCTGGCATCCAGCCAAGGTCAACCCACCACACAAAGATAATAAGGACATGTGTCCAGACTGCTAAATAAGGGACCAAAAAGTGACAAGAAACCCCTTAGGAGTCCAAGAGTATAATTTTTATGTATGGCTGCACACTGTCCAATGCATTCCTGTTATGAATAGGGAAAAAGGGACACCTCTTGAATGATGTCTTAGTGTCCTGCATTAGCACAGAAAGCTCGCTCTTTATTGCAAAGGTAGGTTGGGAAAAGCATCTGGGAGGGAAGATGTGATTTGATTCCAAATACTGGTGTCTCCAAGATTTGGGGAATTTACGTCAGGACTTAGTCTAAGTGATAACTGAACACTTACCAGGCAACTTTTAGCTGACATGATGAGATCCCTCCACAGGCTTGAAGCATTAGTGGAGAAAGACACAGCAACTTGCCCACAACCTGTTTCTCACTCTAAAAGCTCCAGGGACGTAAATAATCTCTCAGTCACTGTTAATGTTTCCCTGAAAGAGAGAGGCATTTAAAAGGGAGTGAGGTTTGTAACAATGAAATGTCAGTGGTGACGTTAAAGAGAAAACAAATGTTCCCAATCGATGCTCTGCGAAGAGAACCACAATAGATCTAAGTAGCTTGGCTCTGTGTCTGCACGGGGATTTTACCCCGCTCCACATCTCCTTTGTTTTTCATCATATTTTATTCTGGAAGAATGTCTGCAGAGGCAGCCTGCTAAAAGTCAAGAGACATAAAGACCTTGCGGGCTTTTCTTATGCTGTGTGTAATTGTCATAATTGCTGTCAATCGCAGATTTTATTGATACTCCAAGGCAAGACGTTGGTTAGTACAAGGGTAGCAGGGGTGACAATTATCTCCTCTCAGACTCTCAGATGACAACAGGCTGATGGATAAAGCAAAACAGGAAAATGACTCATCTCAACAAGTTCTTACCACAGGATGCTGTCATTACTGCTGTAGAGGAAAAGTATGAGAAAAGGTGGAGCTCTAGACAGCAGCTTTGAAACTGGAGCAGGATCTCTTGCACCTCAAGCTCTCACAGGGGCAGAAATGCGTTGGTATTCCTTGATCCTCTTGCTCCTGCCCTATCTGCAAGCCTAGAACTTCTCAGCCTTCTGTAACCACCAGAGCAGCCCGCTTAGAGACTTGCAAGCCCTAATCCATGAATGGGTATCTATCTCAGTAAGTTAGCTCCATTAAAGAGCTGGGCAAACAGCAACAGTTTAACTATGTGACAGCTCATGAGGTTTCCCACGTTTTGTGGACAGGGTTTGATTCTGCAGTACTGGGAACTTCCAAAATTTTCAGTCACCTGCTGTGTTAAACATTTGTTCAAATATGAAAGCACCTGTGGAAACAAGCACTTAACTTGGAGCCTCTTTCTTACACGTGTGCTGAGAACGTACAGACCTCAGGCTTAGGCCTACTTAAGGCCAGAGCCTTGCAAGAGCTCCCCCATTGTGCATCAACAATCAAGCTGTCATTACTGCAAGAACTTAGAGCCCCATCCCACCTATGGATCAACTGTACAAAGTATATCTCAAGGGATGTTAATTTATTGTTTATATCAAGTTGAAGTTCAAAGTAATTAAGAGTTGGCTGTTGGCTCCCTGTTATTCTTCACCAAGTGTTACACAAATTCAATTTTCCCAGTATTTTTCCATTGTGCATCTTAAGAATTTTGGCTAATCCTCCCCACACCCTTATTGCTGTGCACCTCACATCCAAACGGCTAAAGCGCGTAAACCTCTATGGTCAACAAAACACCAGGTATATTACCAGTACAGTATCCAAATAGCCTTTGAGTCCCTGGCTAGCCTTGCAAAGTACCTGTGGCAGGGAAAAAGCTGTTCACATTAAACCCATTCATAATTGAAACAGTTTATTGATTTATTAACAGCAGCTAATTAACTGGCAGTAAGTCAACCTCACATTCAAGATTGATATTAGCAGCGCAGCAGAAAAACTGTAATATGAGACATGTACGAAAATGTTAATGAGCACCTAAAGATTTCTAACTACCCTTCTGTAACTAATCCTAACAAGTTCTCAGGACACACACACACTGAATTATATGTGAGCACTTCTGTCCCCTTACAGGACCTGTGGATTGCAGGAAGGGTGGGTTCCCTTACTTGCCCATCAAACTACAGAAGATCAAAGAACCATAGTATCATAGAATGGGTTGGGTTGGAAAGGACCTTAAAGATCATCTAGTTCCAACCCCACTGCCGTGGACAGGGACACCTTCACCAGACCAGATTGCTCAAAGCCCCATCCAGGCTGGCCTTGAACACTTACAGGGAGGGGGCATCCACAACTTCTCTGGGCAACCTGTGCCAGTGTCTCAGCACCTTCACAGTAAAGAATTTCTTCCTAATATCTAATATAAATCTCCCCTGTTTCAGTTTAAAACCATTAGCCCTCGTGCAGTCACTACACTCCCTGAAAAGAAGTCCCTCACCATCTTTTCTGTATGCCTCCTTTAATTATTCAAAGGCCACTGTAAGGTCTCCCTAGAGACTTCTCTTACCTAGGCTGAACAACCCCAACTCTCAGCCTGTCTTCATTGGGAAGATGTTCCACATCTTGATAATCTTTGTGACCCTTCTCTGGATCTTCTCGAGCTGTTCCATGTCTTTCTTGGTCCATGTCTATGGGCTGGGGCCCCATAACTGAATGCAGTACTCCAGGTGGAGTCTCACAAGAGTGGAGTGGAGGGGGATAATCATCTCCCTTGACTTGCTGGCCCCACTTCTTTTAATGCAGCCCAGGATGTGATTGGCTTTCTGGGTTGCAAGCACACATTGCCAGTTCATATTCAGTTTTTCATCCACCAATAACCCCAAGTCCTCCTCCACAGAGTTGTTCTCAATCCACTCATCACCTAATCTGTATCCGTGTGTGCAATGTAGATGCTCTGCCTTTTATGTGTATCCCTATCACTCCATACAACTCATTAATATACGCACCTGTGCCAAAACACCCTTTGAGGTCCGAAATACATGCTCAAGATTTGGGTGCCAACATTTTTCACCTTGTGCTCTCATGGCTCTCCGACACACTGTCCCATGGGATGATGCTGTGTCTGGCCTAGGCGCAGGTTGTGATACGGGTGGTGCGACTCATGGCAGTGCCAAATCAGGTTTTGACCACTGCTGTTTCCATTTCAAGGTCTCCCCCTGCTCTTGCAAATTCTCATGATTCTTCTCAAACTGACTTATTTTCTCTTTCAAAGTTTCCGTTTTTTCCAAGATAGACTTTCATCTGGCTCATGGTCGTCTTCGTGTTTAACATGATTGATTATGGGCAAACACCCTTTCAGACATATTTGTGTGCTGAATTCAGGCACGCTGGCTGCACTTACATTGCTATCATAATGGCTGTTGCTATCCAGGCCATTTGACAGGGGTGAGTATACGAGCTCCCCAGACTACCCACAGAGCTTAGCCAAGNACACTGTCCCAATGGATGATGCTGTGTCTGGCCTAGGCGCAGGTTGTGATACGGTTGGTGCGACTCATGGCAGTGCCAAATCAGGTTTTGACCACTGCTGTTTCCATTTCAAGGTCTCCCCCTGCTCTTGCAAATTCTCATGATTCTTCTCAAACTGACTCATTTTCTCTTTCAAAGTTTCCGTTTTTTCCCAGATAGACTTTCATCTGGCTCATGGTCATCTTCGTGTTTAACATGATTGATTATGGGCAAACACCCTTTCAGACATATTTGTGTGCTGAATTCAGGCACGCTGGCTGCACTTACATTGCTATCATAATGGCTGTTGCTATCCAGGCCATTTGACAGGGGTGAGTATACGAGCTCCCCAGACTACCCACAGAGCTTAGCCAAGCGAGAACACTTCATGTGTATTCATAGGCGATTAAGTGTTCAGAGCATCTCAACCCTGTAATCCCTTAGCATCTAGAGAAAAGTTATGCTCCTTGTTCCGGAGAAGGCCGGTCACATATTGTGGTGGGGTTTTGTCCTGAAAAAGTGTGAGCTTCATTCCTTGTGCCAAGTCTGCAGGCAAAAGAATCACTAGCAAAATCTCCACCTGGCCTTCCTGCACAACCCTAAAGGAGCTTGTTTAGGATTCTACTCTTTCGGGAGTGAAACCTCCATGTACAACTTTTATGGGGTTGAGTTTTGGAAAACAAGGTGCAGATGCAGTCTGGAAAGGAAAGGAAAGACAGAAAGAGCAGAGAAGATGTTTGAGGGGAAATCCTGGAAAGGAAGAAGTTACAAGGATGAATGAAAGACAAAGTCTGTCAAGACCCACATGGCCCACTGGGTTGTGTGGCTGAGGTGGGACAGATGCTTTGGTGAACAGCATGTGGGTGAATGTCATTGCAAAACCATACTCCATCAGCCAAAATTTCATGTATGTGCTTCCTATGCGGTCCACTGGGATAGCCTTTGGTGTGAATTCAGGATATGGTTCAAATAAGGAGTGGGAAGGACAAAACTCCTGGCTGCCCTAGGCCTACTGAGACGCGAACTCACCCTGCTCAGTGCTGGGATGCTATTGATAGTCTGTGAAGTCCAAGACACTGCTCTAGATTCACTTACATATAGAAGTTTTGTAGTTCCCATATTATCCTAGGTTCAGCAGGTCTGCCAGAGAGAGCTATCCCTGCTGGGACTGACTCTAGGGCCCATGTCTTCTTCCTCAGTCATCATCTGCCTGAGGCTGCAACAGAGCCAGCAAAGAACAATTCCTCCAATAAAGCCCTGTTTTATGGGTGTGCTGCTTTGCCTCTGCCTGTCCCTCTTTGCATACTTTGTTAAAAAGTAAAAGAAAAAAATTACTATCAAATTAGATAATAAAGCTGGAGCCAACTGGGCCATTTGTGGTTACAAATTTTTTTTTGTCTATGCCACTGACATCTTTGAGCAAGACAGGGAGGGAAGGGAAAAACAGCACTTTGCTGGGGATATGAGCTCTCCATTGGATTTCATGCAAAGGTAGAGGCAGTACGAGGAAACAGACATTCAAGGAGAGTGCAGATCCACGCTCTAGTCATCCAAAATAAACAAGGGAACAAGGAACAGTCATAGACCTTTCAGTACACACACTGCTGATTGCAGGTAAGACTAAAGGTAGTGAGAGATCAGACTTCAGTGATTTCCAGCTTGTATTACAAATTAAGGGTTGTGTGTAAGAGGTGCATTCATTTTTTTCTTGCTTCTTTCTTTACTCTTGTTCAGGGAATAAAGTGGAAAAACGGAGGCAGAATGAACACTCTCTTGGGTTAAATGAACCCAAAACAATAAACTTCTTTTGTTGAACTAAACTCTTAGCTTGGGTTGAGTGAAATGGTTATGCAACCGAGATCAAAAGCTTTTTGCTTCTTAATGGTTTGTTGTTTGGGGCTAAATTTCTAAATTAAATATTGTCTATGAGGAAAGACAAAATATCACTGTTGAATTTTTTCTTTTCAGCTGAGGTATTCAGCTGTTAAACGGATCTGAATTGTTTTGGTCCAACAGTTCTGAAGCGAAGTACTTAAGAACACATTTTTGCTGTGCATTAGTACCAATTTGCTGACTTTTCTTGTGCTTATGCTGTTGCTACTCTGCTTGTGTGTGTGAAGCTGCTCATGATACAGTTTCTCTGCATAGGTAAACGTAGTCTATAATGCACAGTAACACTAGACAGGAAGCAAAATGCNTCAGCTGTTAAATGGATCTGAATTGTTTTGGTCCAACAGTTCTGAAGCGAAGTACTTAAGAACACATTTTTGCTGTGCATTAGTACCAATTTGCTGACTTTTCTTGTGCTTATGCTGTTGCTACTCTGCTTGTGTGTGTGAAGCTGCTCATGATACAGTTTCTCTGCATAGGTAAACGTAGTCTATAATGCACAGTAACACTAGACAGGAAGCAAAATGCAATAGTTTCTATGCACACACTTTTACTTTAGAAAAATGTGGTTCTTTGCACATCTCCAGCATGTGGCCAACTTCCATTCCCAGCCCAAGTCCAACCCAACACACAGGAGTGTACCTACCTGCCAAAAAGCACTCTTAGACAATAGACTAGGAATGACTATGCAAACTGTTCAAGCAGATGTGCATTACCCTGGTTTTCTCTGAGACATCTGTGAACTGGATGTAATGTGGTTATGGTTTACACGGCACTAAGTCCAAGAAGTCCCAAGGGGAGCTCTCCACCCAGCTTTTAGTCCAGACCATAGCGGTCCATGCAAACCAGAGAGGAGAAATGGGCTTGCTCTGTTTCACTCCTGGTATACTGGCTACATGTTTTGACCTTGTTTTTCACTGAATCTGTTGTTTCAGGTTTTATCATTCTATAATGACTTTCATACATCTACCACAGTTTGGTATGTTCTGCTTTCCTTATCACAGAGATGGATACTATCTTAGGTATGAGTCACAGCCGCTGTTCAACTGCAGCATTCAGCACTGCAAGTCAGGAGAAAATACTAAATACACATATAAACAGAAATGTGGAACTGGAGACAGGTAAGATTGTTTCCTTTCTGCTTAATTGCTTAATCAGGAGATGATCTTCATAACATTTAGGCCTGCAGAAGTGAAATTGGTAATGTCTTATTCTGCACATTTAGTCACATCTTCATGAGTTGTTAGCCTTCTCCAAATGAATCAGGAACTAGCAAACAAACCACGAGCTATGTTACAGCACCAAGATAGAAGATACAGCACATAGAAATGAATACTCAACATGCACCAAAATACATACAGACAAATGAACAAATGCAGACTTAGGATTTCATCCAGCCCTCAGGATGTGTGAATGATCTTCCTTCACCCCCAACAAGGGAGACTTTCAGGATGAGTAGGTTTAAAAAGCAGCAGGGGTCTGCAAATGTTGAGAAACCCTAACTTATTCTGATCTATTGTTAATTCATTATGTAGATCCTCTGTTATTCATTATCACATAGACTTGAGGTAACTGCTAATTGAAGTACATCTTCAATCTCTGTTGTTCTGGGAGGTCCACATGCTCTTATCTACCTTAAGCAGCAGTCTGTGGTGACTTAGATCATTAAGCAGAGATGGATTTTATATATAAAAAAGCCATATCTCACCCCATTAGCATTTAAGTCACCCTTTGGTATTTTATTTCTTCAAATAAAATTATTTTAAAATCTGCAACGATAGGGATGGGCTGCATTGAAGCCTCACCAGGCATAATTAGAGGGAATAAAACATGAGGGGAAGGATCAGAAATGTTAGTAAAAATGGGAAGATGAAAGGAAATAGACTTATTTAGAAACCAGTTATGCAGCACCCTGATTTCTTCACTGTGCCACCAATATTGTTTGTTTCTAGCAAGACTGAGGCTCCACCAGATCAGAGGTGACAGACACCCAGAAGCAGATGGGGACACACAAGGCCTCTGGAGCACAGATGTTGCTCATGCAAACACACTGAGACACTGGTAACTCTTCATAGAAGAATCATACAATTATTGAGCTCACAAGGGACTTCAAAGGCATCTGGTCAAATCCCATACTCAGAGCAGGATTAAATTTGAAGCCAGACCCAAATTCAGAATCAGAACAGATTGCTGAGGTATGTGTCCAAATCAAGTTTTTAATGTCTCCAAAGACTAAAATCTCACATTTTTTCTGCGGCTTCATCTTGGGTGAACAAACCCATATCTCATGAACAGTATTATCCTGAGAAGGTGATTGTTCTGGAAGTACTTGGCCCCTGTAGTGAAGTGATATAGTGATACTGAGAATAGTTGGATGCGTGGACGAAAGAAGCTTGAGAAGTTCAGATGATACAACCCTGTAGCACGCAGTCCTAATACAATTTTTATCTCTCAATTAAGATTATTTCATTCTTCCTCCTGTTTGTTCAACATTAACTATTCAAAGTGTTGCTGGATGGCCTATATCATAGAGGAATGTGGATTTTGAGTTCCCAACTTGAGCAGGTTCGGTCTTCTTTGAACTAACAGATCCCAGTGAACTCCCTATCTTCAAGGTCAATTGTAGAAGCTGTGTCTACTCTGCATGGCAGCAATGACCTTCAGGCTGTATTTGAGATCAAATTCACAACCTCTAGGTCAGCTAGAGTGTCCACAGGGTTGTTCTCATAGCAATTTAGCCATGATTATCCAAGAGTGGGTTGGATAGGGGTAACTTCCCCTTCTGGACTAGCAGCTGAAGGCAGGAGTGGTGTCCTGAGATCTAGAAGTCTATGATCAAATAGGTCTCCAGGTGGAAGGTTTTCAAATACCTATGTGAAGGAGTTAATTTTTGCAAGAGATGCAAGAAACAATGCCTAGAAGCAGAAACACATTGTGAATTTTTTACAGATAATTTAAATAGCTGCCAGACCCACTTCCCACAGGAGGAAAGAAACTTTCCACCCAGAAATCTGTTAAAAAAGAACAGGTTTCGAAAAGATCAGCTTTTGTTTTTATCTACTGTTCTAGAGATGAGACAGAAAATATTTGTTGAAATGTGTTTTATGCAGAAAGATGATCCTGTTCATCAATAATGCCCTGTCTGGACTTCAGCCACCTTACCTGATCATTATCATGAAATATTCACTGCTTACCCAATTACTCAGTGTGAACCACCCAGAAGCAAAGCTTTCTTCACAATTTGAGACCAGAATTCAGTGGGAGATATGACCCTGCAGCAGATCCCCTATGGGCTTTCTCACAACATTAACTTCATCTTGCATTTCACTTTGCAGCTAAGGATGTTTTAGTAAACTGAAAGTTGTGTTTATCTCGGGGCAGAACAGACTATCCAGACTATCTGAAATATAAAATGTGAAAAAGGAAAACAAGAGCAAAGGAGATGGGCTCTTTTATATGGGTTTGTTCTTCTCTTCAAAATGTAAGTTGCCCAAAGTATACTACAGGCAAATTGCTTTACCATTTCAAAAGCGTGCCCAAAATGCTAATTTGCAATTAATAACTAAATTGCATTGACATTCCAGTGCCAACTTTTAAATAATTACAGGGTAGCAGAACATCATGAAAATTAACTGCAGTTCCTGAGGCAGCTGAGACCCTGAGGACTAATATTGTGCAATTATCAGAAGGTAAATATTCACTCAGACTTACCCTGTGCTCACAGTGAAAACAGCAAGATTTGAAGAGCATTTGGAATGATAAGAAAGCCTGACTATTAGTTAGCATGAAGGGTGGATTTACTGGGGAGTGGGAGAGGCTCTAATCTACCCACCCATTTCACATCATCACCAGCTAGTGGTCATGGAGCAAAGGGTTTCTTTTAGGAATGTGATAGAACAGTTTGTTTTAGCATTAATGAAGTGCCAATATATCAGGATCTCAGATCATTTACCCCTCTTTATTAGATTGATTTCTCAATTGCTGTTGTCTTTAAAGTGACCGTCTTCACAAACAAGACACCTCTCCCTTTCTGCCTTTTTAAAATGGAAACTGAGACACTCAGACTGTATCTTCACAGGATAACAGATCAGGAAGCCTCCTGGATGTGCTGTCTCCACCCTGTGCTTGGTTTTTGTTTGCATGGGAAGAAGGGGTGCAGAGGGCAAAACGAAAGTCCTGGAATCCATTTCAATTCAAGTGCAAAATACATCTAGGACATTAGCCATGGAAACAGGGAAGACCTTCTGGATCCAACACTACATTGAGTTTGAAAGATTTGGAGGTGAATCTTTATATAGATAGAATTCTGATATGTCATACTATTCAAATTTATAGGTGGTTTAATACTCCTATAGTAATTCAGAGCTCTTTTATTGAGCTCCTCTGTGCACAGTTGTGGAGGGAGCTGCTGAAGACATCAGGAAAAAAAGGACAAGGAGTCCTCTAGAGCTGGGAACTGCTGAGGACCTTCTTCCTCACAAGTCTAACTGCCAAGGAGAAAGGGAGAATGACTGCACACTCCTGAGGAGGGGAAGTGGTAGGCAAAGAACTGCAGACACTTCTCCAAGGTGAGTCTATGGATGCTGCAGCCCAGAAGTTGTTGAGAAGGTTAAGTTAGTGGAGAACTGTTATTTGACTGTGTTACTTCACTGCAAGGAACTTACGACAGGAATGGAAATATTGTGATGTGAGAGAAACTCAGGCTTTCAGGGCATCTCACATCCAGAACTCTGACTGTGTTACAGTTACTCTGGTTAGGTGGGCTTGTCACTTGATAGACCATCCCCATGAAGGTGTAACCTGAATTCATGAACTTCTTGGGAAGACCAAGTCCAAGCTCCTGAACTTGTTTTGGGGAATCGCAGAACCAATTTCCCAGAAGGGTGTAGATAAGGATGTCTTGACCTGTTTAACACTGAATTATCCATATTTGATAGTCTCCAGTGATATTTCTCTTTTCCTTCCTATAAAATATTTCTGGCTTAGTACTCATCATTGATATCTCAACCTCTTCTTTTAACTCTGTTTACAATGTTGGTCCTCCAACACTTTTAACTGTCCCTACCCATCTACCCACCTGTCTTCCTGCTGAATGGATCCTTCCTCTTGGAAACAAGCTGTGCTACTATAGTTCTTACCCTTGCCCACCATAAAGATTACCAACTTCCTCGCTGCCCACACTTGTGAGTAGAAAATCAAAAGGAAAGAAAATAACCAAGGTTAGGGTTTTTTTTTTTTTTGCATATTTATCCATTTTAGAAGCATGCTAAATGGAGACAAAGTAGAATATTTTACCTGTTTATTAGACATTAAATTAAGATAGAGAAAGGGAAACATCTATTGATCATCTGACCTAAATTGTGATTGACTTCAGTCTATTATCATAGTGTGTCTACAATTATCCCAAGCTCCTTATTCCCCAAAGGGCTCTATATCAGAGACAAGACTTCAACAACATGTCCAGACTGGCTCCCCATCTTGATTTCTGCTGCCAAGTATTAATAAGCTTTCTGGATACTTTTCTCTCGGAGCAGCCTGCTGGTATCTTGCCTTCCCATTCCTTTTAAAGGACATGTAGACATATTTAAAGAGAACCGTTTTCAGGAGAGCATTCTGCCATGCATGAACATATCTTAAATCATGTTGAAAAGAAAGGGTTTCATCATAAATTCTGTACAGCCCCTCAGATCCCAGGAGCTTCATTGGCAATTGAAATTGTTCCTTTTTCCACTCCCTTTCATGTTCTCATCCCAAGTGTTATTTGATTTTTCATAAGAAGAATTTGATAGTTACAGTGATTTCTGGCCTTGTACCACACAGACTCATCTATCTTCATCTTAATATGTGATATGTGATATATTCTTAAAGGTTAATATTCACATGTATTTTTGATACTCATAAATTATCACGGTTGCAAATATTACAGACTTCTACTACTTTTTAATAAGTAACAACCATGTTGCACTTTGTTCTCTCAAAACTGTCTTAAACTATCAATGATATCACTAATGCTCAAAAACCCCTCCCTTTATTCCCAGGAATAATTTTCATTATCTAAGGACATATTATCAATATTGATTTCATTTAACATATTAGCCATCATACTGTACTTTATGTACATAGTTTATTATACAGCCACTATGTGGACAATTACTAAAAACTATGTGGAATTTCAGCCAGTGTCTGGTCCCTGGTGCGCAAATGAGACACAGCTGGGATGGAAGCAACATGGAAGGCAGTTTTCTCAGATCTGTCATTGGCATTTGTTCCTGTAATAGCTCTTATTTTAGAAAGACCTCCCCTATTGTGATCTAGCTCATCATTACAGAGTCAGGAGGCACATTCACTTTTGTTAATTGGTTTATTTTATTTTCTAGAAATAACAGGAAAAAACCAGCATTTCCCTTTCCTTCATAGAGAAATTCTTTTCTAGTTTGCCTTGGATCTAATTATCCTCCTGCCCTACAAAGAAATATCTGTGTATGTGTATACTAGGGTATATCAAATCCAATGACTACTTTTTGAAGTGTCGTCCAAAGATCAAATAAATTTATTGGCTTACAAAATTCTAGATACCAAATATCCTGACCCTCTGATTTCCCCCCACTAATTAGAGATAAACATCTTCAGGAGTAATGCCCATGTGACTCAGAGAACCCATTCCCTCAGATTTCAGTGCCTCTTCTCTTTGAGGGTAACATTACAGGTTGCCTGATGTTAGTTTTAGGAACATGAGCCAAAATGCATGATTTTCTTTCCAGGACAAAAACAAGCCAAATAGCTCTAGTGAGTGAAATGAAAAACATTTTAGCCTCAACCTGCCTGTGTGCCAAAAATTCCATGTGCCCATTTGGCACAAACATACAAGTACGAGAAAGCTACCCATATCCTTGAAACATCAATGTGGTGGGTTGACCTTGGCTGGATACCAGGTACCCACCAAAGCCGCTCTATCTCTCCCCTGCTCAGCTCGACAGGGGAGAGAAATAGAACAAAAGGATCATGGGTCAAATAAGGACAGGGAGAGAACATTCACCAATTGGGGAAATTAGTTTAATTTGTTACCAATCAAATCAGAGTAGGATCATGAGAAATAAAACCAAATCTGAAAAACACCTTCCCCCCACCTCTCCTTTCTTCCCAGGCTTAACTTTACTCCTGAATTGTCTACCTCTCCCTCCTCAGCAGTACAGGGAGACAGAGAATGGGAGTTGTGGCCAGTTCATCACACGTTGTCTCTGCCATTCCTTCCTCCTCAGGCAGAGGACTCCTCACGCTCTTCCCCTGTTCCAACATGGGATCCATCCCATGGCAGACAGTCCTCCACAAACTTCTCCAATACGAGTCCTTCCCATGGGATGCACTTCTTCATGGACTGCTCCAGCGTGTGTCCCTCCCACGGTGTGCAGTCCTTCAGAAACAGACTGCTCCAGCAGGGGTCCCCCGTGGGGTCACAGTTCCTGCCAGCAAACCTGCTCCAGTGTGGGCTCCTCTCTCCATGGGGCCACAGGTGCTGTCAGGAGCTTGCTTCAGTGCAGGCTTCTCATGGGATCACAGTCTTCTTTGGGAGCATCCACCTGCTCCAGCATGGGGTCCTCCAAGGGCTACAGGTGGATATCTGCTCTACTGTGGACCTCCATGGGCTGCAGGGGGACAGCCTGCCTCACCGTGGTCTTCACCACAGGCTGCAGGGGAATCTCTGCTCCAATGCCTGGAGCACCTCTTGCCTCTCCTTCCCTGACCTTGGTGTCTGCAGGGCTGTTTCTCTTGCATATTCTCATTCCTCTCTCTGGCTGCACTTGCCATTGCACAGCAACATTTTTGCCTTCTTAAATATGTTGTCACAGAGTCGCTGCCACCGTGGCTGATAGGCTTGGCCTTGGCCAGTGTCGGGTCTGACTTGGAGCTGGCTGGCATTGGCTCTGTTGGACATAGGTGAGGCTTCTGGCATTTTAGTACCTTCTCACAGAAGCCACTCCAGTAGCCCTCCCCCTGCTACCAAAATGTGGCCGTGAAAAACACAAAACCACCAGAAAAATGCTGGTAGTGGTTATGTTCTCGATGCAAATTTCATTTACATACTAAATGTATCACACAAGTTCTGTATAGTCCAGAAATACCCCAGAAGCTGAACAGTGAGGAGTCTGCAAAGATCTTGATTTTGCCCTCTGGAGAAGTTATTTATTCATAATACAGTTTGTGCCTGGCTCTCCCATGTATTTTGTTATTAGCTGGTGACAATAGAGGTACCTTAGTCTACATGTTGAGGGACAGATGGGAAGGTTTAGGAAGACATACAACATGAAAGAATACTATTTTAAAGTACTATGGAGAACATCGCTAAAACTGCTCATAGTCTCTTTTCTAGCTAAGATTGTTTTCCAGTGAATTGGCCCTTGTTAGTCAGGCTCCATTGCTGTCTTCATGGTTAAAAGGAAGCCAAATTTAATACCTGTCAGTTGTTAAGTCTTTAAGTGCTTTTAAATTTCAGCAGCTGATCATACAAGCACGTACAGCAGGATACATACTTTTATTTTTGTGAAAAATTCTGACTGGGAAAGGAAGAGAGTATCTTGCTCCCCTCCTGGTATCCCTTACTCGCTGTGTGTGATCATGGCCTGTGTTCACTCATCTTGGAAAAAACAACAACAAAAAAAAGAGAGAAAAAAGGAAAAAAATAAGGGGAAAAAAGAAAAACGTAATGCCTGTTCCTGACTCTCAGAGAAATTTGTTATGCGAATTCAGATCTATGGCAGCCCATTCATCATTGTCCCTTAGACAACTACTGCAAACAACACGACACTGGAGTTACACAGCTGCTGGTTAAGCCACATACAGCTTCATGATCCAGTTTTGCAACAGAAATCCAAACCATGATCATTAAAAGACACAGGAAAGGACAGAGAAGCAGAGAACAGAACTATTTATCATCTGTGTGCACTGGGGATTATTGAGAAATTTGACAGTTTTCCTTCTCTGTGAGATGTATTTTTTGCTCAGGGAGGGGAAATCCATTGACAGACTGGAGTAAGTACCATGGAGGCCATCAAGCTGGTCAGAGGGGTAGAGCACAATCAAATAAATGGACTCTTTTTCCAGAGCTAAATTTTCTGTCGTCAGAGTTGTGTCTGTGGTCTCCTGTGTGTCCCCAGACAGTCTTGCACTTCTGGAAGGTATCAGAGGGACTGGGCATGGACTAACATGTATGGCCCACATACAATTTGACATAGCAAAGATTTCCACATGGCCATAGTGGACTTCTCAACACAGGTGCAAAACCCTCAAATTGAGCCTGGAGAAAAAAAAAATTAGTTGGGAAAAGACAACAAGTTTAGGGAGATTTAGGTGGATAACAGTTTAGCTAAATCTAACTCAACTAGCAGTTGTCTTAAGGAGAGGATCATGTTAATTGTTAATTGATGAATATTAATGTTAGTTGATGTTAGATACTAATTGATGAATACCAACCTATAATTGTGCAGCAACTCTTCTAAGCTCCAGAGATCTCTGGCAACTGAACCACAGACACAACGTTGTCCAAGACTTCCCTTGGGAGAGTATAGGTAAGCTGTACAACCCACCAAGAGTTAATTTTATTCCTGAAGAGTCCAGATAAAAGTACTGACTCACTTTTTGATTTTTTCTTGCTGTGGGGAAGATTCTGTTTTCCATTACAAATTTACCTCCTCTTTATTTCAGGAGAGTTTCAGCACTTTAAGATAAAGGCGAACCAAAACTTCCTTCTGGCAAATCATCTTGACAAGAGAAGAAGCCAGAAGTATTTTCAGATTGGTCTGTCTACTCACAGGGGTGAACAGCAACTTTTTGCACTTTTTGGTGAAATGAGAACCATACCAGATCTGGGGCTGAATACACAGAATTTGGCACGCTCTGAAGTCCCTAAATCATCAGAGACCTCACTTCATTATAGATGTGTTTAGGTCATTTGTATGTGGGACATGATTCTTCATTTTCACCTCCTTTGTGCTCTGGAATACGCCAGAGCCCATTGAAACAAGCTGAAATTTTGTGATGGCAATAAAAAAAATGTGCTGTTTCAAATTATAAAAGAATGAAATACAGTTAAATTTGAAGCCATTCTGGCAAAGTGCAATAGTAAAAGGCCATTAAGTGAGCTGTCCATTTATAGAAAACATAAGACATAAAATTCATTTTTAATGGACTGTTTCCATGGAAATGTTCTTTAGTAAAGACATACTGTATTAAGCAGCACAAGGAGCTAAGGTGACTGTAGTGGTGACTGTAATGCAGGGTCTATGGTTTGTAAAAAATCGAAACCGTTAAAAGGTTTACGGCCAAGAGAGTGAGGAATATTTCAAAGCTGTTTATCGCTCATCCGGCAAAATTGAGTGCTAAAACTCATCACACCTACCGAAGTAGAATCCTCTCATTAGCTCATTACCTGAATGTCTCAGAAAGAGAGAGAAAATGTATTCCTTGATTATGGAGGTAATAATAATTATAGATAATTTGTACATCTTCATTCCATTAATTGGTGAAATTTTAAAGCATTTTCAAAATATTAATTAAATAACTCACTCTGCACAGTAAAATCACTCTGTGCAATAAAATCTTGCTTTTATTTGCAACTTATGCCCATGCCAAACAGTTGCCATTTCAGTTGGAATTTCACTAACATGCTGCTGAGGCTGTGGTCTAGGCTGAAGAAGCCCATGACTGATGTCCAGAGACAATCTGATCCAGAGACTGTAAAAATCAGGTAAGAATGAAAAGGTCTGGGAGAAAAAAGCAGAGTCTCAGAAAGGGAGAAGATTTGCTGTTATTTTGAGATGTTTTACTTCCAGATCAAGAAGATACTTCGGATATGTTCAGTCAGCGTTTCTTTGACAGTGAGTCTGAGGGGTTTAAGACAACACGGTCAAGCTCTTCCAGTGACTTCAACGACATCAGGCTATGATGGAGAGATGTAGATTCGTCTTTTTGCATGCATGAAAAACTCAGTCAGTACTCTCTGTGCAGTACAGATCTGAAGGACTGGCTCCATTTGCAGGTTCAGGAGAGCTGTATCAGTTCGAAGCTCCACTGATCTGAGTGATCCCGCACTGTGTAGTGCATGTGTGCATTGGCTAAATCCTTGCTTCAAAGTGAGCTGACATTACGTACCTATGATTAGTTCATGGGTGTCTAGCTTGAGCCAGTGAGGAAAAGCATCCATGCACTAGGAGATTGTGTTCACCAGTAATAGAGCAATCCTATAAGAAGTTAAGATGTGCGACATGAGTCTGCAGTATACAGATGGTCACGAGGAGTTATTTTGCCTTGTCTTTGAAATGAAGGCAAGCTGAAATTCCACCTCCACTTCAGGACAGAAGGCCCAGAGCCAGGCAAAATACGGTTATCAAAATGCGGTTAAAATTCACCCTGGCTACATCTGGGTCTGTTTATACAGACATAAGTCAAATTAGGAGAAGTTTTTCATTTGTAAATTGAGTCTACAATAAAGACAAGACAGAATAGCATTTTTTAAATAATCTGAAGCACTCTTAACTACTGGCACAGCAGGAGCATCCCCTCCTGTTTCGTATGATTGAAGAAATGAATAAAGATGAGGACGACCTCATCTCATGATTTGTAGGTCATTTCAACCTTCTCGCACATGGGGGAGAGTGCTTGCTTTCTCTGTGGCTACCAGCTCAGTCCTCGGAGACTGCTGTCTGCACACAGCACAGCAGGAATTTAATCCAGATGCCAAACTGCCATGAGTTTTGCAAACTGAAGGTCTATTGGAAATCCACAGGGAGGCTGCATTGAATCTCATCAATCCAGCACCTTCCTGCCTCCAGCCTCTTAGATGGAGACCCACTGTACTGGAAAGAGTGGTAACAAATGACCCTGGTCTTTCCTCCAAACAGTAATGGGAAGGGCTTAATTTGCTAGCCAGCTGGCCCTTGTTAATGAAAGGTTACCACCAGTGACCTGGAGGCACGTTTGTTGAATTTTCTGATTTTTTTTTTTTGTGTGTGTTTCTTTCTCTGGCGCTCAGAGTAGCAGAAGGAAGTTGCTTTAATGTGGAGTGACAATTTGCAACTGAGACCATTTCTTTCTGTGAAGGAGGGTAAATGGCCAGGAAGAGCCTTCAAGTCTGCAGATGTCAGGCCACAGAGGGAGTTAGCTCTAATGCCACTTCTTGTCCCTTCTCTAAGTACCACTTGGCTGGATCCATTTACAGAGCCCAGGTNAAGGTTACCACCAGTGACCTGGAGGCACGTTTATTGAATTTTCTGGTTTTTTTTTTTTTTTTTGTGTGTTTCTTTCTCTGGCGCTCAGAGTAGCAGAAGGAAGTTGCTTTAATGTGGAGTGACAATTTGCAACTGAGACCATTTCTTTCTGTGAAGGAGGGTAAATGGCCAGGAAGAGCCTTCAAGTCTGCAGATGTCAGGCCACAGAGGGAGTTAGCTCTAATGCCACTTCTTGTCCCTTCTCTAAGTACCACTTGGCTGGATCCATTTACAGAGCCCAGGTGATGCCTTGGTAACCCCAGAGATAGTCCTATATGACCAATTATGTCCCAATTATGTCATAAAGCCTTTCCCACTCCAAACCCAGGCTTTCGTGCTGCTCCACCAGCATTGCTTCACTTTTAACCTCATCTTCAATGATTTTGAGCAGTGCCACCATGGAAATTCTGAGCTGCGCTGCTTCCTCTCAGTTCTGCCAATCTGTACTGATATTAACCAATATCATCATCTTCTACTCCAGTCATAAGCCTCCCTGAGACAGAGACCTATGCTTGTATAAGCTGATAGAAGATGGAAAACAGAATACATCTTCTACGATCTCAACATGGTCATATTAATTTAGAAACTCTTTTATCAAAAAGAGTGTTTTAGCTAGCTCTGATTCAAAAGGTCATGCTCTGGTTTACTATGCACACAAAGGGTTTCCTTTCAAAGAGTTTAAAAGTGCTTACATAATCTATTTAGTTTTGCTTTCCATTTAAGAATACTACAAATATATCTGGTGGTGGGATTTGTGTCTGTCCAGCAATATCACATGAATCTTTTGGTTAATTCTGGATAAAATGTTTTGAGATGAAGTAGTGCAGTAATTTTCTGAGTATTCGCAAACACAAATGCAGGCTAATCTCTTACAGAAATTTTCAAAAAAGTCACCCAAGTGCTGAAACCTCATGGACCCAGTGGGTTGGAAAAAATAAACAAAAATAACAATCAACACATTGTAGTAACTCTGTTCACTCACTTGTGCGCCTGAGTCCTTTACGGTATATAGTGAAGGACAGGCTCAAGGTGGAATCAGGTGAAACAAGCCCTATGTCCTATATATTGTCTGTGCATATATCTCTCGAGTGTCTGTACTTTGTGCTCAAGGTGTTGACACTATGCCTAGGAATAGCTCAGCATATGCCTTGGAAGAGCTGAGATTTGTTGGTTGACTGGGCCAAATTTGGCCCTGATTTATGCATGCAGGTTCAATGAGAACTTAACCTGTGAGAGGAGTTGAGTGTGCTCAGACTTCCCACCTTCAAAGAGCTCCAGAGCTCTGACTAAGATATTATCTGACTGTAAGCTTGTGCATATCAATGTGAGCACAAGCAGAACTGGATTGAAGAATGGGCTGAAACCCGAATGTAATTAGCAATGTCGATGTCCTCTTGTGCATTCATGAGGCTCATGTCTTCACTGCATCTCTTGCCAAGGTGTGCACTCTGCTCAAAGTGACCCAGATTCATGGGATGCTGACACACAGCAATGACTTTGACTGTTAACTTCATTACGTTCATTATACTCTTTCTATGGACAAAAGACTATGTCTATTGGTTTAATCTTTTTTCAGTAGAAGGCTGGTGATGTAGTTTGACCAGTGAGACAAAGTCAAATGCCCTTGCCTCCTTTCCTTGTCAGAGTGTTTTCTCTGATTGTGGTCCCAGACAGGATGCATAGTGCCTCTAGCCATAAAGAAGAAAAGCCACTTTACTAATCAGATTACCTCAGAATAAAAAATAACAAAAATAGGAAGTGAGACAGGATTTTGAACCACCTTGGATAATATAGGAACATAAACCCTGGCCTGGTTCCTGAGTATTTGATTTGTTCAGTGGGGATATGTCAGAAAGAAACAGAAGCAAAAGTATCAGGAAGGGAAGAAAATGGGAACCAGAAAATGTGAAGTGAGACCCAGAGCTTGGGAATTAAAATGAGCCCAAGAATTGGGGGGCTAGAAATGTATTTCCTCTCAATGGAGAGATGAACACCCAGGGGATCAGAATAAACCACACAAACCCACTGAAACCATCCGTGGAAGTGAAGCTGTTGCCTGGTAATTGCTCTAACAGAGGTAGTTTTGTTTGGTGGGCGTTTTTTATTCCTTTCGTATATGCCTTTCATTTTTTCTCATGAAGTAAAAATGAGCATAACAAAAAACAAAAGAGAACAAAANCTTCAGAGAATTTACATCTCACCGGAGAACCAGAAAATGTGAAGCGAGACCCAGAGCTTGGGAATTAAAATGAGCCCAAGAATTGGGGGGCTAGAAATGTATTTCCTCTCAATGGAGAGATGAACACCCAGGGGATCAGAATAAACCACACAAACCCACTGAAACCATCCGTGGAAGTGAAGCTGTTGCCTGGTAATTGCTCTAACAGAGGTAGTTTTGTTTGGTGGGCGTTTTTTATTCCTTTCGTATATGCCTTTCATTTTTTCTCATGAAGTAAAAATGAGCATAACAAAAAACAAAAGAGAACAAAATTTAGCTTATCAAAACTGCCCACTCAAGTTACCATTGGCCACAGACTCCCAAAAGGAAGAATTAGACCTGCCGCATAAATTCACCCACGGCACAGCTTGCTGAGTCTAAAGCCAATGGAGGAGAGAAGGGTTTGTGCGTTTCTGTCTCTGCATGGCCAAAACCACCTGAGAAAATGGGGAAAACAGGAAGGTCAGACTTTTATAAAGGGGCCATGATGCAGACATACAGCCCTGCAGCCCTGCTTCTTTTTCAGTCTGTGTGGATTGTCTTGGAGAAAAGGGTGGCCGTGGAAATCCAGCAAGCAAAGGGTGAGGCAGAAGAATTTCCTTCCTTTCCTCGGCCTAAAAGAGTCGTGGCTTTGGGCCAAAGTGAAACACAGTGTTGAATAGATATTTAACACCCAGTAAATCTTTACCTGCAGTAGGAAAATCTCTAGGCTTGAAACTTTCCCTTGCTAATTTAGTTAAGTGTTGCAGTGACCAGAATTGGAAATGCCTCAGGGCTTGCCAAGCCTTTTGGCATGATCCGCTATCCTCTGTTTTATCTAAAGTGCAGCCTTTTTATTAATCAAGGCTATAAAATATGCCTTTATTTTACGGCTGCACAAATATTCCTACATTCTCGGCTATTCCCCCCCGCCCCCACCAAAAGAAAAAAAAAAAGGTCTTTCTCACAAAACCTGGGCGTATGTGGGTGGCTTGAAACCTCACTCTGTGAGAGTTGATACAGCCTTGACAGATAGCATGATAGCAGTGATACTAAGAAAACGTCTCTCCTTGGGCTTCCCATACACTTAATGAGGCCTTTCAATTTGGCTCATCCAGCTCATCTCTGCTGTCCTATTAATGGCCCCACTTCTCCTGGTGGCTGCTCCTCACATGCTGCCCATTAAGGAGAGATTAACCAGTGATGAATGGCAGCCTGGTTCCCTGAAAACAGGGCTAACATTCATATGTGGAAAACTGGAACTCATTAGGAACAAGACTGTTTTCAGTGATAATAAACACTTCAGCAAAGTGCTTAGCAAGTTGCCTGTCTGACTCCTCACCCTGCTGTCCTGTCAGGGCTGCAAAGATATCTTCAAGACAGAGACATGGAGGACTTGTAGGGTAGATTTTTTTTAAAAAAAGGAGGAAAAAACAGAAAATGCAGGACACAATCAACGTATTTAATGGCCATGAATGATATAAAAAGATTAACCTTGAGAGGCACTGTGAGGGAAAATATTGCAATAGCCTGGCTAATGCACATGTGGGTATCAGTGTGGTGGGACAGGAGAAATCAGAACTATTCGTAGGCTTTGGAAACTTTCATGGGAAATACACCCCTCTCCCCACTCCTCCCCCCCGCCCCCCACCATTAAGTAACAGACTTCATCTAAGGTAACGATGTCCTCATCATTTCCATTATGACTGAGCAACTCCCTGCTTAACTCACCTATTCACACATTGATCTCGAAGGAGGAAAATGGAAAGCTAAGGTCCAAATTTCCCAGCATTTGTGTGTACAAGAGAATGGATTTGAAGTTCTTGGTTAAAACCCCTTATGCCATCATCCAAACCACAGTGTCTCTTCCTTTTATGCAGTTGCATGGCCTGATCCTCCACTGTGTTTGGTAACCAAAGCAGTGCAAGTTAAACCCTATGAGGGAGTTTATTAAAATAATATTTGAGGTTGAAGAAGAGAGGCTGCTAATCCATCATGTGACCACCACTATGGATAATCCTAAATATGACAAAACCTTTAGCACCCTCTTTAATCCACCCTGGAAAATAGCAAGGGTGTGATTACCCCCTAAAAATATCTAAGCTGAAGTCGTACCTACACTAAGAAGTATGGGCATAAACATATTCACACCTACATGCATTGTTGTGCTAAGAAGAGAGAGCAACTAGGCAGAACGCATTTACTAGTGCTTAGGTGTTGGAAGCTAAAGTGTTTTAGCTTTAGTTTGGGCTGAAAATCCAGATTTTAAAGGGAGCACATGTTGTGATGCTTGATTTTGCTGAAAATATTGAGTCAAGTGAGCTTTGCTGTTGTGCTTGTATGCAGATCTCTTCCCTAAAGTGGTTGACCTGTCCAAAGAGTTAATCATTCAAGATACCATGAAACAGAAAGTATGGTTTTTTAAGAACAGACTGGAAGATACCTGGATTCTTTCAGATTAGCAACAAGGGAAAAAAATAGATTTTTTTTGTCCTCCTAAAGATTTGTTTAGACCTGTTTGCTCCAGTCTTGGAAAGAAAAAAAGGAAATAGAGGAGGAGGAGAGCAGAGAGCAGATGGGGATTTCTGAAGAGCAAGGCTTGCTGCTGCTTCTGCTATAGGGAGATGGAACGGTAAGAGAGAGCTTGGTCAGAGAGGGTATCCCACCAAAATCCATCCCATTTACCCAGTTTCTCCCTCGGCAGCAATAGCAAACTTCAACAGGCAAGGCAGGCAGAAGACAATGACCATGTTACTTCCTTAGGCTGTTTCTTCTTCTGCTTAAGTCTAGAGCTGACCCTGAAAAGTCTCAGTTCAAGGAATGGTCCCAGCAATTCAAAGCAGGCCTACTCTAGGAAAATGTTTACTGCACTGGGGAACAAAATGCCTTTAATTCATGCAAGAATCAGTTTGTTTTTCTGGTGCTGAAGAAGAAAATTGGAAAAGTGGAAGGGCATGTAACACTAATTAACCTTGTCTGTGATGGAGAATTGCTGCAATTATTTCGCAACATGACTCCGAAGAGTGCAGAGTCGGCTTTATATATAATGCATCACTGTTATTATGAACTGTACCAGCCCCGCCATTGTGTGAGATGATTCCTCTATGTGGTGCACGTAATGTGCTGAGAGGGAAAACCAGCCAGTTACACAAAGAAGGCACACAGCATTGCAGCAGTGTTAGCAGAATACAAATTACCTCTACAAACTGCATATAGTTTTAGCCAGGAGCTCCAAAGAGCAGCTACAAGCCATTCTCTAGGGAAGACTGTGGCAGGAAAATAAGCAACAAGCTGTTACATTTACCTCCTGGCAAAAGTTGAAAAGTTGACCAACGGGAAGTAGCTTCCACTGAAAGTTGGGGATTTGCTCCAATCCAAAGGTTATGTTCATTTCTCTTCCTTATTTTCTGCCATCAAAAAATGCCAGAGGGCAAGTAGCAGCCCAGAGCTCCTTGCTTTACTGTACATGGACAAAGGGGTTTCTCCAGCAAGAGCTTTCTCTGATTTATCATCGAAAAAAAAGTCGTATTAACCTTGGGATATTAACTCATGCCAAATGACTAGGAAGAAAGGGAATGTTTCCAACTCAAAGGACAAAGCTCGTATGTTTGCTCAAACCAAAGGCATTGTCAGAAAGAAACCAAAGGCTTTGGAGCTGGGAATAGGAAGGTTTTGAAATTATTTGATCTGCTGGTGCAGGTACAGTTGCACACATGACCTCCCATCTTCTTGTTTTGGAACTCTTATATGCTTAAGGATCAAAACTCAAGCATGGGCTAAAGTTATTATGCACAACCACTTCCTGTGCATTATCTGAGCTTTAGCAACTGTCAATATAGGGACACTCAGCCCAGCAAAGGCTCTCTTTACCTCCTAAAATGACGTACAGCCCATGTGAATCCACGTTAGCCTGGCCATGTATCTGAGCCCTTGAAAATCCATGAAGAAAAGAGGTTTTTCTTAGGAAGTGCAATTACACATATTAGCTTGAATTTCCCCAAGCCATATGGATGCTTCTAGTGCCTTAAGTTTTCCTACTGCCTCCATTTCATTTTACATTTTCAAAGTTTTGGTTAACCTCCCTACTTGCCCTGAACTGACATAAAGACTAACTTTAAAACCTTCGAAGTGCTAACTTAGAAAATCGTTTTCATTGCTGGACCTACTCACACCCACTAAACATTTGACGTTGCCTTAAAAAACAGGCAAATGAGCAGGCACCTTGATGCTAGAATAACCACACTGAAGCCTCTGAATAGATGACTGCTTTCAGGAGGATGACAGAGGTCTTTGCAGAGCTATACTGAAAATCTCCCATTGTCTGTGAGGGTTTTTTTCTGTCTATCCTGTCCTTTGCCAAAAGAGTACTGCTCATTCTCGACACTGTGTCCACTTATTCTATCTTTGCATCCTTGATCAGCAGTGAGTAATCTCCTTTCCAACTCATGACACATCAGTCATTTGGGGGACTAAGGAGCAAGCATAAATTGCATGGCAAAAGACCTAATTCCTCTGAGAGAAAGGAAATCTACTTCCTTCTATTGTAAAATAGGATGAAGATGGTACAGTCATTTCAAAATTAAAGTGTTGTGTACCCTGTGGCATGTGACGCAGAGAAGCCAATGCAGAGTCCTGCAGCTGGGAGGACTTTCAGCAGAAAGGTGGCAGCTCAAGAACCTTGTGAAATGGTAAAGGGACATTAGAAAAACAACTCATAGAGGACAACTCTCTATTTTCCCTTTGCATATATATTTTCAGTAACATTAGAACTATTAAGCTGATGAACCAATCCATCTTTTTCTCCCTCAAGTGTAGATGACAAGTATGGTTGCAAAATTGCCATGTCCTGAAGGACTTTTGAGGGGTTGCTGCTGCGTTCCATATTTTCCAAACTCCAACGCTGCCAACAGTGGAAAGGGAGCTGCATGAAAGTCATGATTTGAGTTTGAGAATATAAGGATATTAACTGAAGGAGAGGAGAGAAGGCAGCATTAGTTTCAAAGTGATGGGTAGCCAAAGGACACAGAAACAAAAGTTCCATACGAAGCACTGTTGTGTACAGTGAATGTATAGTTGCTTCTTTTTAACCTTTCTTTGAAATCTTGCTTTTGATGGGGGAGAAGAATGTATATTAGTGGAGGCATCTTGGGTCAGGAGCAATGCCCATTGAGAGGAAGGACCTGAGGAAATTTATAAACAAGTCCAGCCACAAAAAGCAACTGTAATAGCTTCAAACGAAGCTGTTTGTAAAAGCAGCTGCTGGAGATTACACAAAAGGTAACCTCTGTCCTGTTACTGAACCTGGACGTGACTCCTTCCTTGTGGGCGACATTCACATACACAGATCTCAGCTTGGCTGAACAACAGCTTTCAGCTTACTACACCATGTTTTCTCAACAGAGAGAGTCAAAATGAACAGAATGATACTGTTTGTATCATTTTGGTGAAGAGGATGAGATGCAGACATGCAAGAGGATCTAGCAATAGCTAGGGAAGGTACAGGATCTAGAGTAGGGCAAGGTAGAATAAGACGGACCACGAAGAAGGGAAAGTGGTAGGAAGGAAGGCAAATTCCTTCAGAATTCCTCCAGTTTTCAGGAGACTGGAGGTATGTTCGGGATCAAGAGTAGTGGATTCACTCCTTAATGCCTGTTCTCCTTTCTGAAAACTCAGATTCTGCTCTCCCCATCAAGCATATCCATACGTAAAGCGGAGTTTTTGAGACATTGTCCACCTCTGGGTGCAGGTATGTGGGAAAAGGGTTGAAAAAACACAAGAAAAAGAGGACATATGCTGGAAAGGGGAAGTCATGGGAAGATGTGCCTGCCTCAGACTAGGGTGGCTGGTGTTCTTTTCAGCCATTGCTACCCAATGAAAATCCAGCATGCAATATGTGTATAGATGAATACAGAGGAAAATGTCAGTCTTGTTTGCAGCTGGTGAACATTCCTCTTATGGACTCACAAGTGCACAGCAGTGGGAAGGTTAATAGCCTCTCTTAAATCCAGATGTTTGGTAAGCATTGAACAGGTCTGTGTTGGTTGTGCAGTCTCTAGGCCGGATTGCACCGTGGAGAAGCACAAGGTTTCACTTACTTCCTCATGAAGCATGAAACAAAGTTGTCCTAAGCTCAAGCTCTAGTGCTCTGAGATAGGTCAGACTGTTTTTATGAGACCCGTAAAATGTGCATGGTCTCATCTGATGGTACCCAAGTTTAGACAGGTTGATGACCAAATACCTCTTCACCTCTGTGCAGAGGAAAATACATAGAAAGATGAGGTATAGCTGGAGTAGGAAAGTACTTTTCCTCCTTGAGGGTTCTGGCTTCTGAAAATACTAACCAAATATCTGAATTACTGTGGTCTGTGGTTAAAGAACTTTCTAATAAGGATTACTAAGGTAAATAACCAGATGCCACCTGGTCTTGCTCAAGTCTTGAATTACTTCGGGGTCTGAGAATTCACAGTCTTGCTGACACTCACAGAGAAGGGGTTTGGTGGAAGGGGTGCTCCAGGATGCTGGCACCACTCCCTTTGATCCAGTTTTTTTTCTTTCTATTCCCAGTGGAAAGCTGCTTAACAGAACGAGCATTTGGCATGAGTCTGTCGACTGACTTTACACCTTCACACGAAGATCAAAATGCCACCGTCTGGTGGATCAGTGATGCAACGGAAAAAGTATGAGAGAAAAAATGAGAAAATATAAAAAAGAAAAAGACAAAGGAGAGATGAGTCCCTGACAAATCCCCCAAGCTCCAGACAATTAGTAATTTCACATGAGCTATGCCTAGTGCAGGGGCATAATTTCAGACAGAATATCTAGAAGTGCTAGCAGAAAAAAAAATCAGCATGAGTGAGTTTTGCAGATGCACTGATGGTAGAGAACGTGCTAAAGGAATAATCCATTGGGTGGCAGGGAAGCCTCAGATACAATTATGTCTCTCCTTCCCCTTTCTCTGTGTCTCCTAGATCTGACTAACTTCTGCATTAACATTGGGAACAGCTTGGGCATACTTTGCATTTGCTGCCATTAAAGTAATCAGTCTGTCATCTAAACTCGCAAATGGATCAGGAGAGGAGGGGCAAGGAGGATGCACGACTGGAAAATTAATTTGCACAAGACTCTGAGCAACAAGAAAAGTTGCCTCAGAGCTGCTCATTAGCCAAGCTGATGACAAAGCAAAACTAAAAAGAAGGTAAGTTTTAAGGTAGCTTGCTTTCTAACCAAGGTATACAAACATCCATTTCCATCTGCCCAGGATGAGCAACTTTGCATGAATTAGGCTCATGTGCACCATATGTCTATTTATTTCCATCTTTATCCCCTTTGCAAAGCTGTTTGAAGACAGCATGCCAAGTTAGTCTTTTAGAGGTTCAGCAAGATCAGTGTCTGGAACAAAAAAGCAACAAACCAAAAAACACTCCCAACAATCCTCCTAAAACAAAATAAAAATAAAACCCCTGCCTAATCACTTTCACAAGAGAATTAGCATAATTTGTCTCCACTTTAGATACATCTACTGACAAATATAATAGCTACAGCAAAGCAATAGGTAATTAATAGCTGATATTCACTTTAACTGAGCTTAAACAACAGTTAGAAAGCCATCAATCACCACCAGACATAGGGATATAAACCATAAAGAGAAGGGCTGGGTAAACCAGGTCTCTTAGTCCTAAGCGTGCAGGCCTGAAGGGAAGAACAGCTGTTTCTAAGCTATTCACGATAATGTGTGTCTGCTCTTTTCTTGAAGATTTCTGTTCCTAGCTGGCATTGGGCATAGGGACTACAAACTAGTCTTGTAACCAGAACAGTTGTTAGGAGGGAGCTTTTAGGCATCTAACCGAAAGTTAAACAGAGAAAAAAAATAAGCCCTTTGTAGTTAATTTATGCACACTCGAGATATGTCACACCTGCACCTTCTGGGAAGTGACAACTTTTGTTACTAATGAAATGGAAGAATCCATGCTGGAAAGCCTCCTCGGAATGTGCTTTTGGGAGCTCATGGATAAAAAAAAGAAAAGAAGGTGATGCAATGATTTGAAAGTGAAGTGTCCTCAGGGAGTTGGGATCTGATCCTTTACAAGTTTAAATGTGAGCTTTGTACCATGAGAAAAAACGAGCTGGAAGCAGAGACCGCCTAGCTACTTAGAAAGCAGATATCCATGAGTAATATTTAGATTCTGCTTTTTATTGCCTTATCTTCATGAAAAGCTCCCTAATACATTTTAATTTTGGGAGAAAAACATTAGTAATTGATTTCATTCACTGCTGAAGGGCAGAATTATATGACTAAAAGTTCACAAAAAATTCTAAACATCTGTATTCTGATGTATGTACTTCACTCAGTATTTGTTTATACAACTGCATCCATTCCATGGAATTTACTCTACATTTTTGTGATAACCCTGATATATACCAGCTGATTAAAATCACTCTGCCAGCTGACAGAGAGAATTGCTTCAAATAATCCATATAAATGATGTGATGGTTTACAAAAATCAGGTGTCTTCAGTGATTGCCCTGGAGGCCACAGGGTTCTCAATGTTAGAAATGGCTGAATATCACAACCTGCGTTTGTAGTAGACAAGGTCAAACATGGCCAGTCAGTTGGCAACATAACAGACTCTTAATTAATCTTTGTTGATGATGTTCAACAACAGCAAGTGTAGAGTCCTGCACTTGGAAATGAACCCCGTGCACCAGCACAGGCTGGGGGCTGGCCTGCTGGGGAGCAGCTCTGCGGAGAAGGACCTGGGAGTGCTGGGGGACAGCAGGGTCACCATGAGCCAGCAATGTGCCCTTGGGGTCCAGAAGGCCAATGGCATCCTAGGGTGCATTAATAAGAGTGTGGCCAGCAGGTTGAGGCAGGTGATCCTCCCCCTCTGCTCTGCCCTGGGAAGGGAAAATCTGGAGTACTGTGTCTAGTTCTGGGCTCACCAGTTCAAGAGAGACAGGGAACTACTGGAGAGAGTCCAGC
>VZSC01018654.1:0-25662 GCA_013398225.1 Steatornis caripensis
TTCCCCTTTTTCTGTCAGTGGGAACTTCACCAGACCACCGTGACGTCTCAAAAATGATGGGTAGTGGTTTAGCAACTTCACCCTCCAGTTCCCTCAGGACCTATGGATGCATCTCATCAGGTCTCAGGGACTTGTGCACCTTCAGGTTCCTTAGATGGTCTCTAACCTGATCTTCTCCTACAGTGGGTGGTTCTTCATTCTCCCAGTCTCTGCCTTTGCTGTCTGCAACTTAGACAGTGTGACTTGAGCACTTGCTGGTGAAGACTGAGGCAAAAAGTTGTGAGTACCTCAGCATTCTCCATATTTCAGGTAACCAGGTCTCCTGTTTCCTTCTGGAGAGGGCCCATATTTCCCCTAATTTTCCTTTTATCACTGACATATCATTAGACATTCAGATTTACAAAGGGACATAAATCATCTTGTCCTTCCAGTGTCTATATATGGCTCACTCCTAAGAATATATTTATTGGCTATTTATAAATGTTTCAGACTGCATTTTCACCATTTCTCTCGGGAGACTGTCTCACAATTTGGACTGTTAAGAACTTACCTTCTCAGTGCCTCTGACAGGCAAATATTTAGCTAATCTGGCTGTAATGATCTAATATATTCCCACTCCCATGAATCTGCTCAGTTCCTCTGTTGGAGGGTCCTTTCTTCAGAGTAAAACAGCAGAGCAGAGTGTGTCCGTCCATTTGGTTGTGGCCCAGTACGTGGTCAGCAGTGCTTCCACACCCACCTAGGCAGGTCCTCTGACCACAAGGCTAACACGCAAACAAAGCCACCTCTCCTTCTCTGGTAGGTGTCTTTGCTTAGAAGAGCCAATGTCTTGTACTGCTTGTGGACTGAAATGCTGAATGAGTGGGACTAAATTAGACATGCTGCTGGGACCAGTATTTTATACTGGCAGGCAACTATCTGCTCTGGGTGTAGGAACTCTGTAGGGACACTGATTGACCCAGCTCTTTTTTCTGACCATGTCAAGGGGATGTGTAACTCTTTCTTGTGGCTTTCCTAATCACCCTACAGATGCCAGGCACTTCTGTTTGTTAGATGCTCATTGGAAGAATCAAGTGCCCAAAGCATGCTACCCTTTTTCAGCCTGTTAGCCTTTCCTTGACATTATCCTTTTCCAATCTATCTCAGTACATTTTATCCCTAAACTCAACCAACATATAAGTAAGGAAAAACTGCATTAGGAACTCGACATGAAACAGGGGCACAAGAGCATCAAGACCTTTACTGTTCATACCAAGAATAAACATCTCAAGAAGTCGCTGATTCTGTCCTGTTCACCCAGCCAGCTTTCTAGACTCCCTGAGATCAGCAGTCCAGAGGCTTGTTATGACAAAACTGTTGAGGTTAAATTTTACATTTGAATGTGACTAGCCTTCCTCGGGGAACTAGAAAAAGTCTGATGATGGCCTAATTTTCTGTTTTGGGAGAGTCAACTAGCTTTCCACAGGAGAGAACACTGTAAGTAAAGAGAGCAAATTCATAGTACAGGACTCATGAATCAGCCAGACAAGGTCAGGCTCAGGCCCTCCGTCCATGGATGGTGGGACTAAGCTCCTTCTTTGCCCTGACTTGAGTCACACCCAAGGCAGGTCAAGATAAGGGGCTGTCCTCAAAGTAGGAAGGATAGAAACACAAGCAAAAACACACACAGCATTACACAGAAAACATCTGAGGCTACAGCAGGCTACCTAGAGTGGTATTCAGTTGGGTTTTTAATATGTCCAGGGATGGAGACTCCACAACCTGTCTCAGAAATCTGTTCTACTGTTTCATCACCTGAAGAATAAAAAAAAATTCTAAAATTAGAATGGAATTTCCTGTAATTTGTGCCTATTGTCTCTTGTCCCTGCTCTGGGCACCACTGAGAAGTCTGGCTCCCCTTTCTTACAGCCAACCCTCATCAAGTATTTATAAACACTGATGAGATCCTCCTGAGCCATCTCTTCTCCAGCCTGAACAGCCCCAGTTCTCTCAGCCTCTCCTCATATGGCACATGCTCCTGTCCTTTAATGATCTTAAACCTTAACTCACTTCAGTATATGCCTCCCTTGTACTGGGTCTCACCAGTGCTAAGCAGAGAGGAAGGATCACCTCCCTGAGAGTGCTGGCAACGCTCTGCCTAATGCAGCCCAGGATAGCTCGCTCTTTGCCATAAGGGCACTCTGCAGGCTTGCGGTCAACTTGGCGTCCATCAGGACTCTCAGAGCCCTTTACTGCCAAGACACCTCCCAGCCAGTTGGCCCCCAGCATGTGTAGTGCATGGGGTTATTTCTCTCCAAGGACTGCAAGACACGGCATTTTCCTTTGCTGAACCGTGTGAGATACTGTTGGCCCAACTCTCTGGCCTTTTCAGGTTCTTCTGAATGCCAGCACAATCCACTGGTGATTCAGACGCTCTTCCCAGTTTTATATTATCTGCAAACTTGTGTGGCTATAATCTGTTCATCTGTTTGGGTCATTAATGAAGACATTAAACACATAGGTTCCAGTGTCTATGCCTGGAGGACATCGGAAGTGACTTTGTGCCACCAATCAGAACCTTTCGAGTTCAGCAGTTCTGTCAGTTTTCAGTTCACATCACTCTCCATTTATCTACCCAATGCTTCGCCAGTTTGTCAATGAGGATGTTGTGGAAGACAGCATTGGAAGCCTTAATAAATGCACAATCAGCATCCACTGTTCTCCCTTCATCCAACAAGCCAGAGATTATATCACAGAAGGCTGTTAGGCTGGTCAAGCAGCATTTAGCCTTTACAAATCCATGCTGAATACTCCTGATAAGTTTCTTGTCCTTCACATGTTTGAAAATGGCCTCCACAATTATAGCCTCCAACACTTTCCCAGGGATCAAGGTGAGGCTGACCACACTGCAGTTCCCTGGATCCTCCTCCTTGCCCGTCTTGGAGATGGGAGTAACATTTGCTTCTTCCCAGGCCTCAGCAACCTCTCCCACGTGCCACGACCTTTCAGAGATAATCAAGAGTGGTCTCACAATGACATCAGCCAGCCCCTTCAGCACCCATGGGTGCCTCCCATCAGGCCCCATGGACTTTGTTGAAGTGTTCCCCGACCTCATCCTCCTCCGCCAAGGGAAAGTCTTCCTTGCTCCAGACCTCTGCTCTCAGAGGCCTGGCATTCCTGAAGGCTGGATTTCACAGTTAAGGCAGAGAAGATGACATTGAGTACTTTGGGCTTTTCCACGTCCTTTGTCACCAGGACCCCTACTGCACTTAGCAGTGCATGCACATTTCCCCATGCCTTTCTTTTGCTGCTGATAGACCTGTAGAAGCCCTTTGTGCTGCCCTTTGCGTGCCCCTCACCTGATTCAGCTCCAGGTGGGCCTTGGCTTTCCTGCCCCCATCCCTATACAATCAGTGTCTCTATATTCCTCCTGGGCCTCCTGTTCCTGCTTCCACCTCCTCTATGCTTCTTTTTGTTGCTTTGGGCTTTTCTTAGGAGCCCCTTGCTCACCGATGCTGGCCTCCTGCTGCCTTTTCTTGATTTAGTTGGGATGAATAATCCTTGATCTTGGAGCAGGTGAGTTTTTAATATCAACCAGCTCATAAACCCTTTGTTCTAAAGATCCATATCCCAGAGGACAAGGACCATTTCACATGCTTGTTTTGTGATGCTAGATCACAGCTGCCATGCAGCAGCAGGGTTTATATGAAGGGTAAAAGTCCCCTTATCATGTGTAGCAATCTGCCTGCTCAACATATTTCACATTAGACTGACTGACCAGATGATGAAAGCCTCTCTGCTTTTGCACAGGAATCTGAATTCTCCAGGATGAGTCTGACTTGCTGTATGTGTGTTGATTGCACAGTTACACTGAATCCGATGGCTTTTGCACCTACCTTCCTAATATAAAGTTCAGGTAACAATTAGAAAGTTAACAGTTAGAAGTTGGCAGCCACTGACACAATCTGGGAACATTTGTCTTATGTCTGATACTGAATTTTTCTACTCCTTGTTAAGATAAAGCTAGACAATAATTTAATTTTTATCCCATGTTTGGTATACAATACAAAATATCATCTGAAGTATGACAGAATTTGACCAGCAGCTTGACTTCATTTCAGCTAATTTAATTTGTAGTTCACATTTGCCTGAAGCGCTCCCATTCCTCAAGGATGCTGTGCACTACATCTCCCTTCTCTTCATGGCTCAGTCTCAACAAGTTGAACATCTCATGACACACCAGGACCACCAGTCTGCCACAATGCTGTCTAAGCTGAACCTGCAAAGATTTAGCAGTGTGTCACAGAAAATGTGGTCTGGTTGAAGAAGCCAGCTCAGAGGTTCAGTATGTCACGTATGGAAAAGTGACAATCAGAATCTCTTTGCCAAAGATTGTATGATGTCCTGTTCTATTTGCTTGTAATTTCAAGCAACACAGTTAGTGCATTGCTCACCTTATTAATCTTACTTTGTGGAATTGCTTTTGGCTAGATGAAATTTTGGGGGATGGGGAGAAATAGGAATGCATTCTCATTATTATGAGCTCTAAGAGGAAGTAACAGAAAATACTAAGTAAGAAAAAACTGACAGAAGAAAGAGCATATATCACATTGTGCTAACAGTCAAGCATCCCTTTGAAATCTTTTTGTCTTGAAAATGCCAAAGGGTTAGTTATATGCTTTTGGAAAATGTTTTAAGCCTGATCTTACAAGCTGTCAAACTGGGCAGCTTTCCTGTGCCAACACAACATCACACGGGTCACACACTCCAGCGGTGAAATCTCCAGCTTTAGAAGTATTCACAGACAAGACCCTGAGCAATCTGATCTGACTCTGAAGTTGACCCTGTTTTGAGCGTGAAGTTGGTCTAGATGGCCTCCAGACATCCCTTCCAACCTAATTACTCTATGGTTCTCTATGCTGCTCTTGCTAGAGGAACCTTGAGATTTCAGCAATGTGTTATTATTACGTGTGTACGTGGCCATGCTTTTTAAAATTATGATCTCCTCACACTACTCAGCTGAAGAAAGGTAGGCATCTCTTATGTCAGTGTCACAGTGGCATCCTTACTATGGAAATGGTGCTTCACAAATGCCAGCATTGTGGGTTTCCAATTTTAAGCTTCCAGTCTTCTCCACGTACATAAATCGAGGAATGAAAGTCATTCTTCCTATATTTACCAGTCTCTAGAAATATGACACTTCGGAAAGTGCAGACAACTGTCTGGTTTCATCCAATGTGTGTAAAATGAATGATAATGCTACAAAAGAATTGATGGCTCATTGGCTGTATGTCTACTCCTGCAGCTGCTGAAGATGAATGGAAATTTTTCAACACTAAACTAAGACATATAAAGTACTGATAAGTACTTACTTGCTGAAAGACGCTGATTTGAATCTCTAGATCCGGTACTTCTTGGAGATGTTTATTCACAGAAATAATTAACCAATAAAACAAATAATCTACTGCAGCAAACAGAAGCCAGATGCAAAGATGAATAATTATAGGGAGAAAAAAATACTGCATGTTTTTTCTGTCCTTCCTTGTGAGGCAGAAAGATGGGATTGTCACATAATCTTTTCTTTCTTTTCTGTTAAGTGGAAGAAGACAGGGTCTTTGCTGTTGCTTTTGGTGTTCATCAAATGCGATGAACTGTTTTGTGATATATGTATTCTTAAACTTGGCACTGTGAGGGCCCACAAATTTTTTTATAAAAAGGCCAGTTCCAAAAGAAGCCAGAAAAATCCCCACTACAGGCAAAACTTTCTGGCCTATGTAGGGCAGTATAGTCAGCATAAAAGATATCTGGTTAGCAACTCTCTGGATTTCTTGCTTTGTGTCATTTAGCTCTTGCTTTAATGCATCATCTGAAATTGAATATGATGGCGTGAATTCATGCCTTAGGAACACTATATATTTAGATAGTTCCGTGGAAAGCTTGGCTGCCTCATAAATCCATTTCACTGCCTCAACATAATATTTTATCAAGGCAAATTGCTCGTACTCTAAATGACAGGTTATACTGTCTGCCAGAACCTTTAGATTGTGAAAAATATTTTGGATGTTGCCGGCCACCACAACACCTGTGCCAGCAGTAATAAGAGCATTTCTTCCATTTTGCAGTCCACAAGAAAGAAGAAACAGGACACTAAAACAGCGCAAGTGCTTGAAACATGAGAGCGCGATAGAAAGCAAGATCCAGATGAATCCAGAAATCAGTAAGGGACCCAAAGGGTGGTGTGCCAGGGAGAAGTGCATGCCAAGGAATAAGAGAAAGCTTGAGAGGAAGCCAACTGCAGAGCAAGCTGCAAAAAGCTGCATCAGATATTTCCAGCCAGGCTTCCTTTCGGATATAAATATTCCCCATGCTTTCTGGGTTATCGAGGCAAATGTTCGCATTTTCTTCTGATTGTTGCTGACACTGTGATGCCTCAAACTGAAAGGAAAGGAAAACAGAAATACTGTTGAGTTATACGGTCACTCTACTGATAATGATGCAATTTTAACTGGCCGGTCAGTTCTTCACATTGCAAAAAATGCAGGACTGACTCATGTGGAATGACTCTAAAAGATATTCTAACTTTTTGTAAAAGTATTTTTGTCCTTTTACGTTTTGTACACTTTGATTTCTCATTTGCTATATAGACACAGAAGTTCATATGTACATATGTGTGTGTGTGTGTGTATGTACGAGAGGGTCGCAAGCCTCCTGTAGCACCCAGCGCTTCCCTGCAGATGCCAGCGTTACCTTACAGGGGCACCAGGAAGGGAAAGAGGGGAGCACGGAAACTTCTCATCAGTACCCCGACGCAGGGGAGCACGGCTCGACCTGTGGGGAGCAGCCAGAGCAGCTGCCAGGGAGGGAGGAACGGGTGGAGCAGCATGTGCACGCTCCAGGGATGGGGAACGAAACTCTCCTTTTTCAGCTGGAGGTAGGTCAGTATAGAGGGAAGAAAGTGTGTCTCAGAGGTATCGTTCCTTCTTCGGGTCTCTCCTGGGATAGCACAGCTACAAAGTGGTCCATACACACTTCTAACCATAATTGCTTGTACTTGTCACCATCTCTCCTGCCTACCAGCATGCCCCTACTGTAAATTAGAGCATATTTCTCTGAGATTCAATTCAGTTTGATGGGAGACAGTTCAGTGCTCACATCTTTACTTCTTTTACAATATAATATTTATAGTGCAATTTCTCCAAAGATGCAAGATCAATTTATATGCATATTAGCCTTTTAACATACTAGAAAAAATGAGATACTAATTAAGTAAAATAAACTGTTGCAATTTTGTGTTATAATAGGGAACAGTTGTCTTCACAGATACGTCCTGAAGATATTACTTTGTCTTTTGCTTAGCTTGACCACAGCAGGTAGCCAGGAACTAAACTATTATTTTGTACACATACTGTATTTTACCAGCATTTGACTTTATGAATTCTGCTAGCATTCACTGCACATTTTCCCCTTCCTCTCATTGTAATTAGTTACTATTTATGTCATTACCAGCTTTTCATGCAGCAGGAGCTGCAGGTGACTGGAGCAGAAGTCTGACCCCAGCTGGGACCTTCTTGGACTGCTGTGCTTGGTGTGCTGCTTTTCCTTGCCTCACTTGAGCCTGATCCTTTCTAGTACTGAGGACTATCCTGAAAGATGCTGAGTGGTTTGGGGGCTTAACTGCTTCAGCAGGGATTAACAGTGGGCAATAGCTCTCCAGTTGGGCTCAAGTCCTGGCACTATCACTCTGCTTGGGAAGGCTGAGGAAATTGCTTCCCTCCAGGGCCTCAGTGAACTCAGCTGTAAGCAGAGCATAACAGCAATTAGCAGCTCCTTCACAGGACTGAAATTAGTTAATTAACGTCCCTCAAGTATGTAGAAGTCGCCATGCGTTTGGAAAACGGTGCAGGCGAAATGGGGAGGTGAGGTAGCGCACAAGCCACCAGACTCCAGCTTTGCCATGAGCAGAGCTGTCTTCTGCTTATGTGGATGGTCTGCTTTGCCCTTTTCCTATGGAACTAAAAATTAACAAGGCATTTTTAGGAAACATAATTAAAAATACAGCGTTCATAATCCTGGAGTCAAGCAGAACCAGACCTAACAGCCAGCAAACCCTGCCAGCAAATCCTGAACTTGCTAGATCAGACCCTTAAACAGTATGTGCCGTCACATCTTTGTAGATCTAAGAAAAATTGCCCCGTACAGTGACTAGATCTGTAATTCTGTTCTTTGTTTAAAAGCCATAAAAAATCAAATGAAAAAAAGCTAGTATTTTTGTAATATTATGCAAAAACATTTGTGTGAGAAAATAATGCATTATGAGTTTTCTTGTGCAGTGCTGATTTCACAACTGTTCTCAAGCGTAGTTTCTGCACGGTTTTGTATGTTTGTGTGTGTGGGTATGGTGTATTCCTTTAATGTTTATGAGCATTCGGTAAATGGCTGCAATATGTGGCTGGGCGTTTGGCATGACTGCATTTAAGAATTGGAGAGAGAGTCAAGAACGAAGCCTTAGAACTAACAAAAGCTGTACTTCTGGACCAGGAGGCTGGAGACTTGCAAAACATGAACAGAACTTGAAAATAATCAAAAAGTCTCCTTTACTGGGCAGATTCAATGCTGTTATGCGAGATCACTGCACTGTTCAGCACACGTGTGGCAGGTTTATCCCTAACTTGCATGAACCTGGAGATTCAAGGCAGCAAAGGCACCACAAGGAGCCACTGAATTTTGGAGCCTGTGGCACAGATGCTCAGGTGTCTCTGCGTGGTCACTGAAGGTTGGGAAGGGAGCGTTCCCATTCCCTGCAGAGCCCGTCTCTGAGCTCAGCCACCGCTGGGGTCAGAGTCAGGCTCACAACATACATCTCTGTGGCTTGTCTGACATGTCTGTTTTCTCCCATAAGACATCAGCAACACACATAGATATTCAGCGCAGGAGAGTCATGCAAAGGATGGAAACTCTAAACTTAAAAAAAATGTGTAGGCTGAAAATTCTTGTATCAGCAGGCGCCTAAACAGCTGTGAATGTTTGGGGAGGGAAAATAACACTCTGGCTCAGAGGCAGAAATAAATATTTGGGTCAACTAAAGAGGCTAATTCAGTGCTTAAAGAAATAGTAAACCTTGAGAGCTTTCTGGAATTATTCCCTTTGAAAACATAAATCACAAAATCTCTCCTGAAGCTGCGAGGCGCAGATATGAATTCTAACAGGGGGTGGACAGGAACAAAACCTTAATTTCAACTGCAGTCCGAAGCAAAGTATTTTTTATTCTGTCCTGTAACATGAACTAAAGCTGGGGCTGCTACCATTATTTATATAGCATAAGGAAAGAATTATTCTTGGAAAGCAATTTCTTGCTCTTAAGTGCCTATTTCTTTCCACCATAGCTTCTCGTGATGCATACCACAGAGGGGAGCTCGAAAGTCTTGTGCTCTAGCTCTGCCTCTGAACCTGATTTTTCTGTAGGGTCCGAGGGAACCTCTCTATGCCTTAGTTTCCCTCTGTAGGAAATACTTAATCAGATCTGGAAGTGTGATTTTTATCTACCATATGGCATGCTGGCAGGAGTAATTATAAGAAAAAATTCTCAAAGGGACCCTCTCCAGCAATGAGTTTGGGCCATACTTCTTAAGGCTTGTGATGTACTGAAATTAATGCAGTATAATTAAGAGGTATTTTCTAGTTTCATTTTAAAATAAAAGAGGAAAGTTTTTAAGAGGTTTTTTAAGATCCTGCTTGTGATATTTCAGATATTGGCTGCAGTTTTTAAGTGAGCAGAGGATAAGTCATAGCATCAAGGGTCCCTAGAAAATGTCTTTCCAGCTCAGCCATGAGCCCTGTGCTAGAGCTATGTCGTTTTTATACAGCATGTGTTCACGCTGTGTATGATTTCTTCCCTGTCTGCTATGGGGACCCCTCCATATTCATTGTCCAAGAAGTTGTGGCAATCTTCACTAACAATTTGGTCCTGTCCTAGTTCCTTGCTCGCCCCGTATCTGATGATAGCTTGCTACAGTTGAACAGAACAGAACAGAACAGTACAGAATAGAATAGAATAGAATAGTTCAGTTGGAAGGGACACACAACGATCATCTTATCTAACTGCGATAGATTAAACTCCTTATATTTCCAGGGAGTATTTCTGAAACCTTCTCTACCCAGGCTACTGCTTGCTTAGAGTTGATCAGCAGGCCTACATTTCTATTATATGGATTAGCCACCCATGCAAACTCTTTGCCAATGTTTAATGTAATGGAAGAAGCAGATATCTCCTAAAAAATTATAGGGAGAAAAAGAATGGGACTTACTAAATAATTAGCTTTTTTAATAGACACACAGCTGATTTGGCAAAGCATGAGACAGATCTTTAAGATAATTTCTGTTTTGACACAAACCTAACTCAGGCAAAGCCTGGGGACTACAAGTCCCGTTGAGTTAGGGCTGATTAGTACCACCCAGTTTTCGCACCCTCACACAAAGTCTGACACGACATTTCTCTGCACAGCACTGTTGTGTGAGCTGATCTCAGGAGGAGCACGGCAGTTGGGCAGGTCCTTTGCCCCGCACAGTACACAGCATCCTCATACATAAAAATAAAGTCTTTTTAAGAGAGACATTAATTTAAATGGGAAACTTATATCCCATTGATGCTAAAGCTTCAGCTACACAGTGATGTTTGCCTCATAAATCTTTGCCTCAAAAATTGGATTTTATACAGGAATTAAGGAAGAGAAAGCACACAATAAGAACATAAAACCAAATGTTTCCTTTTTTGGCAGTTTCAGCAGCCTTCTCTCCTAGCCGGGATCTGTTACATTGAAATGTAAGAGAATTACTTCCCTTTTTTGGATACTGTCAAAAATACAATGCTGAACTATGGCTTAGTAACAGGCGAAAATACAGGAGGGAGTCCCACATTATTTCCTTTGGTCAGCGCAGGGCATTCAGCAAAGAAATAAAAGCCCAATCAAAAATTAAGCAACGTTACTGTAACTGCCCCAGGGCTTCATTGAGACCCCTGTCATTTCTCATGTTCACATTATTTGCTTTTAACTGCAGGGGAAGGAGAATAAATGGTACTAAACACAACAAGCACAGGCGAGGACTAAAATACCTAATCAAATATGTGCACATTAAGAACTTGAAATACTAAACGACACAGCAATGCAAATAAAACAACGATTTATACACATGCAAAAACAAACAAACAAAAGTAAAAACTGATCAAGACCTCTTTTTCTTTATGTATTTAAGATATTTAACTCAGGAAAATTCTGAACCCTGCAAGATATTATGAGGTCTTTAGGATGCCACAAATTGGTTAAATACCATCTAATATCAGATGTCTACAGTGTAATGCCCATATTTGAGCCATCTGTCTTTACGTCAATGAGGAGAAAAGGGCAGTTACTCAGAGCCATACCTCACACTTGCTTATAGAAGTCCACCCTCGCATGAGGTGGATTGCATCCTGTGAGAGCTTTTTCTCTATCTATCTATCTCAGCTATGAAAAGAATCTGGATTGCTCAGAGCTATCCAAAGCCATGTGAGGTGAGCCTCTCCCTATGTTTCTCCATTGCAAGCACAGGTTATATTTGAGTGAGCTGGGCACTCAGAGCAGGACACAGAAAACACGTCGTGGGCAGCCATAGAAAATGGACAGCTGTGGAAGGAACACGGAACAAGAAATCAAATTTTCTCACCTATACCGCTGTAGGGCATGTTACGTTTGGAAGCTCTGATGCAGCAGACCCACAGACATATTCTTCCCTTAAAGTGCAGGCAGAACTGGAGGCATAGTTTGGAAAACCAAAATGGGAGTTTGCCTATTGACAAAAACAACTCTGCAAAATACAGAAAATTCCAGTATGAGAGATGGTAGGGAACATGAGAGGTTACGTAGTCCCTTCTCCTATATATATATCACTATATATAGTTTCCAGAGAGCTGAGGACTGAATTGTTTCATGAACTTTAGGAACAGACCCTCCAATCAGTAAGGTGACAACAATTAACTTAAAGCAAGTCCTTTTACCTTAGAACAGATAACTCAGTCCATGATTACTATCTGCAGTTCCTTGATGTAAACCCTAAAATGTTACTTACAGGCCTTCCTGTAAAACACATGAAGGATCTTCACAGTGCTGTGTGCTTCTTGATTTTGGTGAGGAACTGAGATGGGCACTAGTAAAAAATTTCTCATGAGTAATTGTTTCCTATACCCTCCCTCAATGAGTCAGACACACTACAATTTTGAAATTATTTTGGTTTTGACAAAGGTTCATAAGGAAGTAACTTATGCACAAGAACAAAATAATATATAATTTGCAAGTGCCACTTTCCAGCTTTTTTTTTTCTGGCAGAGTAATAGCTATTAGCAAATGACTACTGGGCCCAGATTTCAAAGACTTAATTTTGTGTTGAATAATGCCTTAGGTCTGAACATCTAAGCTATTTTGGTGCTTCCATTGAAACTAGCAGCAACTGAGTGCCCAAATAACTTTGAAGCTCTAATCATTTTTACCCTACAAATGTTCCTGCAGAGATCTTTGTGTTCTAGACAATCTGTCAGAATATGGCCCTTAGAATCATACCCACCTTAAATATCCAACAAAGACATTCGAATTATTTACAACAAGTCCTTGGTTAATAAAGATATTCTATATACGGGAGAGTAGAGTTGTTATTCAGAGGAATTTTGACAGACTGGAGAAATGGATTGACAAGAATCTCATAAAGTTCACCAGAAGAAAATGCAACATCCTCCCCCTCTGGAGGAATAACCCCAGGCACCAGTACAGGATGGAGCTGACTGGCTGGGAAGTAGATCTGCTGAAAAATATCTGGATCTGTTTGTGAAAAACAAGTTGAACATAAGCCAGCAATGCACCCTCATGGCAAAAAAGGCCAATGGCATACTGAGTTTGTTAGCAAGAGTCTTGCCCACAAGTCAGGGGGAGTGATTCTTGCCCTCGACTCAGCACTGGTGAGACCATACGTAGAGTGCTGTGTCCCGCAAACAAATCCCAGTACCACAGCGCAACATGATCTAGCTGGACCTGCTTTGAGCGGGGAATTGAACTAGATGGCTTCCAGGAGTCCCTTCTAACCTAAATTAGTTTAGTCTTCACCACATGCCTTACTAGTCAAGACTGAGATATCAAATCCATTTAAACTTGCTTCTGATCTCTACTGACACAATATCATGTATCTGTGTTGTATTCATATTCTACATTTGCTCTGGATAAGTTTAATGAATACTACACACCTATCAAAAGTAAAATATTCTACCTCAGTAATAAAAAAAATCCACAACAAAATATTGCTTCTTTAGTAGCTTTGAGGTCCTTAAGAAAGGGTGAAACCAGTCTGTCTTCCAGGAGTTTACCTGCATAAAGGACTACAGAGTAATTTAGGAATTGCTGTTGGCATCTTAAACACCCTACAGCTTTTGCAACTTGAACAAGCAGTCATATGATCTCTTATTTTTACAAGACAGTAGTTTTCCTGCAGAGAAATGAAAAGTTAATTTAGTGGATGTGGCAAACAGATTTGCTTCTTGTTCATGGTACTGAGAAAAAAATGGTAAGAAGTGCTAATTTGTGTTCAAAGATGAAAAGAGTTGAAAATCTGAGAGAGATTTCATTATCACAGTAATAACTTTGGCACTTAAAATTTTACTTTAAATAAACTATTGGTTTCTGCAGACGCTAGAGTTTGTATGCATATTTGTGTGTAGGGGAGAGAAAGCAGATAATTCTGGACACTTATTGTCTCCACTTGAAATGGGTCACATGGATCCTATCCGTTATTGGGTTGATCCATTGAACCAGTGGGTCCTTTCATTCAGTTGTCATCAGGGCAAGCTGATAAAGAGAACTACAGATTTACTTTCAAGGAAATCAAAGGCTGATACACTGCTTTACAAGGACAAAAGCAAGAGAAAGAGTGAGAGGAGTCTTACACGCAATCTACTAAGCGCCTGTGATATCTTTCCGGTAACATACTCCACACACCTTCTCTTACAGCCACTTTCAGAACTAACTTGCAGTTACAGTTTTACTGTTTATGTTTAAACTTCCAGATCCATTTTTGGAATAAAACGTACACATTGCTTTTCTCAGAAATTTCATGGGTGGTTAGGTCCTTTACAGAGATACTACCTACTACACTGAAGGAATTCTAAATTGGAGATTGACCCTCATTTAGAGTATGATTTCAAAGATCAAGAGCTGCACACCAGGCTCAGTTCTGTCCTTTGTCTCTTTGTAGAGTCCAGTCCAATCAGCTACTGAAGTGCTGGCATATGCATAATCTATTTGCCCTTGGTTGAAATGTCCCTGCATGTAAATACCAGACAGCTAATTTTGCAGCAGGTACTGATAGCACTGAAGTAGCAGGTCTCACTGGCTCACGGTATGCACAGGTTTCTCCTCCACAGAGCAGCCATACCCCTGCTGTTTCAAAAGCAACTATTGAAGAAGTTCAGAAAGCTGGCAGGCAGCAAGATGAACATAGCATAATGTTCATAGCGTCTAAATTATGCATAATGTAAGGGTATAATTAGATAAAATGGACCATCTATATCTGGAGAAAGGCTCTGTTCATTATAGGACAAATGAATGAAATGATCTTTTAGGAGAGCATATCCTTCATGATACTATATAGGGGAAAATTCTGTCAAGTGTTCCAGGTACGTGCATATTAAGTCAGATCAAGTCTCCATTGAGAGCAGCATCTGAGCCCTGATAGCAGCATATAGAAGACGTTAACAGAATCACAGAACGGTGATTCTGTACCATCTGGACATGGCCTATGTCACCCTGCTTGAGTGTGGGGAGGGTTGGACCAGATGACCTCCAGACATCCCTTCCAATCTCAACCATTCTATGATTCTGTGAGAGCTGAGATTCCTGTTCGTCCATTTCTCCAGCCTCCTAGTCCACTCCAAATGGCAGCACAACCATCTGGTGTATCAGGCACTCCTCTCAGTTTAGTATCATCTGCAAACTTGCTGAGGGGCATTCTTCTTAGGTCATTATTGAAGATTTTACACAGTATTTGCCCCAGAATCAACCCCTGGGACACACTTTGTCTAGCTGGACTTTGTGTTGCTGATCAAAATTCCCTGAGCCCAGCAGTTCAGCCAGTTTTCAGTCCACCTCATTGCCCATTTTTCTAACCCAGGCTTTGTCAGATGGTCTATCAGGATGTTATGGGAGACAGTGTTGAATGCTGTTCTGAAGTTGAGGTAAATGGGATCCACTGCTCTTCCGTCATCCACCAAGTCAGTCACCTCATTGTAGGCTCTCAGATTGGGTAAGCATGACTTCCTCCTTGTAAATCTATGTTGAATAATCACTGCAAATGGATTACAGTATTAGTTGCTCTATCACATTTTATATGCCTCCCTTGTACTGGGTCTCACCAGTGCTAAGCAGAGAGGAAGGATCACCTCCCTGAGAGTGCTGGCAACGCTCTGCCTAATGCAGCCCAGGATAGCTCGCTCTTTGCCATAAGGGCACTCTGCAGGCTTGCGGTCAACTTGGCGTCCATCAGGACTCTCAGAGCCCTTTACTGCCAAGACACCTCCCAGCCAGTTGGCCCCCAGCATGTGTAGTGCATGGGGTTATTTCTCTCCAAGGACTGCAAGACACGGCATTTTCCTTTGCTGAACCGTGTGAGATACTGTTGGCCCAACTCTCTGGCCTTTTCAGGTTCTTCTGAATGCCAGCACAATCCACTGGTGATTCAGACGCTCTTCCCAGTTTTATATTATCTGCAAACTTGTGTGGCTATAATCTGTTCATCTGTTTGGGTCATTAATGAAGACATTAAACACATAGGTTCCAGTGTCTATGCCTGGAGGACATCGGAAGTGACTTTGTGCCACCAATCAGAACCTTTCGAGTTCAGCAGTTCTGTCAGTTTTCAGTTCACATCACTCTCCATTTATCTACCCAATGCTTCGCCAGTTTGTCAATGAGGATGTTGTGGAAGACAGCATTGGAAGCCTTAATAAATGCACAATCAGCATCCACTGTTCTCCCTTCATCCAACAAGCCAGAGATTATATCACAGAAGGCTGTTAGGCTGGTCAAGCAGCATTTAGCCTTTACAAATCCATGCTGAATACTCCTGATAAGTTTCTTGTCCTTCACATGTTTGAAAATGGCCTCCACAATTATAGCCTCCAACACTTTCCCAGGGATCAAGGTGAGGCTGACCACACTGCAGTTCCCTGGATCCTCCTCCTTGCCCGTCTTGGAGATGGGAGTAACATTTGCTTCTTCCCAGGCCTCAGCAACCTCTCCCACGTGCCACGACCTTTCAGAGATAATCAAGAGTGGTCTCACAATGACATCAGCCAGCCCCTTCAGCACCCATGGGTGCCTCCCATCAGGCCCCATGGACTTTGTTGAAGTGTTCCCCGACCTCATCCTCCTCCGCCAAGGGAAAGTCTTCCTTGCTCCAGACCTCTGCTCTCAGAGGCCTGGCATTCCTGAAGGCTGGATTTCACAGTTAAGGCAGAGAAGATGACATTGAGTACTTTGGGCTTTTCCACGTCCTTTGTCACCAGGACCCCTACTGCACTTAGCAGTGCATGCACATTTCCCCATGCCTTTCTTTTGCTGCTGATAGACCTGTAGAAGCCCTTTGTGCTGCCCTTTGCGTGCCCCTCACCTGATTCAGCTCCAGGTGGGCCTTGGCTTTCCTGCCCCCATCCCTATACAATCAGTGTCTCTATATTCCTCCTGGGCCTCCTGTTCCTGCTTCCACCTCCTCTATGCTTCTTTTTGTTACTTTGGGCTTTTCTTAGGAGCCCCTTGCTCACCGATGCTGGCCTCCTGCTGCCTTTTCTTGATTTAGTTGGGATTGAACTTGGAGCAAGTGAGTTTTGAATACTGACCAGCTCTCCTGGACCCCTCTTCTATGCTGCATCATATCCCATGGTACTCTTCTAAGATCTCTGATGGGACTTAAGTCTTTCTCAACATCTGCGAAGCATTCATTGCTAATTACTTTCTTCATCTGTGCATGCAGTCTAGAGAAGGCACTATTTTCTTTACCTGGGATGCTGTCTGTCTCTGAGTCATTTTTTATACGGTGAAATAAAATAGTTTATAGGCACAGGTTTTAATTCTTGGTAATGAAAATTTTGCGGCATTTCATAATCGCTTTGGTGCTCCCGGAAGAAAAAAGGCTCCCACAGCACCATTACAAGCAGTGGGAGTATGCAACAGGACTTTTCTTCCATTACCAACCAGTTACACCAGCCAGTTACAGCACTGAAAGTTTGTTTGTGATAACCCAAAATGCTGGCTAGGTCTGCAGCTTCTAGCCACAGAACTGGGCCCAAAGAGGAGGAAGGAAGGAAGGGATTTTTCCATCCCCTTGGGCTATATATGAGAAAGAAAGTAGTTTGTGGTCACCTGGGTGAAATAACTCTTTCCACACTTTAAGTTTTCAAGAACGAAGAGTTGTGGGCAGGCTTTACCCATACTCTCTAATTGGAATCAAGTTCTGGCAGTGCTCATAGCCTCTCCTAGAGAACCAAATAAACATGTAAAGTGCATACAGACAATGCAGAAATTGATCCTGCAGCCTGAAAAGTGTCCTGACATTTCAATTACCTAAGGCCGTAGCCCCTTTCAGTGATACAGCATGTTGTAAAGAGCCTCAGCCGGTCTTTCCCTACCCGTATGCTCCAACCAGGGACACCTCTCAGGTGTACTGGTGTCACTGGGGTTTTTTTGGCAGTTCTTTTAAAGCAGAATGTTTCAGCGACCCACTCACAGCACACCCTCACAAACTGTCGTGTCAGTACAATTGTCAGCCATGTGTTCTGGGACCAAGGTGGATGCTTGTTGGCTGGGGGTGGCCGAGACCACCAGGTCACGAACTACAGCACGAGCCTCTGTTGGGGGAATATTTTCTCTAGCTAACAGCAGCTGCTGGGGCTGCCTGGTTCCTGGACTTCCCTGCTGATGTTGTCCAGTACTGGCCACCACAAAAGGGGAGGAACTGACTGTTTACTAATCTGAACCACAGTACAGTGATTGCTGTTGTTTTTTTCTTCCTCTCTGTCTGCCAGTGCAGTACAGAAACCTCTGCTCTAAAAAAGTGAGAATTGTTTCAGAATTAGTGTATTTCTGACCTCTTTTCCCATTTTTCTTCTTAATCCCTGTAGAACGACTAGCAAAATTTGCTGGCACATAACAAGTATTAAAAATGTTACTGCTCAAGATCCTATTGTTCGTTAATGCATTTCAACTGATAACGATGCTCCGATTAACACAGTTTTGATAACACTGTTCTTCGACTATTGTAACAGGCAAGCTGGATGCATATTTCTTTCGGTTTGTCTTTAGGATGCTGAAGGTTGCTTCCTTTTGTGATACATCTGTGTGCTGCAAGAACAAAGCAGGTTCAAAGCTGTGAACACTGTGTCTCATTGAAGTCACTCAATATTCTGCTCTGCCTGCTTCTGCCTAAGGAGGATCAGCTAACAACTAATAGGCCTTCCTTGTGGATGGCTTCCAGAGAGCCAGGAAAGAAACAAAGATCAGTGTTTGTAAATATTTGTGCTCTTGGTTTTGAGTCATGGTTTTAATTACTGTTTCTGTTTTACTGCTACAGCAGAAATTTAGTTTAAAATAAGACAATTACATTTTCATTTCTAAATATCTGAGGAAATGAAATAATGACAGTAGATCATTACTCACAGTGAGCAGAGCTCCACCAGATGAGCAGTGTGTCTGGAGCCAGTGACACAACAGCTATGAGTTAATGGTTCTCAGAGTGAATCAGGATTGCAGAAATTCACTTTTGATAGGCTCCAGTGAAAAACCCGATCCAAATACGGCTGAGCTTGGGTAAAACTTGTATCTGATGCAGGTAGCTGAAGATAATCTTTGTATGATATAAAGGTAGTGTTTGAGTCACTATGAAAATACCAACTTGATGCTTGCTATAAAGAAGTATTCCTGTAAGTTGAGCTCGGGAATGTTCCTAACAGTCTCCAGGATAGCAGCTTATCAAGGAGGTTTTAGCTGAAAAATCATCATTGATGGCCACATAAATGCTCCTGACTTGGTCCCAGGAAAATGAGATCTTGATACCTCTCTATGAAGTCTTGATTGAGTGCCCGAAGACGGAATAAAGACACTGCTCAAGGCACAGATTTGTCACATCCTTCTTCTTTTAACGAAATTCGGGAATGCCTCTTTTCACTGTTGTAAGTTACTTTATTTTGTGTATGTTTCATAACCTCTTCTGTGTTGGAGATGTCACTCCCAACAAATTATGCGGCCAGCTACAGCTGCTACCTCCAACTGCAAAGAGAACAAGCATTTCAAATGAAATATAAAAATCAACGTTTAAAAAGCACTGGTAGCAGTTTCACAGTTATAATGAGGAGCTGCACCTGCATAACTAGCTCTACTAAAAAGGAGGATGCAGCCTTTGTGAGATTCAGGGTTCAGGGGTCTGTAATAACAACCTTACTTGGAAATAAATGCTTGCCGGGTCATGGCTGCAGGTGGGATTCCTGCCCTCCATTCCACAGCCTGAACTGTTGGGCAGATTCATGGACACATGCTTTTGGTCTGGAGCTTCCCCTGGCGCTGTCATGCACCTTATTTTGGACTCATGTGGGTCCTCAGCCTGAACATTCCTGCTGTCCTAAGAGTCATGTGCCCAGCTACTCATGCATTCCTGCTTTAACTTGTTTCAAAATCACGTGCCTTAGAAAAAAGTATATTATCAATAAACCTTAAAATAAATGGTATCACTTTGACACCGTTAGACTAACTAGAGATTGCACAAGATGTTGTTTCAGAAAGTCTGAGAGGGGAAGTAATCTCTGCTGAGCATAATGATGGGGGTGGGCTGGGGAGAGCAAGACAGGTTCTCAGGCTGAAGATGCTGTGTAAGCTCCTGCTTAGTTGAGGGACACCAGGAGATACTCACAAAGCACATTTTCCAGAATTGGGTTCCAGATAATTTTCATAAACTTAAAGTAAACCCCAAGCTATTAATACATTGATAACTGATTTTTCACTCCTTTTTTTTCCTTTGTGTTTTCATCCTATTATTCTCTCAATACCCTATCGTCTTTTTCACCAAAGCAAAAGATAGGATGGATGTAAGAATTGACTCTTTTAAATGATCTAAGGAAATGAAAAACAAATAGGATGCACCACAAAAATGTTTTGCCCCAGACAGTTACACTGCAATGAAATACCAAACTATTCCAATCTAATTTTTCTGTAATATATGCTATATTATAGCATATAGTGATAACTGAAGTCATTATTGCTCCAGTGAAGGCGTCTATACAGCAAAGACTGCCAAAGTCATAAAGGAAAAAGGTTATATGGAAAAAAGAGAAAAATGTAATAACAGCATTCATTGGACCATATCTTACTAAGAAATCTGATACATTACTAATAAATTCCTTACTGTATGCTATGAAAAGAATCAGTGAGATAAGGAAAGAAATAATGTAGTCAAGGAACAGCAACAGGATAGCAATCTTTGCTTAGAATAATCTAAGTAGAATCTATAATGGGTCTATCAAAGCATCTGGCAATGTTGCTATAAAATAGATCTGGCATTTCCAGCTTTACCTCTCAGTTACTTTGAAGTATAACTTTGCTAACTTGATTGAAACTTGCAATAAAATATTATTTTCCAGTCTTGGATGTTTGGGTTTTGTTAGTGACTAATAAGAAAGTTCCTTCTGACAAAAAGAAAAAAAAAAAAGAATTACCAAGTAAGGCAGCCTAAGGCTTACAAGACAATACTTGACACATTTCTTTCCAAAGTCTTTCCTTGTGTTGGCCAAAGACTGAATTCTCTGTCTTCTGTTTTCTGACTCTCACATGGTTTAGCTAAAGAAACGCTTATTTAAATTCAAAGAAAGGGGGGAGGAAGTGGTTGATGCAACAAAGCTAGTTCTTGTGCACAACGAATATATCATAATAAAACCAGTATAGAAACAGAGTGTTTTGAGGAAGAACCGGTAAAACAAAGGGGAAGTCACAGAATGAAACCCACAACGCATTATAAAACAAACCTCAACACATACGAGTTTCCAGAGTTATGGAAATAGTTAGAATTTCATTAGAAATTAATATGTAGTGTTTGTTACAGGTTCCCATCTGTCCTGTAACTTCACGGGACACGCTACCTTCCCAGACAGCCACAGCCTATGCCAGTTACAAAAATATTAACAATTCTCTAGCCCTTTAACAATTAACAGCATAGTCCGTCTCCTCAGAGGTATAAAACCAACAAAGGTTTGAGCCTGAACTACTTAGGAACTGAGAATATGCATGATCCAGCAGTTCCCCCAGCTAATTAAGGAAAAAAGCTGTAGTTTAATGCTTCCGCATGGATGTGGAAAGGGGTAGTGATGCCTTCATTTCAGCAAGAAGAAGAAAGACAAGAGAAAGATAGATCAGGGAAGGGAGGGATCAATGTGTATATGGTCTTAAAACTTAACCTTGACCCTCTCTGTGGCAATCCTCTGCAGGAAGGCTCTTGGGAGCCTCTGCAAGGAGGGGGACTCGCAAACAGCACCACCGTTAAAATGATGCTTCTGTGTCTGCCTCTGCGGGGCCCTGAGTTGCAGGACATCCAAGGGCACAGAGAGAAGACAATTATGAGAAGAGCTATCCTAGGAAGGACCCGCAATAAGAATGATGACAAAGTGAGATGGGACAGATACATATCAACCCATTATAGCTTCTGTAATGGATTTTTTTTTTTTTTTAGTTTAGTTGGTTTGTCTGACTGGAATCTATTAAATTATTCTTTATAGAAACAAGCAAAGAGAGACGGCATACATTCTACCAACTGGAAGTTGCAGCTTATGACAGTTCTGGTCAGAAGGAAGAATATAAGTATGGAGAAGTTAAATGCTATTTATCAATAATGTTACAACACTAGTAAAAAGTGAGCTCCCAGTGATAAAAAATAAAAGGGGGATGCTGCTTTTCTTCTGTCCTTCCTAGAGATGTTTTGACTCCAAAATTCACTAATAAAATCAGAGGATAAGCTGTATGACATTTTCAGAGAAATTTGGTGTAGTGCAAATTAAAAGAGAAAGTTTTTCTTACTGATGGTAGCAAACACAAGACAATACTACTAGTTGACTGCAAAGACAGAAAAACGGAACAAATTTTCTGTGGTTATATCATTTTTGGGATTTTAAACCAATTCATTATAAGTTTTGAAATAAGTCTAATACAACGATTGCAGCAATTAATTATGTAAGTTGTTACAGGTAAGCACTCTTAGCGTACATCTAATGGAGAGAAGTATAAAAAACAACACTAAACATTAAAGTATGTGATCTATAAGAAAAGGAGTTTCTATTCTAGAAGATTTACTTCCTTCTGCATTTCTATTGAAAGCAATATTCAGGCTTCCAGTATATTATTCTTTCTTCAGCAATTGCAACTTCAATTAGCACTTATCAACATTTGTCCTTTGTTAGGAAGAAAACAGCTAATCAGCCATTTCCTGCAATCAAGCAAGGATTGTGTTCAAGATGAGATAAGCCACTTTGGAACTACAAAACATTCCGTAAATATGGGAAAATATGGGGGAATATAGATTTTACGATCAGCCCACAGGTTGCAGCGTGGAAGATTTCACAGGTAATATAGGGCATTTGACAGAAAACAGGAGGGTGAGGAGGCTTTGAGGAAGACAACTTTCCAGCTGAAGTTAGCCAGCCAGAGCCTGAACTTTTCTCCAAGTACTTAAACCATACAGATTGTATGCCAGCACCAGGAAAATATGGTTTAAAACTGATTTAAACTGAGAGATTTATAGGAAAGGTAGCTGTCTTGAGGACACATTTGTGTTGAACTGTAATTACTAGTGGGCTGAATTACACTGTGCTGAAAGATCTTGATAATAGGCATGATGCTAATAAGGATTGCTTGGAGACACCAGCCAAACCTCCTGGAAGCAGAACAGGGAGAGAGCCTGAGGCTGGTTCCTCCCCTGTGAGGACCTGCAGCAGTGAAGAAGCACTTTGCAAAGAGAGCTAGCCTGGGATATGCTCAAAACCTGAAATGTACAATATATGTTAAAAGCTCTACCACATGATAATTAAAATCAGTAATTCTTGCTGAAAAACTTGCTCCTAGCTGACAAATGGCCTATTATGTACTTTTCAACGTTCCCAAAGAAAACACCAGTGCTGTGATACAATTACTGCATTTTCTTTCCTTCTGGCATGCTGTAAATGTTTGAGTCAATTGGATGGGAATAAAGGAAGATGCTCAATACACTGTAATTACTTTTCTTTTTCCTGATTTACCAGTTCTCAATGGGTCTTTTCCCCTCATCACAATTATACTGAAAGCTTTAGTTTTGTGGGGTTTTTTACCCTTTCTGTGGAGATTGTTTAAGTACTAACGAGGTGACTTATCTGTGAAAGGAAACGCAACCAAGTCTTCTCCGTAAAAGGCAGTTTCACTGAAGTTAGTAAGAAGATTTGCACGTTAGTTACCCGACTACTAGGTAGCAGTATAACTCAGATTAGGAAAGAAAAAAAAACTTGTCATACCTTTAGTCAAATTAATTTGCTACCATTTATTCAGAATATCAATGCCATGGAGAGTTTAATCTTGCCTGAATATCAATCAAGATATTGAAATCCATTATGCATTAACTCTTCATTTCCTGTAGCTTGCTAAATGTTCATTCTCTTTAAATACAGTTAGTTCATTTCACATTTTTTAATGGAGAGATTTTTCTTTTTTTTAATTGCCACAGCCCCAATGTCCCTACCAAGAGAAAAGGACTAGTTCTTTACATCAGTGGAATTTACAAAGGATGTAATTGGTTTGAGCCAATTGCTTTGTCATCTTTTAGGCAAAATTTTAGGGCATTTGTAACTGACCTTTTCCTACAGGTACAGTCCTACATCCAAGCAGAAAATCTAGTTTTCAATTAAGAGACATGATGTCTCATAGCCATACAAGCTATGTTAACACTTCTAATAAACCAATGATTCCTTGCTTTATGCAACCCAAACAAACCATAGATTCAGACAAAACAATAAAATACACCTTCCCGTGCCTCTGTGCTTCCCCACTCCTGAATATGCTTCAGGGTTTTATGTTTCTCCCAGAGAAGGTGACCCCATGTCACACACAAAGCATTTCCTTCAGATCATGGAACCTTTCATATCCTCTCACATCCTTCTCCCTTTCTAAAACATCCAGACTTCCTCTCTGTATACTCTATCCTCCATATCAAGATGAAGCCATGAACGAACCCCTTGGCAGGTTGTTGCTGCTGTCCCCACCAGACCTGCTGCTTAGCTACCAGCCAGGTGCTCTCTTGGTCTGGCCATGCTCTTGCCCACAGGTTTAAGCAGAATTGTTTTAGAGCTTCACAAACGTTTGTTGTTAGTCCTGTGTCACTGCTTTCAGGAATTTAAATCCAAGATGAAAGCAAAAACTTTGTAAATTTGGCTAGTCGAGTAATCAAAATAGCATTTGCAGTTCATGATCTCAGCTGGAAATATCACCATATATAGGATATATATCACAAAATTGCCACGCAGAGGTGGTGGTTGTATCCCTCAGCCTGGATACATTAGAAACTGACCGAAAATGGGCTTGTCTCGGTGTCCGTGTGACGTGATGCAGGCCAGATCCGCCATGGTGGACAGATTTCCTTGAACCCTGCCACAGGGTCAGAGCTGTTACATGCATCGCGGGACCGCCTGGCACTTCAGCTTCATCACAAAGGTTGCCCTCTCTGCCTTCAGCCAAAAGCCCAGCCAGCAGCACTCTTGCAGCTGGCTCTTGCAGCTGCTCTTGCAGCTCTAAGCTCTACCAGCTCCCTGCAGCTTCCCAGTACCAATCCAGTGCACCCAGTGCTCTCCTATGCTCCCCCTGCACAGCAGAAGAAGACATACTTGTTGGGATGGTAGCTGAACTGAGGAAACAAATGAACTACCTATTTTTAAAAACTTTCTGAGGAGTGGGAAGGAAGGGGAGCTTTAGCCTTGGCCACTAGCCCTGGTCCACTCTCATGCCATGTTAATTGACCTACATAGTTCCCTCTTTAGACAGGGTTGGGGACTCTACCCCCTCTCCGATCCCAGCTTGATACTACAGCTGGTATCAACTGTGCGGTCAGGCTTCCCAGCTTAAATTTGTGTGTGTATTACGAATAAAAAAAAATGAGCAGACCTTGTCCTGTAAAGGGCAGACGCTGGGGCAAGACAGCACGACAGAACGGGCAGAAAGGAAGGAAGGAAGGGGTGGTGATCCTCTCCTCTGCTTTACCTTGCACACTCAGGACCACGGTGACACCCTCTCTTCCTTGGGTTTTGGTGGGTTTGTGTTTTGGTGGGTTTGTGTTTTGGTTTGGGTTGGGTTTTTTTTCCTATCCAGGCTACTTTTCTTCTTTTTCATATAACAAAGAAAACTCACATGCTGCCTTGGCTATCGACAGCTGGGCTTGTGCTGGAAGAGAGTAGATCATAGAATCATAGAATCATAGAATCATAGAATGGTAGGGGTTGGAAGGGACCTCTAGAGATCATCTAGTCCAACCCCCCTGCTAAAGCAGGTTAGCCTAGAGCAGGTTGCACAGGAATGCATCCAGGCGGGTTTTGAATATCTCCAGAGAAGGAGACTCCACAACCTC